>CM067557.1:45460000-46060000 GCA_034509755.1 Anisodus tanguticus
TTCAAAAAATAGTGGGATCCCAAAAATAGAAAGCTCGAGCAGGAACTTCAAGGGAAATGACAATTGTTTCCACAAGTGTGGAAAATCTGGTCACTTCATTAAAAAATGTCCTCTTCACAAGCAAGACATTCAGAAAGATAGGACTGCTAAAAGAAAACAAGTTCCCTAACAAGAAGTTCAAGAGGAGAGATGCGGTTGATGACCCGGTGAAGCAAGCTCTTGCTTTGGTCTATTCAAAAGTGGGATCATCTATTTGTCTCTCCTGCCCACGCGTGTCTTTGAAAATGAAATAGCAATGATTTATGCCAACTCAATGTACATTGATGACTCCAATTTGGTTTGTTCAGTAAATAGGGTGGAGTTTGGATGAAGCAAATCTTGGTGAGATTCTGGGTGTTCCCACTGATGGGATGGAGCCAGTAGAAGGAAAGGCCTCTTAGGAATTCAAGGATTTGATTGTGAAAAAATAGGGCACCGCGACTAGTGAAAGACTTTTAAGATGTAGTTGAAGCCTGAATATCAGCTCTTGTTCGAATTTGTCAACAAAGTCCTGATTCCAAGGGCTGAAAGGAGATGTATTTCCTCTATCACGGACCTGTCCCTTCTTGAGACTTTAGCCAATTTTCACTCCATTAGTTTGCTTGCTCTAATAATTAAGCACATGATCAAAATTATTAATGTCGGAGGGTAAACATGGTCAACATAGGTCTTCCATATGAGTTTTTCTTGACCAAGGTCTTTGAACACTTCAATTTGCCGACTATAAAGGCTAATGTGGAAACTCGAAAGCAAATGGTTACCATGGACACACTAGAGAAATATGAATGTGCGCCAAATAAAAGTGGTATTGCAACAACTCCATCATCTCTAGTATGATTGAAGCTTAGGAAAGGGACACTGCGGATATTGAAAGATTACAAGCTGAAAATGCTTTGCTGAGGGCTTAGTTGGTTGAAAAAATAGGGGAACCTGGTCCCAATGGTGAATAGCAACTGATAATGCTACTTTGAGGGATGAAAATGATCGGTTTAGGCAAAAGATTGATGAGCTCCATGACCAAATGGTCCAGAATCGCCAGAGCTGCCAGTGACTCTTCCGGCCTTAAAGCCTTAGTTCCTTCCAGTCTTGTCCTTCCTTCCCATATCCTTTAGCTCATTCATCTCCTTTAAAGTTTTGTTCTTTCTACTCCTAATTTTTGATGACATTGATACTTGTGACATTTTAATTATCATGTTATGTTCTATTTAGACTGCTATGTTTTGAATTTGTTAAATATTAATCTATTTTCTGGGAAATTACTCTGGTTTATGCAATGCTTACTCATGCCCAAGTGGAATCACTATCCTTTTCTTGCTTTCTTCTTGTCTTGCATTTTTTTTAGAAAAAAATCTTCCAAGCGAAGCTTTAGCTTAATCTATCCCATGAGTTAATGTTCCTGAACTTCTTTGTATTTGTATCGCTTTTATTACTCTTTTCACTGATGCCAAAATGGGAACGTTCAATGGGTAAGGGTAAATTGATATGTTGAAAGTTCAAGGGGGTAAATATAAATGATGTTGATGCTAATATGTTGTTTAGGCATGATCCGCAGGGGAACAAGTGGAGAACCTAATTTTCATAGATATCAATTATGGGTTTGTCATCATCAAAAAATTGGGGAAATGATAAGTTATGATATTTCGTGTTTTGATGATTTGACAAACATTCGAGGAACCGTAGGGATCATGTACTCAATCAGGTCCCCTGGGCGTCGTACAGTCAACACTACATCTGTAAAGCTGCGGTGTTGTTCCGATGGCAGAATCGCAGCAGCATAACTACAGTTTGTTAGAGGCCAAACCAAAAGATGAAATGTCTCTATCCATGGTCACGTGACTCTCATATGCTCCGCAATATATATATATATATATATATATATATATATATATATATATATAATAATATGTTACAAACACTTCAAATCTGAAAAGTCACATTTATATATATATATATATATATAATATGTTACAAGGGTTAACCTAACACTTCAAATCTGAAAAGTCACATTCTTCCAAGTATAGCCGCCACTGCTATCCAGGTGCTCTCAAGAACAAAACTTAAACAAATCGAAGGACCAGATCCCAACAACTGAAGATGTCTTAAGTCCTAGGTTTTGTTAAGTTTTTCTCATTTTGCTCTTTAACTTGTAAACCCACTCTTCTTACAAGAAGTTATTAGTAGGTAGTTTATTTTCTCAAGCTTTTGAGTTATACACTTGGCTAGAGTTAATCAAGGTGTGTTTGGGTGCTTGGCTAGAGTTAGTCAAGGTTAGTTTGAATGCTTGGCTAGAGTTAGTCAAGAGTGGTAGCTTACAATAAAGTTATTATAAGGTGAGAGATTAAGAGTTTTAATTCCTAGGTTGCAAAAGGTTGTAATATGAAAGTTATTCAGTTAGTGAAGTTGAAATCCTACTAAGGACCAGATCCCAACAACTGAAGATGTCTTAAGTCCTAGGTTTGTTAAGTTTTTCTCATTTTGCTCTTTAACTTGTAAACCCACTCTTCTTACAAGAAGTTATTAGTAGGTAGTTTATTTTCTCAAGCTTTTGAGTTATACACTTGGCTAGAGTTAATCAAGGTGTGTTTGGGTGCTTGGCTAGAGTTAGTCAAGGTTAGTTTGAATGCTTGGCTAGAGTTAGTCAAGAGTGGTAGCTTACAATAAAGTTATTATAAGGTGAGAGATTAAGAGTTTTAATTCCTAGGTTGCAAAAGGTTGTAATATGAAAGTTGTTCAGTTAGTGAAGTTGAAATCCTACTAAGGTGGGTCGTGGTTTTTAATCCCTTGAGCAATGAGTTTTCCACGTAAATATCTTGTCTTATTTGCTTTCTATTTTACTTGAGGGAACAAATAGATGTTTTCTATATTGTTTGGTGAACTCATAGTTTCTATCAAGAAACAAAGAGAAACTTTTGAATCTTATGATATTAAATTAAAGATGTGTGAAATCTTTCAAATCTTGTAGTCTTAAAGTTGTCTTGGAATTGGAAAATGTACTAAATATAAAAACAAACACTCTTTTTGAAACAAACTCAAACAGAAAAGTAAGACACTTAATTTGGAATGGAAGAAATATTATTTTATGGGGGATTTTATGTTGTGATTAATTATTCCACCCATGGCCAAATGACCCCTAAATGAAGAGCACGATAATCATTAATTACTTTGATTTTGATATTGTCAGGTGACCCACTATGGGGGTCATTTTTCACTATGTGATGCTCTTGACCAAAAAAATTTAAAAATAAAAATAAAAATAAAAATAATACCTTGACCTAAGAAGTGTGTGGGGTCCACCCATTTTGTGGCTTTCATAATTGAATATTGAAATTATCTCTTTGGACCCCACCTGCCACCCAATGGGAATAACAGTTTATGCATGTCTGTATTAATTTCTATTTTATTAGTAATAACTCTTCAATATTTTAAGAAAATAAAATATGAGTATGGATTAAAAATCATATATAAGGCTTAAAAGTACATGAAAATGTACTATTATGTGAAGAGTTTTTAAGCTTTGAAGTTTAATGTAATCAATTCTTGAAAATTAAAATTGTCATCACTAGTTGTGAACTTGTAGTGACGGATGAGATGGATAAGATAGCTCACCCTTAATCAGATATCACGAGTTTGACTCTAGGTATGAAAAAAAGTCTAGGTATAAGGAGCATTTTCTCCTTTAATGAGTATTATGTAGCATAAATCCATATTAATTGGGGCTTTAATACGAATATCGAATATCTAACGAAGAAAAAAAAGTAAAAACCGAGGCAATTTTAAATTGAAATTATTTTAAATTTTATTTTAGGGATTTTTTTAATTCTTGAAATGAGGAAAATAACAGAGACAAATGTAGAAGAATGGGGTGTTCTCTGATCATTGCTTATACAATTTGACTATCTTGAGGATTAGAGATTCTGTGTGTCAGAACCTAAAAATACACCTTTGTTCTTCATTATTAATTAGTAGTACTACAATTTTTTTATATATGTAATAATTATATATCCCATTATTGTTAAAAAGTACCTTTTGCTTGGTGAAAGGAAGCATCTTATGCACCTAAATGATTCCAAAACCTTGACCAAACACTAAAAAGATTGGGCAAAATAATTAAAACCCCTTCTGATATTTAACTATACAATATATTAGCGTTTCTGATATTTTACTTTACAATATTTGCTAATTACATAACTAGATAAGCCATCTGAATTTTGTTTTATAAGCCTTCTGAGTTTAATTTTACATATACATATATATATATGAAGGGGAGCCTTAGAGTAACTGATAAAGTTGATGTTATGCGACCAGGAAGTCATGAGTTCAAGTCGTGGAAACAATCATTGGCAGAAATTCAATGTAAGACTGCGTACAACAGACCCTTGTGATACGGCTCTTCCCGGACCACGCGCATAAATAGTGAGAGTTTAATGCATTGGGTTGCCTTTTATATACATATATACTTATAACACGTTTGTGTCTGAAAGCGCATAAAAATTATTGGATCTGGTCTATATTAAATTTGGATTAAATATTAGATATGTTTGGGTTGAACAAATAAATTGTACTTTACAAATTAACTAAGCCCACTTTATTAATTCAAACCTAAGGTTCATTTCATATGAAGACCCAAATTCATGCCATGTATTCAGTCATGTCATTCCAGTCAAATCACTCAAATCTAAGACTAACAAAATGATACCACATGTTCAAATGATGTATGATCACCAATTAAAACAAGACCAATCAAAGGTAGTCAAATATCCAAAATGACATATCTTGTCCAGTTACATACACTTTTATGACTTTATCACATAATTTTTGTGATAGACTTAATAACTAACATGATTGAAGGTATTCGCAGCACAGAGATCGAACATCAACTATATAGTTTCTAAACAAGGAAGAAGCTATCAACAAAGTTCTTTCGGAGATTAATCTGAAACGACTAAGTGTGGTCCGAAGTTCTTGGCGACCAAATACATCACAAGTAGATTCACAACATTCTAAGTTCGAGAAAGATGTTGCTTCAACTCTAGAATAACGGAGAATTTTGGAGAGAATAATCAATGAAAAACATAAAATTGTATTCACAAAGATTTATCAATAATAATAAAAATTTCTTCATATTTTATTTGTGGTTGCAGATTATGTTTCGAAACTTAAAAATAAATTTGTCGCAAACAAATTCTTTCTAAGGATAAATTTGTTTGCAACAAGTTTATTATTGATTAAGTTACGGAAAATAAATTTCAACCACAAAATATATGAAGAAAAAGATTTTATTGATAAATTTTTGTGAGTACAATTCTATTTTAAATTTATTAGTCAGACACAAATTACTAAACACAAAAAATAATTTCTTAAAAGTATTTCTGATGGAAATTCTTTTAAAAATAAGAAAATTTTGAAAGCTTGACAAAACAAATAATGATTTAAGTTATGAGAAATTGTTGACTCCACTTCACAGTTGTGAAGGTAATACTCCGTTCAGTTTTTACTTGGTTGGGCTCTAGCCTTTAAGCCTATACTAATCGTTTGGTATATTGAGTTTTTTTTTTGGAATTTTAAAAGGCAATGGTCTTTAATTTTTGTTTCTGAAATTTGGAATTTTTATTTTTTATCCTTCGTCTAAAAATTCAAGAATTCTGAGTTCAAATCCTACTCAGACAAAGATTAAAAATCCTTAGTAGTTTGCCTTTAACACAAGGTTTGATTTAAGGCCTAATTTTAGCTAAAAGTTTGTCTTATGACAAACCTCTCTAGGCCTAATTTTACCCGAATATGCCTATTTTTGCTACAAAATCTCTTTCTTGCGAATTTCATTTAATTTTTTCCTGAGCAAAGATTCAAACTCAGAACTTCGGGGTACTATACGAGAGGCAAAGATTAAATATTTTAAATTTGATTGACAAAAATTAAAGACCATCCGAAATTAGGGGTTTGTGCGATTTGTGCTATATTCAGTGAACAAATTCCCTAATACGCTAAGGATTTGGACCAATTCGGCCAACTTCGACAGAATGGGCTTCCATTGGGCTTCTTCGACACTATCTGTTTTCCTTCTTTCTTCATTTTGTTTCTCTCTTCTTTGATATAACAGTACTTTTGGTTGTTGTCGATAAATTCTGGTTTTAATCTTTATAATATTGGTTTAGTATATTTCATCTTTTTAGACTCTACTTTGTGAGATTTCAATGGATATGTTGTTATAGTATATTTCATCTTTAGTTAATTAAATATGTGCTTTTATTCCTTTTTATTGGAACTATGTGATCATTTAAATTATTTTTGAACTACATCATCCTCAAATAATAAAGTGAAAATACAAAATTTAGCACAATATCAATAATTGAACGATTTTAAAAAATAATTAATAATTCATTAAATTTGTGTAGATTCACAATTTTAGGGATTAAAATGCATATATCTATTAATTGAAGGTTAAACATACTTAATCATAAATCACAAGGATCAAAATTAAAATTTATCGATATTTGAGAGATTAAAAGTGCTAATATAGCCTTCTCTTTTATTCAAGTACTTCTCATTTGGGTGGAGGACTTCCCGAATTCATTAGTGTTCTGAGTTAAACATACTTGAGCGAGAATAGTATTAGGACGGGTGATTCTTCGAGAAGTCCTCGTGTTGCATCCCTCATTTTAAGGGAGCCTTGGAGCCAGAGGCGAATTCAGGATTTCAAAAGGACGAGTTCACCATTGCTTTAGAAATAAAATAAAAAAATAAAAACGTGCACCAGGTCGAGTTCGATCCCTAGACCTTGAGAAATTAAACACAACCCCTAACTTGTGTTCCACTCGACCTGGTTTGACAATGTGTTCCTTAGTTAAAATTAGATATATTATCATAATTATATATATACTATATCGAGTTTAGTAGAGAGATCATGGGTTCATATGACCCAATTTTATACATAAATTCGCCTCTGCTTGGAGTAGCTATAAAGTTGTCTCTGTATGACTAATAGGTCACGAGTTCGAGCGGTAGACACATCCACTAATGCTTGCATTAGGGTAAATTATCTGGATCATAATTCTTGGAATCCGATCCTTTCCCGTATCCTACTAACACGGGATGCTTTGACATCGAACTACTCATTTATTTTGTTAAAGTTTGAATCTATACAAAAACAACAACAACATACCAGTAAAATCTCACAACGTGGGGTCTGAGAGGGTAGAGTGTACACATACCTTACCTCTACCTTGGTAGGTAGAGCGGTTGTTTCCGAGAGACCCTCGGCTCAAGACAAAGCATAAGCACAAGCACAAGCAAAGCAACAACAAAATCAAAGCTAGAGCACAATTTGAATATATACAACAACAACATACCTAGTGAAATTCCATAATGTGGGGGTTGGGGAGGGTAGAGTATACACAAACCTTACCTCTACCTTGGTAGGTAGAGCGGCTATTTCCGAGAGACCCTCGGCTCAAGACAAAGTCCAAGCCCAAGCAAAGTAAGACACACAAAGTGCTTAAGTCATGACAACGCATTTTGAAAAAGAAAGAAGCAAAAAGAAGCAATAGCTAATGCAAGTAAATAAGACAAACAAAATACACATAACAACATAAATCAAACGACAAGGGACTATAAGGCAATATGATAGGCTAAGCGAGCCTACAATAATAATACTAAACCTACCAGTTTGTAAGCGTAAGTAGGACTACGATGGACTACCTACTATCCTTCTACTCTAATATGTGTCCTACATAACCCCCTATCTAAGATCATGTCCTTAGTGAGTTGCCCCTTATCTAAGGTCATGTCCTCAATGAGTTGCACATGCGCCATATCCCGTCTAATCACCTCTCCCCAATACTTCTTCGACCTACCTCTACCCCTCATGTACCTGTCCATAGCCAACCTTTCACACCTCCGCACTAGGGCATTTATGTCTCTCTTCTGCACGTGTACGAACCATCTCAAACTAGATTGTCGCATCTTATCCTTCACCGAGGCCACTCCCACTCTATCACTGATATCATCATTTCTAATTCTATCCCTCATTGTATGCCCACACGTCCATTTTAACATTCTCATCTCCGCAACTTTCATCTTTTAGGTGTGCGAAGTTTTAACCGACCAACACTCCGCCCCATACAACATGGTCGGTCTAACCACCACCCTATAGAACTTGCCTTAAAGTTTTGGTGGAACCTTTTTATCGCACAATACTCCAGATGCGAGCCTCCATTTCATCCACCCTGACCCAATACGATGTGTGACATCATCATCAATCTCTCAATTCCATTGGATAATAGACCCGAGGTACTTGAAGCTCCATCTCTTTGGAATGACCTGGGTAACAAGCCTCACCTCCACGCATGTCTCAAAGTCACTCTCGTCACTGAACTTGCACTCCAAGTATTTTGTCTTGGTCCTACTCAGCCTGAACCCTTTAGACTCCAGAGTCTGTCTCCAAATCTCCAGCTTAGCGTTCACTCCGTTGCGGGTCTCATCAATCAGGACTATGTCGTCTGTGAATAACATACACCATGGCACCTCTCTTTGGATTTATCGCGTCAGTCCATCCATCACCAAGGAAAATAGGAATGGGCTAAGAACTGATCCATGGTGTAACCCATCATCACTGGGAAGTGCTCCGAGTCTCCTCCTACTGTCCGTACCCTGGTATTGGCTCCATCATACATATCATTGATTGCCCTAGTGTATGCCACAAATACACATCTAACCTCCAAACATCTCCATAAAACCTCCATAGGAACTTTGTCGTATACCTTCTCGAGGTCGATGAAAACCATATGTAAATCTCTATTCCTCTCCATATACTACTCCACCAACCTACTAATAAGATGGATGACTTCTGTAGTCGACCGGCCCGAAATGAATCCACATTGGTTCTCGGAGATAGACACTTCTCTTCTCACCCTCATCTCCACGACTATTTCCCAAACTTTCATAGTGTGGCTTAGCAGCTTGATATCCCTATAGTTGTTGCAACTCTGGATATCACCTTTGTTCTTGTACAAAGAAATCATTGTACTCCACCTCCATTCTTCGGGCATCCTTGCCGTAACAACTCCGTCAGCCACTCCAAACTTGTCCTGCATGCACTTTTCTAAAATTAAATTTGGATCTCATCAGGCCCGGTCGCTCGTCCCCTGCGCATCCTGCGCACATCACCCTGAACTTCCTCAACCTTAATGTTTTCACAATACCCAAAATCCTTGTACCTACCAGAGTGCTCCAGATCTCCTAGCACAATGTCTCTATTTTTTTTTTTTGTTCAAGAGTTTATGGAAGTAAGACTGCAACCTCCGCCTAATACGCGCTTCCTCCACCAGAACTTTGTTGTCCTCATCCTTGATGCACCTCACGTGATCCAAGTCTCGGGCCCTCATCTCCCTCGCCTTGGCTAGTCGGTACAACTTCTTATCCCCGTTTTTTCCTCTAATTCCACATATATACGTTTAAAAGCCATCGTTTTTGCACGCGTAACCGCTAGTTTTAACTCTTTTCGCGCCATCTTATATAATTTCCCTACTCGTCCACTTCTCCACCTCATCCTTGCTTTCTATCAATTTCACATACACTATTTTTTTTCGCTTCCACCTTCTCTTGAACTTTACCATTCCACCACCAGTCCCCTCGATGCCCACCACGGATACCCCGCGAGACCCCTAACACTTCTCTAGCAACCTCCCGAATGCAACTAGCCGTCTTGTCTCACATTCCGATCGCATCCCCACTACTCCCACAAGCCCCCTTAGCCATCAACCTCTTCCCCACCTCATTTGCACTTAGCCATGGTCAAACTCCCTCATTTGATTCTTAACATGTCATCCACAACCCTCTTCTTTTTCTTCTTCTTCTTCTTCTTCTTGATCTCCAAATTCATTACCAAAAGCTTATGTCGGGTTGTAAGATCCTCCTTCACAATAACCTTGCAGTCTTTACAAAGACTTTTGTCAACCTTCCTAAAGAGCAAAAAGTCTATCTGAATCTTAGCCACCGAACTATGAAAAGTCACCAAATGCTCATCCTTCTTTAGGAATCTTGAATTGACTATCACCATTCCAAAAGCTCTAGCAAACTCCAAAAGTGAGACGCCTCCCCCGTTCCTGTCTCCGAGGCCAAAACCTCCATGCATGTCGTCATAACCCTTGAAAGTGTCTCGATATGTCCATTGAAATTCCATCCTACAAATAACTTCTCAGTGTTGGTATACCTCCTACCACTTCGTCCAAATCTTCCCAAAAACGCCTCTTCTCCTCCACTTTCAAGCCCGCCTGCAACGTGTACGCACTAATAATGTTCATAGTGCACCTTCAACTACCAACTTAATCGTCATCATCCTGTCATTGACCCTCCTACTTTTACTATTTGATCCCTTAACTCGTTGTCTACCAAAATACATACCCATTTCTATACGGTTTGAATCTATATTAATCTAAATCCCAATAAAAATATCGAGCGAAAATATGTAGAGAACACAAAGCAGCACACAATCAGAATGTGTCAAAAAAAAACAGTATGTAAAAAATAAAAGAAAGTATGGAGAATTAAAACACATATATTCATTCATTCAGCACATTGTAATTATTGTCTTTCTCTGTAAAGTGGGCCGACAAGCAGCACGCCTCAGGCGGCTCGGCACTAGGCAGTGTCCGGCTACAAATAGTTACTGCTTTCAATAAGTGGCGCTCATCTTTTATAATCATAAAAGAGTTTTAACTCATGGACACAAATAGTATCAATATATTTTAATATAAAATCTGAGGATAATGATAAAGTATTTTTCTACGATTATAGATCACGAGTTTGTGCTACGACAAGAACAAACATATTCGATATAATTCCGTAAGTGAAATAAAAAAAAGATAAAATATACGTAAACTTTATCTTTATCTTAAAAAATAGAGAAGTTATTTTTAATAAACCATAGACTTAAAGATAAACAAAGAGTTTGAGTTACCGAGTCAATTATTGACATTGTGCATTACAATCAAAAAAATTCATTGACTATTTATTAAATTAATTTATTTATGATTTATATATCTTATAATTTATGAATATTTTAAACGACATTTTAAAGATCTTTTTCAATCAAACTGAAATTTGAAGAAAAACAATGTCAGACGACATTCTAAAATTGATTTTTTTATAAACCTTAGACGACAATTTAGTGTTATGATATAAAATGAGAACGGAAAAGGGTCATGTGGCAAATTAAAGGGTGGGTCGAGTTATAAGTTTTTGTGGACGACCATGTGGTAACTTTTAAAGCGTGGACGGCTATGTGACAATTTATTTTTACGCGTGGACATCAAGTCAAGAATCTGCAAGTCGTTAAAGAGAAGGGTATTTGAGTCCTTTCGAATAACGGTGAGGGCCCATTTGGTATCAAAAATAAACGGAAGATATATGAGGTCTATTTTGAATAATTCAGAGATAATTTTAGCTATTTTTTAAATTGAGAAATACTATGAGCAAATATTACAAAAGAGTCAAAGTTATGCAAAAAAATAATTTCCAAGGAACTATATTTGTACAATTTTTAAATAGAGGTACAAAATCTAAAGTGGCCTAAAAAGGATATAAGATGCCAACATTATACTTCTTGGAACAGACTTTTTCTCGAACCCTACTTGAGGGCGAGATATTTCTTGTCCTAAATTGCCTTTTTTTTTTTGTCAAAATACATGTAGACCATCTTATGAATGGTTTCAATATAAATAGATATTCAACTGCAAGCGTTATGCATATTAGTTCTTTGTAATTAATTAAACTTAGAGATACAAGAATGTCAAGATTTAGTTATGGAAGAATGAATATATGTTTCACAAAATTACTCCCATATATATACAGACGAGTGAATATTATATAGACATACTACTTGTGAGAAAAAAACACAAGATCTGAATATTATACAGTTGATGAAGGACTCAAATTAGGTCTTCAACAGTATATCATTTTCCCAACAAAAATACTTTAATTGCAGTTTCCACTGTCTAAGAATATACATTGATTCCAAAAAGAATGTTCCCTCTCGTGAGCTTTTGTGCTGGAACTAGAACCGCATGCTGTCTACCTAGATTCTTCTAGTTTTGTCTAGTTCAAAGATCCAAACAAAAAAAAAGGAAAGAATTAAACTCACAATTGTTGAATAAGTATAACTAAATTACTTTTACCAATATAGTAAGTACACATAAAAAAAATTACTAATTTGTATAATGTAAATTTCAGCGAAAGAATGTCTCCACCACTGCGTACCAAAAGAATATTAAAAGTACAACAACAATAAATTACGCATTATAATTCCACAAGTAAGATATGAGAAAGGTAGTATATATGCATGTCTTACCCTATCTTTGCGGGATAGAGAGTCTGTTTACGACAGACCCTCGATTCAAAAGAAAATTAAAATTGTAATGTGGAACAACCCACTGCCTTAAAAGGTCAAGAGACATCTGTTTATATAGGTAAGATGGCAACGTTGGGTAGCAAATGTTATGTGCGCGAGGTCACTTTCTTTTACTATATTATATTTTTTAAGTTCAATAACGCACAATTCAATATAAGGAGGAAGGACGTTCTTTCCCTAATAAACGAGAGATATGCACTTTGTTTTTCAAATAAGATAAGGATGAATAAAAGAAAAAAAAACTCACTAAATTTTGTTTGGCTTTGCATTGTTAAAATAAATTAACGTGAATGGCAAATAAGAGAATAACTCCAACAAAAAGTTGTCTTGGAAAAAAAAAACCTCAGTCAGACTGACTCTTCAACAATGTAACATATAGGAGAAATAAATGGCAAGATTACTCCTTGTCGATTGTCATTCATAGTTATACATCAAGTGAAGCGATTACTTAATTACATTTATCCTTGAACTTAGTCTAAACAAGTCACTATTACAGATCCAAACTCATAAAACAAAATTACTCACGGCAACGGATATAGTATAAACATTCAGAAAATAATGCATGAAGCTATCCAAATAAAGCACGAATGAAATAAGTACTTAAAAGAAAAGGATTCAATCCCCCGCTGTTGATTCCTTAACCTTGATAGGAATTGAAGATGGCTTTTTCAATATTATGTCGCGTTCACACTAGGGTTCGGAAAATGTAAGCAACATATCAAGACGTAAGTATCAGTGAATGTTTTCAGTACAACACTAAACCATGACCCATTAGTCACACACAGACAAGTTCATCTTCACTTCAAGGCACTTTTTAGCATGCATGGAGAAATAGTACCCTAGTAATTTCGTGTTCCTTGACCTAATACTCTTCGCCTTTTAGTTCGTTCACCAGTATCGTAACTCGAACGTTGAACAATAGACCTCAAAGCATCTCTCAAGAACAAAAGAGACTCATCATCAGTACTATTATTATCCTTATGATCAGCAGCTAATACGATCACATTACGAATTCTCCCTCCTAATGTGACCATTTCAGCTCTTAGAGGACTCAATCCGAGAGATTTTAGGCTTTCGATTAGGTCAGGGATGAGATCAAATCGATCCTCGCAACAAAGGGATGCCTTAATGAGTAATCTCCCATCAGCCAAACATGAATCACTTGATGATAGTGCCACAGTGATTTCATCAGTTTCAGAAGGGAAGTTTGTTTCGAGTTGCATGATTTGTGAAGTTTGTTCTTTCAACTCCCTCACACGTTGAACCACTTTGGCTAGTAAAGATGCTTTATCTGTCTGTAAAATATAAAAACAAAGACTTTTAAGTTATATAGACTATCAATATAAAAAAAATTATAATGTCGTCTGTCAGATTATAATTAAAAATATATATATTTATAGGTAAGCTTCATTGAAATGTGAGCTTTGTAATTGTTAAAATAATACAAGTTATCTATTAAAACATGAAAATTGTGACTTAATGGTATAAGAATTCTTATGAATGCTAACGATGTATACAATTTAAACTCGAAAAAGAAAAGAATTTTAAGTTCTGAATACTAACAATATAAATATATTTATACAATGAGATCACTTAAAACGTAATCGAAGGTAACTTTATTTAATAATATTGATTAGTAACATTTAATAAATGGTAATAACAGGTTAAATTGCATGCACTAATTGTGTAAAAAAGATTCATATATTGACAATACATATAACTTAAATCCAAAAAAAATTCAAAACCAGAACAAATAAGAAGAATAAAAAAAAATTAAAGAAGCCATGTTTATTGTCTTTTTGGTAGAAAAAGTGAAACTACTTTCCCAATATGTATGTAGTTTAGACCTAAAGGCCTGAAGAATCAAGATTGTGATTCGTGAGTCTTTTTCTCTTTGTTTTGCATCTTCTTGACATCATTTTAATTGGTGGTCTTTTTAAAGATATTAACTATCCATCAGTATTAATTTATGTGGCATCATTTAACTTGTCACGGAGTTTTTTTAAAAAAATAAAATTAAAATGTGTGGTCCAAAACAAATCTTATATAAATGTGTGATTTTAAATCATCTTATAAAATTAAATTATTTCTAAATATAGAAATGTGATATTTTTTTTGGGATAGACCAAAAAAAAAATGATGTCAAATAAATTGGGACAGAGGAATTATGTTCTAGTAAATAAAAATTAATATTGAAATATACCAAAAAGAGAGGGAAAAAAGAAAAGATAAATTAAGTCACGATTTTGTTCTTCTTCAAAGCGACAAATCTTTAGATCTTGACTTCTTTGCATTATGAAATCTTGAGTTGATTGGAAGAGAAATTTCGTAAAGATATAATCACCAAAAGTGACCTAATCAATAGAATTAGCTTAGCCAATCTGGAAAGACAACTTAACCAAAACATTCAAAGCGCAAAAATGGGGGTAAAAAAACAAAATAAGAACTTCTTTTGGGAAATTATCAGTCAAACAATTATTCTAGCAAATTAAATAAACAGATGAACTTTTTAAAGAACAAATAAGAGAATAAAGAAATCATGTTCTTATTCAGTCTTCCACCAAATTTATTAAGGAAAAAAAGAGAGAGGAAGTACACACAATTTTTTAGGAAATATCGCTAAACAACGAAACACCGTTGCTAATCCTATTTAATGACTATTTAGCGATAGATTAACGATAAATTTTGTAACTATTCCTGTTGTGTGCTTAATAATACACACTCATAGAGAGACAAAGAAATTACCTTAGAATTGCAAGAAAGTAGGGTTCTGAGTCTATCAAGATGAGAATTAATCCTTTCTCTTCTTCTTCTTTCAGCTTCTTTATGATTTTTAGCTCTAGCCTCTGGAGTATTACTCTCTATAGTTTCTTGAAATTCAACATGATGATGAGGATAAAATGAGGAGCTACAAAAGCTTTTAATGGCTTGAATATCAAAATCATACGCTCCCATCATATTATTATCACTTGATGATTTATTTTTAGCTAAAAAATGGCAAAAATCAAAGTTTTATTGCAAGTCTTGTTGTTGCATATTGAGGGGTTTGTCTTCTATTGAAAGCTTTTGGTGGGGATTCTAGATATAGGAATAGTGGAAATGTTTGGATAAGAAATATGAACATGCCCTAGGGTTTTGATACTACTTTTCTTCTTCTTTTTAACTCCCCCATCTTATTTTATGTGTATTAGTTAGTTTGACCCAGCATATTCAGAATACAAAGTTTATGTGTTCTTATTATGGTGATTTTAAATTAATAATTGGGGTTCACAACTAAAATATTTATAGATATTTAGCAATTTAGTATATATACAAGGTCTTGGTAAAATTATTAACTAATCCTCTAGATTTATCCCTGAATTTTGGCATGAGGCATAATTTTAAAAAGTAAATGAAATTTTAGAATAATTTGATCTTGAATTAATATGTGAATAATGTATTGAAATATTCTTTAAATCTTGTGATTTTAAATATATTAGAGGACTTGGAATTAAGGATTATACTAAACATAAAATTGACAAAAGAAAAGATTAAATTGAAATTAAAACAAAGACATAAAAAAACATCTTTTTGTCATTTCTTCTTTTAGGATGAGTTGTGGTCACATGAAATGATGATATGAAAGCCACGCGGTTTTTTTTTTATTTGAAAAGATAACTTTTATCTTCTTCAGTTTGACCAAGATATAGATGGACTCCCAGCATGGTTAACTAATGTGTAGTACAATTTTATTTAGAGCATTTTGAATTTAACTTATATTCACTTATATTATAATGAGTTAATTTTTGTGTATCGATGGTGTGAGAAGATATTTACTATATAATAGATAATTATATATATTCGATAACATGCATTAATTGAAAATCTAGTACAATAATTTTATCTGGCTTGCTATTACATATGTTAAAGTTTACTAACAAGATAATTTTATATTATTTATGTGCATATATAACTTAAATCCTATTATAAATGCAATTTTACTCGTTATAGAATATTATTCATCTTTCTTTAAGGGAATATCAACAGCGTTGTAGCAACCAAACTCTTTGTTTTGTAATTTTGTGTTCTGAATTGTGTTTGGAATATGTTTACATGTTTGTTATATTGTTTATAACTTGTTAATTGGTATAGTTTAAATTGAATAACAAAGGGGTTTCAAGCACGTTCGAATTAGTTCTGGTACCACCACGATTGCATGTTTTTTCAGAAAAGGCATGATGAGATTTAGAAAGATGGACAAATAGAGCTTGAGGAAATAAGGACCTGAGAGAGGAAAATTCCGGAACATCTTGTTTTCGGATAAAAACTGATCAAGTCAGTACAAGTTTGGACTGACAAGCCAAACTTCAGGAACAAATGTATGAAACTTGCTTTCACAAACAATGTATCAAGTATATGTCTGAAGTTTGTAAATCAAACTCAGATTTTTTAACTTCATTCTTGTAAATCTAAAGTTAATTCTGAAACAGTTAAATTTACGAAAATCTATATACTTCAGCTATAGCTTAAATAGCGTCCTTAAATTGGCTATGTGTGCACTTGTCCCTATTCTAAATGTCCGGTTATACTACGAAATGTGTATAAATATGTCTTTAACAATCAGACTTTAATTTGGGCCTTTGAAAAATAGGCAAGTGATCTTCATTTTATTTATTGACTAGATTTATATTTTTCTGTAACTTGAGAAGCATTCTTAATTAGTTGGCCATCCAATTGACCAAGATCTTAATGTTCAGTACATATGTGTGCACGCATAGCACTAAAACAAAAATTAAAAGTATAACCAATAAGTTGCCTAAAAAGGAAGTGTTGACTTTGAGCTTAAGACGAAAAATGATACACTAGTTAGGTTACATATATAACGTGCGCTTTATGTGTTTGGTGGATCTAATAAAACTGATAGAAACCGTATGTATATTTGTGTATATTTAGGTTACTTATCATATTTTGTAGAAGTCTTATACAAGAGTAATTAGGATATTAGTATTATAGTAGGAATATGATTTTTTTTTTCATATTTAGAAATTGTATATTATATATATAGACCTCTTCATTAATAAAAATAATTAAGATATAATTTTATAAAAAACAGTGCGTAAGAGCTCAACTATACGAGGCTCGTAATAGGAGGGCGCATCAGATCTAGTTGCGTTATTGCAGTTTGACCTCCTCTCTAGCCTTTATTTAAATACATTATCTATGCTTTTTTCATAACATCTATTATGCATGGCAATTATCCATTATTGACCCATCATATTATGAAAGGGTAATAGAGAGGAAGTCATACTACATCAATCTATAATATGGCTAAATTAAAATAGATATGCAATTATCATTCTTAATTTAATTTATTTATGTCCTAAAGTCATATTTAATTTTCGATTTATTATTTAAATATTCCGACAAGTTAATGTGGATGATTTATGTTAAATGGTTAAACTCGTCGTTTTCAAAGAAAAACAAACTTTACAAGACTAGTATTAGTGGCAGAAAAAATCTTAACATCTAAACACAATTTTGTCGCGAACAAAAGCTTTACGAGTTAATTAAACCTTATTAATTACGCGATAAAAGATTAATTAAGAAGAAAGCTTCAAAAGGGGCACAATGGCTTAGTGGAGCATGTGGGATGACTAGTTTAATTATAAATACTAGTAGTATTATCTTTTTAACTAAACAAGCTGGAATAATCATTTTGTTCACTAAACCTGATAAAGTCGAGAAAATTAATTTCAGTGTAGTACCTTAAATCCATTAAAGCTAAGGCAAAAAGAGAGGTAACAATTTGTAATTAGGAACTATTGGAAACCACTTAGAACTAACTAAGAAATAATACTAAAAAGCCTTTTTTTACTTTAAATAATTATTAGTATCAATAACTTTTGTGGATATCAATTATCATGTACTACAATTGTTTAATATGATGTCACTTTCAAATGATTAGGGTTGCATGTAGTTATGCCGGATATGCTGTATGCTTTAACTGAAAACGTGGGGTGCCTTTTGATTATATGAAATGATGGGCATATCTTTTGTCTATATTTTCTTTGTTACTCCTATTAATTGTATCATCGATAAATAAATGTAACAAAATGATAAATATTTATTCATTCTTAATTAAAGATTTCAAGTTGAATAATTTGAAATAGATTTCAAGTTATAATTTTGATTTTTCATTCTCATTAAGAGGCTTTTTAATATAGTGTGACTTTAAGTCTTCAATTTCATAGATCCATGTTTTTGTACATTTCAATAGAGGTTGATTTACACAAATGTGACTTATTTAGGTCACTATTAAATTTTTGTCCCCTTTTTCTAAAAATTATACAAACATGGTCTTTGAGAAATGTGAAATTCACACAAATAACTATATTTTGGGATTTTTTTTAGATATAGTTATACTTTTGATAATTACATTTCGTACCTACAGTAAAGTTTATTCAAAATTCTTTTCGTTATTATCAAGTCAGATGTATAAAACTCAGCTATATTCAACTCAGTTGTATTCATTTGTAGCCACTTTTACACTGTATTCAATTTATTATATTTAAAATCAGTTGTATTCAAAAACCATAAATGTAAAAAAAAAAATATAGAAAATATTCAGATGTATTCAAATTCACTTTATTTGTAAAAATTAACGAATGCATTCAAATATTGAATACAAGAAATAAAATACACCCCAAAACATTGAATTTTACACTAAAAATTAACGAATATACTGAATACCAAAAATAAAATACACCCTTATACATTGGATTTTACACCAAAAATTATGACTACACTCAAAAAATTGAATACAAGAAATAAAATACACCCCAATCTGAGATACAAAAAAATAAAATACACTCCGATTTGAAATACAAGAACAATATTGAACTCCGGTGAAGCTCATATCTGAGCCGGCACGCCAAAAAACGCATTGAAATCTGGCACCGGCCAGATATGGAGGGAGGCGAGGTGAGGCGATGACGACCAAATCTGAACCGGACGGAGGAGAACGACGAAGCTCAGGACGGGGAAGAACAACAAAGCTCATAATAGAGGAGAACAACGAAGACCTGGAAGGCGCCGCCGGTCGTTTCAGTTGTTACCGATGAGAAACGGTAAAGCCCGCCACTGCCATCTAGAGACGGAGAGAAAGTGGAGCTCCGATTGCTCGTTGGAGAAGAGATCCAACAATGTGTGAAGGAGAGGGAGAGGGAGAGGAGATAGGTGTTGTTATTAGTGGTTCTTCGCCGGAGCTCCGACAGTGGGGCGGCGGCGGAGATAGAGAGAGAGGGAGGGGGGTGAGGGAGAAGAGAGGAGTGAGGAGTGAGGGATGAATACGAGTCATAAACCTAATATATTTTAGTATAGCTATTGATGGTAATTTACAAAATTATTATAGCTACTAAATATAATAAATTAAAGTATAGTTATTATTAATAATTACTTCTTAGAGTTAGCTATGACAAATAATTATTCCTTGAGAAATGAAATTAACCTTTTGAACAATATTAGACTCGATCTAATTTGCTCATACATTGGTCAACCTCATAGATAAATGTTAAACTATCGTATAATGTTTGTAATAACTTACAAATTTTTTGATGTGATCTAACATTTTCTATTAAAACTTCATAAATTGCATTAGAAATAAAAAAAAAAGAATATTTTCCAAATAAATTTCTCAAAAGGGAATAATCTGCAGAAATTTCTGTTCAATAAATAGCACTCCCTCTGTTTCAAATTATTTGTTGGATTTTCTAAAAATAGATATCTTACATTATTTGTAATTTTAGAGGTTCAAGACAAAATTCATTATTCTTTTTTTATTATATTATTAGTAATAATTGTTTTTGAAGACTTACAAACACCTAAAATCTCAATTATATGGAGATGACATATAGATTAAGTAAATATTAAATGAAGATATATTATATTTTAAGATATAAATAAAGGTAAAATAGTCAAAATTGTTATTAATTAATATTTTCTTAACGAGTATATAAAATAGAAATATGACTGATAATTTGAGACTAAGGAAACGAAGCTCAACTCATACGTCTAAGAGATCAGACGACCAATTCAATTCCGGCTAGTGTTGTAAATAGTAAAAATCACATTAAGCATGTAGTTTATGATAATTGGTACAAAATCAATGTCTCCTCCCTTTCCACAACATGTGTCATCTATGAAGTTTATAAAAGCTGAGTATTTGGGCACGAATTAAAAGTTTTTCATTCATTATATTGGGGATTATAAGCTTATTCCAAACATATTAACCAGAATAATATAACTTGCATACACCATGAATTTGTGCAGAGAACTTTGGACAAAATATTTGATATATTTCAAATTGTTAATCGTCAAAGTAGCAATGATTCTAATTCTTTAATTTCTTTCTAGCGCGCAATCTTGAAATTATTTTATAAAAATAGAAAATATAAGTGTCCTTTCATCAGCGAATATTTTAATCTTTAAATACTTTAATCCCGGATACATTTATTCATTTTCAACATTCTATGCCGCATTGCTTGTTCAAAACACACACGAAATTTGAAGACTAACATATATGTCGCACTAAAGGAATATTTTTCATTTGTTTAAATGTTACAAATAGTAAAATGAGTTACTCAATACATGTGCTAGCTTAATTATTTGACAAACATGGATCTCTCATGCAACTTGAACAAGATGATCGTGTCAATTATGCAACATTTTATGCAAAGTCCACATCGACAAATACAAAAATTTCACGTCAACAAATACGCTAGATTTTAGATACAAAGTTCAAAACGAATAATATTACTCATAAAATGGACTTTTACTATTCCGTACTTCTAGACAATAGGTGCTAGTTCTTGGGGCACAGTTGTTAAACTTTATTGCGAGCAACTAAAGTGCTACAAAATTATTTTTTTCTACTGTGAGAAAAAGAAGTTGTTCACTTGTTTGGAAACATAGGACTACAGTATTTAATATCTACAGAAAAAAGAAGAGGTAGATATGAAACCAAAAAGGAATTAAATGCACATGAAATTTCTTTCTGGTTCTTCAAGTTATGTATAAAGTATAATATAATTCAGAACTCAGAGCCTCCAAAATTAATTTTTTTCTGAGAAAATCCTGTAACTCTAGATTCACTAGGACTGGTACAGAATTCTAAGTGGAGATAAACAATAATGATAATATAACGGTACATTTTTTTTCTATCCGATAAGTCCGCGTATGCTATGGAACAATAAAAATAAACTGGAAGTAAACTAACTCGAATGTCAATTCAGTTACCGAATGTCGGCGATAATGTCGTCCGGCACCAGTGATAACACTTTAGTAAAAACAGAAAATTTTAAAGAGCAATGCAACAGAAATTTAAAGAACACAGATGTTTAAAATTTACATAGGTTATATAATATATATATAACCTATGACAGTCAATGACCAAAAGTATTGTATATATTTATTATATACAAAAGTTACAAATTCCTTTCTTTACAATTTTACAAGATGAAACAGAAAGGAATTAAATGTTGAAGTCGCAAATGACTTATGCCTGAAAAATCTACATAAATAGACATAGACAACTTCTCATTACAATTGCTAAATACAAAGCTAATCTAGAATCTAAACTGCAATTGTAATGTTGACAGAATGTTGTCGACACACTCAAGCAACACTTGTGATCCAGATTTATGAGATGAAATCCCGAGAGCTCTCTTGGTATTTTTGCAATCTGATTCTAGATATCGATTCACCCTTGTTACCTCTCTATTTATAGTAGATAGTCTTCCTTGAAAGACTCTTCGATCTGTTGATGATGTTGAGGAAAATGTGGGTAGCTGGTGTGTTTGTTGGAGAAGATCATGGAGCAAAATCCTCTAACTTCTTGGTCTTGTTCCTCACGCATAGCAACAACCTTGACTTGTTCTTCCCACGTTTTTCATCAGCTCTTATTTACCTTGCCAAGTCATTTTTACTTCGTAGTAATATTTCCACAAATATAACTTCATTCCGTGAAGTAAGACAAAACTATTTTTTCAGAAGATGTTGATCCGAATGCTGTGACATTTGTTCCAACATTGTATACATTCAAATCAATCCTTAAAAAGATATGTTGGTTAAAATGTCACAACACCAAACCCAACATTAACACTATACAATTTAATATACAACATTTATTGATCCGACTCAATTAGTCCTCTAAAAGAATAAAACACTTTCTACCAAAAGGTTCTCCATTCCCCTCGAATATCAATGTCTAGAGTTGTTTCCTCACTAGCTAAGACTTAGTTTACATCTTGATCTTTTGCCCTATCATATCGTTGATCTAACTTGTAAGAAATATTTTTCATTCCTTATTTCATTCCAAAGGGGTAGTAAATATACCCATAATACAAGCATAATCTTATGCTGGAATAATGGTAATAAATGACTAAATATACATCTACTATATACACAATATATACACTGATGACTAGATATTCTATCCTATTCTATCACATCTCTGCAGTCCAATCGAGAGGTCGGCGTATGCTGAGACTGTCCTGAAAATATTCAAATAAGATCAGCGGAAGACCTTTAGTAAAAATATCGGCGATCTGATAGCTTGACGAGATATGTAAGACACATACTTGTCCACGAACAACCTTTTCACGAACAAAGTGAATATCCAGCTCAATATATTTAGTGCGTTGATGTTGAACCGGATTCCATAAGAGATAATCGCACTAACATTATCACAATAAACCAATGTCGCCTTCAGAACCGAACAGTGAAGCTCCAAAAGAAGGTTCCGTAGCCACCAAGATTTAGACACCACATTGGCAACTCCTATGTATTCTGCTTCGACACTGGACCTGGACAAGGTAGCTTGCCGTTTGGAGTACCAAGATATCAAATTATCATCGAGAAATACACAATAACCAAACATGGAGCGTCTGCTATCCGGACATCCACCCCAATCTGCATCTTTGTAAGAAATGAGAGCGGTTGTCGAAGACGGATATAGATGCAAGCCATGATCGAGAGTGCCGTGAATATAGCGCACAATGCTTTGAGAGCATGCATATGATCCTCCATCGGGTTATGCATGAATAGACAAACCTATTGTACATCATAAGATATGTCGGCCTCGTGCAAGTAAGATATTGCAGGGCCCCTACAAGGGTGAGGTAATGTGATGGATATGCATATGGCGTGCTGGAAGTAGCACTCAACTTTGGTTAAGCTCATTCAACGATCTCCTATGCATACTTCTTTTGACAAAAAAATAAACCACCTGCAAGACGTGTAACAACTATTCCCAAGAAGTAACTTAGTGACCCTAGATCTTTCATTGCAAATTCTGATCCAAGAAGAGACATGATAGACTTACGGAGAGCATCAGATGAGGCAGTTAATATAATATCATCCACATACAGAAGAATGTAAGCTATATCATTACCCTGATGGTATATGAATAGAGAATGATCAGACCTACTATTAGAAAACCCAATATTAGAAACATAATCTGCAAACCTCTTGTACTAGGCCCGATGATGTTGTTTGAGCTCATACAAAGATTTCTTCAGTAGGCACACATGATTAGGATATGTGGGGTCTCTGTACTCCATGGGCTGATACATGTACACAGTTTCATTGAGTTCACCATGCAGGAACCACGATGATTTGATGGATATCCTAAAAAAATACACGGAGTAGACCGGGGTTGAAGTTTATTGATGGTAGTGGAAGGAAAGAGAGGATAGCACAAGCACCCGAATACCCATAGATGAGAGTAGGATGGCTTAGGTATAAAATTTTGAAAGGGGATTGATAGGCTAATTGTTTGCTCAGAAGTATGTTAAGGAGATAGGTTGTCATTTGTAATGCATGATGCCAAAATGATGGTGGTAGAGAGGCGTGGGCAAGTAAAGTTCTAACAATGTTATTAATGGTTCGGAGTTTTCTTTCCATTTTTCCATTTTGAGATGAGGTATGTGGACAAGAGAGATGAAAAGATAAACCATTAGCTTTGCAAAAATCCTAAAATGGCCCATTATCAAATTCTCTACCATTATCACATTGAATATTTTTAATGTCCCTTTCAAATTGAGTGCAGATGAATGCTCTAAATGAGAGAAATGTGGAAAAAAATATGACTTTTTAGATAAAGGAAATGTCCACAAAAAATTAGAGTAATGATCCAACAAAATAAGATAATATCGATGGCTCAAAGACCTCAAAATGGGAGATGTCCAAATATCACAATGGATAATATCAAAAGGCATAACAGTGCATGAATTAGAGGCAAAAAAGGTAATTTAACATATTTCCTAAGCGGACATGAACGACAAACATGAGAATTACGAGTTCTAGTACACGAAATATTTGTATTTTGTTTAAGGGAGGCAAAAACAGCTGCTCCGGGATGACCCAAACGTTCATGCCATAATGAATGAGCTAAAGCTGCAAAAATAGATAGTAACGTGGCTTGATGTGTGGTTGTGGTGATTGGATAAAGATCGCCCCGACTATCACATCTCATTAGAGGCATCCCGTCTAAAAATCCTTCACGGAAAATCCAAAATGATCAAATTCAACAGAAACTGAATTGTCAGTAGTAATTTTTCTAACTAAAATCAAGTTTTTAATCAATTGAGGAGCATTAAGGACATTCTTTAAAGTTAACGGTGGGTTTGGGAGGGACATGTTTGTAGTACCATAACCACGAATTGGAATTGAATGACCATTTCCGATAATTATACCACGATTATTGCTCAAATTAAAATAGAACGAGAGATTACCTTGTGAGGACATCATATTAGACGTTGCTCCGGTGTCCATGTACCAATTTGCGTCTGGCGGATTAAGCTCAAGAGTGTGCATTGCGACTTCGATGTCGGTCGGGGTTGCTACTACCGAGTGGGCCTGCTACCACTGGTTTGGCAGTGGCCCAAGAACGTCAGGTTGCTGGTTGTTGGCCTCGGCATGGGCCTAGCCCTATTTCCCAAAGGAAAGGGGTAGGGAGGCACGACCCAAGACCACTGCTAGTCCCACGGTGCCGGTCCACTGCCCCACTGGGCCCTCGGTTGCCACTTATCGGACTGTTGCTGCTGGCCTCCGCTCTTGCCGCATCGGTGGCCCCCGCCCTTGCCACCACTATGGTGTTTACCTCCATTATTATCATTTCGTCCCTTTTGACCACGGTTTGGCGGCAAGTATTCAAATTGTGAAGAGTTATCATTGGATGGAGCGGCAACCATGGTGAAATTCGACACAGTGATTGTCTTTTTGGCAAAATTCGCTTCATGTAGTATGAGCATAGAACGGGCTTGGTAAAATGACGGAAGATGGTTGCTTTGACAGATGAGCGTACCTACTCCACTATATGCATCGGTGAAGGCCGACAACCATTTGTAAAATGAGTCGATTGTTAGTTGTCGGCGCCCCGATGTTCTTGAGCTGGTTCGACAAAACCTTGAGTCGTTGACAATATGTTAGTGGTGGAGAATTCTTGCTAAAGTGTGATGGCTCGGAATTTTTATTATCTTGGATTATGTCACGTAAGCGATCCCAAGCCTCCACTGCCGTAGAGTCGGGCTCCAGAATAGCATGCATCAAATCACTTGAAATTGTGGCATAAATTCACCGGAGAACTGTCACATCAAGGGTCAACCATAATTCCATTTCATCATCGGTTTTTGACACCTTCTCCTTGCCTTTTTTCGGTGGAATTATGTGATGGATAACCCGGTGTGACCGACAATGAATTTTGAAGAGCTCCGCCCATGTCGCATAAAGAACGTTTTCCATCTCAAGAGTGATGGAGATATATGATTTAATGTTTGAAACTGCGAGGGCTGGATGAAAATTTAATTTCGAGTCAGACATAGGCTGACGAAAGAGGAGGGAAGTCGGCGGCACGGAGAATTGGGGGGGGGGGGGGGGGGGGGACGGTGAAAGAGTATATTTTTAGGGTGTAGGAACTTTCCCTAGAATCTGATACCATGTAAGAAATATTTTCCTTGATTATATCATTCCAAATTGTAGTAAATATATCCATAATATAAGCATAATCCTAGGCTAGAATAATGATAATAAATGACTAAATATACATTTATCATGTACACAATTATGACTAGATATTTATTCTATTCTATCATAACTAACTCAATTAGTCCACTAAAAAGATAAAACGCTCCTTATCAAGTTATTTTCCACTTAGACTTAGTTTACATCTTCTTGCTCTTTTGCCCTATTATTTCATTGACCTGACTAATCCATTAAAAAGATATAATGCTGTTTATAAAACGGTTCTCCATTCTCGTCATTTATAACTCAACTAGTCCGCTAAAATGAAATATATATATATATATATATATATATATATATATATATAGTGTTCTTTATTAAAAGGTTCTCCATTCTAAGTTGTTTTCACTTCGAAATTCACATCTTCTTGTTCTTTTGCCCTATCATTTCATTGATCGGACTAACTCGACTAGTCCCACTAAAAAGATAAGTAATATATTCTTTATCAAAAGGTTTTCCATTCCCGTCACTGTCTAGAGTTGTTTTTTAGTTCACATCTTTTATTATTCTTTTTCATACCAAACAAACATATAAAGCAACGAAATAAGCACACCAAACACTTACCACATAAATTTTTTCCACCTTTATAAGCACATTAACCATGAGAAAGAAAAAAGAACCAGAAAAAAGCATTCCCATTTTCCCACATAAATTGTGTTTAATTAGGTTAGTAAGTACTCCTAGACTCCTAGTATCTTTTTGAATCCTTCAACAAAAAAGGTACACCTAAAAGACAATTAATGGCAACCTAAAATGGAAAAATAAACTTAACTTTCTTCATGGAAAAAGAACCAAAAGACATGTAGGCCTAGGATACCACAAAAGTTCAAAAAGGTAAGAGACAGAGGACAGAGACAACAAAAGAATTTCCACTAAAACTCCTCTATTGGTTGTTGCCCAACAATTGACCATTCACAATTCCACTTTGCTTTCATTCTTGTCTCTCTCCCTCTTTTTACTTTTTCTGAGAATTCATATACCACTGTTGGATGCCAAAATAACCCTATGCGAAAAGGGTATCAAAAACTTCACTAGCTTGATTCTTGCATCAGCTTCAAAGCCCTAGTAAAATGTAGTAGACCAATGTGACAGGAAGAGCTACTAACATCCCAAATATAACCCTGCAATGTTATTAAAAACCAAGATTCAGTAAATATTGGAAATCCAAAATACCAAACAACATTTTAAAGTTCTTAGGCAAGAAATCTTGAGTTACATTCAACCAGGAACCTAAGAGAGAAAAAGCAAAACAGAAAAACTAAGTAGGCGTTTGGAGACTAATTGAGTGATATTTGAAAAAAAAAAATGTAGTATTTGAAGTTGAAAATGGTATTTGGAAGTTGAAGTTATGCTTGAATATGTATTCGACTTGAAAAGAAGTTGAATTTTTTAGTGGGAACAACTTTCACTTGAAAAAACTGATGAAATCTTCATAAACTATTAACATTGTTTTGAAATAATTTCTGAAAAAAGGATAAAAAATTCATGTCCAAAAAGGCCCTAAAATACGTGTATTCAAAAAGGTTATTTTTCCACATCTCTTGATAAAACAGGATGTGTGTTTTGAGGCCTCACCCTGTGCTCAAAATATCAGGATGGACACCGTATTCCTTGGCAAAGACAAACGGAACAATTCCCTGAGGTAGAGCTGCCTGAAAAATTACAAATTTTGCAAATATATCAGTTATATGAGTGGCGACAAAGCCCGTTTATGTTTAGGTATGAAGTTTACATTTACCTGAACGATAGCAATATGCAAAAGCATGCCTCGAAGTCCGACTGCGATGGAGGCAGCAGCCATAACTGCAGGGCCAGTAAGGAATCTCACGCCCATTGAGAAGATAGCAATTGTTTTCCCACAAGCAATGATTCTAGGCGACAATGCCATAAACAAACCTATCATTCCATGATGAAAATCAGTTCAATACACTTTAACATTTTCCCATAAAGATTTAATATTTCTAATGGTTATATTATCACAAACATACCTAGACTAAACATTGCCATTCCAAGACCAGCATCAGAAAGAATCGATATCGATTTGGCTATAATCGCAGGCATTTGAACGTTCCACCTGCAACGAATAGCATTAGTCACAAGTCTAATTATAGCCAATGTGCAAACAAATTCAGGTAATTTTGGGTATATGCATTACCTGAACGAGACCAAGGACCAAGTGAGGCCAATGAGGCTGGAGTAGGTATTCGGGTTCCTAATAAGTTTTCGCCACACCATAATTAAAATGAGCCTGGTCATGACACTAGTTGGTGGCATGGCAGTAGCCTTGGTCTCTTCTTGAGCAATCTTTGGACGGAGCTCGGTTGTACTGCTCGAGCGCACCACCTGCCCTTCCTGGTTCTGTTTGTTTCCAAATGTGAACTCTTCTCGGCCAAATTCATCATAATCTAATGTGAAAAAGAATATTCAATACAAATGATTCATAGAGTTGGATTCAACTAGTTTGGATCTATGCATAGTTGATCCAACTGATGTACTAAAAATTACCAGACATGATGAAGGAAATGGGGGGATACAATACAAACTAAACCAATTTCCAATGTAATATGAGAAGACAAAAGTAATACAAGCATGTCTGTCTCATGAAAAGACAACAATATGGCCATAATTTCAGGAATTGGATATGCATGGTTCCAAATAAGCCTAAATCAAGAAACTACTAATAAAAGAAAATAACAAGGCAAAAGGACATGAACAAACTCTAACCCCTTCAAATCCACCACAGACTAACTATAGAAGAATCTCAAATACAGCAACAAATATATATGTTGCTCGGATTCTTCAAATGTCAACGGGTGCGTGTTCCGGCAACAATTTTGGAGAATCCAACCAACATAAAATTCAGATTATATCAAACACAAGTCTATCTAGTTGCATCACAAAATAGAGGTTACAAGAACAAAAAAACACAATATTATGCATTCATCCAAAATAAGACAACCAACAAAACCAAATTAAAACTAGTGGCAACATGGTACATTTTCATAGTCTATAGTCCAAAAATGTAGTTACCTTTAGGGTGGGCCCCAACTCCTAGATCATTGCCATAGTCACCTCCTCCCCTAAAAACATGAATCCCTCCTTCAGATACTGGTGAAGCACTTGAACTCCAAACAAACATATGAAGATCTTTTCCACCTTCTTTACCATTAGACTTCTTCGTGGCCGGACCGGTCGCAGGAGAAAAGATTCCTGCATTAGTAGGAGCAGGGTACCCTGCATTCCCCTGCCCATAAACCCCATTTCCTCTCCCATATCCAGCAACTCCACTCTCCTCATCAACACCAAAGTTACCATAATTTGAATGCCTTGGACTCATATTAGCATTTTTACCATTCACCATTGAGTAAAAATCAGTATGGTTAAAGCTAGAACCTCTAGGTGTTGGATTTCTTGAAGATTGCAATGAATAAATCTCAGCATTTGTCAAGTTAGATGGTCTAGGTGTTAATGAAAGACCAGAATTAGGACCCCCATGTGATCTTCTTGAAAAAATTTCAGACCTAGAACTAGTTGATTTTCTAACAGTAACATGTAACTTTCCATCATCACCAACTTCAGCTTGAGTTTCCAATGGTTCTTTACCATCTAATGAAATAATATCAGAATCCACTTTAAATGAAATAATAGAACCACCAGTATCAGGAAACTGTTCAGCAATAAGCATTCTTGCACCTCTATATTCAAACAAGAAAAGCATCAAAGTATACCAAATAATACATTGAAGCACAACAATTTGAACCATTAAACTTCCTGATTCATCACCATACATACCTTTTAACAAAGGGATTCCCATAACTAAAGTGTTTGGTAAAGTGGAAAGTGAAAACAAAGTAATGGACCATTCAAGTGACCCTCTTGCACTAATTCTTGACCAAATGGCTAACACAAAAAGAACAATAACTTTTTGAAGTGTATCAGCAGCTATGAACCTGTAGTTCATTGCATATGGATTGTTTGAAGCAATGAAGTGAAATGACAACAATGGAACAGCAAAAAGAGCAACAAATCTGTTGATTCCTGAACATTGGTCAGGACTAAAGATTTTCCACCATTTCACTGAACCATAAGCTAAGATCATTGCTACATAGAGTGGAACTACAGCAGTAAGAACATGGTAAAGGTCTGAAAGTGATATCATTTTTCTTATAAAGATTCAAACTTTGATAACAAAACTCACATGGGGTTTTCAAGAACACAAAAAAGATTCAAACTTTACTTCAAGATTAGTGATTTCAAGATTAAACAAAACCCCACTTCAGTTTTTCTCTTATTTGTCACTTCTAAACCATGAACTTTAAGTAATGGCACAAACCCTCTAAGCTAAAAGGAAAGTGAAGTAAAGAGAAGTGCTAGAAAAGAGCTACTAGTACTAGTGAGGTTATTTGTGTTTGTGTGTGGGAGATGGAGAAGTGATGTATGATATATTTATGGAAATTAAATGGCAGACAAAGAAGTAAAAGCTCAAGTCCTTTGGAAAAGCTTTTTTTTTTTTTTTTTTTTTTTTTTTTTTTTTTTTTTTGATAATACAGTTTCTGTGCTCCTTTGGAAAATAGCACCGGCTTTATCACTGTAAATCGCGGGATGTGCTTTTTTCTGGGAGCGTACAACCGATCAATGAGACAAGTAGTAGTAATTTCTTTTCATGAATCGAACCCACGCCGTGAGAGAGAGAGAGAGTGAGAGACCTTCTTTTATACAGAAAGAAACATTTTCATATTTTTTGGATAAACAGGTAAATTCTCACTTTCTCTTAAAATCCAAAAATGAAAAAGAAAAAATGAAGCCAGAGAGAGAGAGAGAGAGAGAGAAATTTAATAAAAAGTTTGTACTACATTTTTTGTTGCTGCATAAATTTGTTAACTTCCATTAATGTTTTTTAGTACAATTTTTATTAGATTAATCTACATAGTGCATGCTACACAAAATAGGTACTATTTGGATAAATAAAGATAAAAATTATCCACATTTTTATTTATATCAAATCTATAAATGCATAACATGTGGTTTGCACATAGATTTCTTTACACTTAATAGTTAACTATCGTGCATTCTACCTTATTAAATAAAATTAATTATAATTAAATTTATGATTTTATGTAAATAATTCATACGAATAAGTATTACCTATAAATGAATATTGTTTAAATACCGAATGATAATATTTGTTATATTCTTTTTTATGTTTTTATTCATTTACCAATACAAATGTACTTTTGAGATGAGAAAATTACTATTCACTAGAAAGTAGAAACTTCAAGTGACAGCCTTTTTATTTTCTAATTGGGATGTATTTTCTGAGACCGATGGAATAAGTTAACTAATTAAAGAAGATGAAAAATATACGAAGAAGTAACCTAAATAGCCGATTTAATTACTTAAATTAAAAATAGTTGATGGGGTTGTAATATAGATGTAGTTTCTGTATTATATATGTATAATCATATATAATCAGTGTATAATTTATATATATCAATTAGAAAAAATAACGGGTAAATTCTCGGACTATTTGAGTAAAATATAATTTGAAAAGCAGCAGCAGCTCTCTTTCTGCCATTTCCATGATAAGGAAAGGACCAACAAACAAACATAACAGAGAAAAGGAAAGAAGAGGAGAAAGAACCCTTTGTACAAAAGATTCTCATCACTTTTTTTTCTGTAAATTATTTTAGGGATTATTACTTAACTTAATATTGGACAGCTTTATGGCTGATATATACCTTAGAATATTTTCTAACTTTTACTGCCGTGAGTTGTCGGATGAAAAAACAAACTTTTTAAAGATATCACAAGGTGGGTGTTTGCCACGAAGTAACTTTTGTGAGTTATTTATAAATTTGTGATTTTAAATATATTAGATTAACGGGCCAAAATCAAGTCGAATTCTCTCGGAAAATTTAAGCATGATCGATCTTGATTCAGTCGTGAGTTGGATCATCGCTTAACTAGGCATGTTATGTTTCAGATAATTATATCCAATGATCTCGAAAATAATATCTTTGCCCCCAAAGATAAAGGAAAGTCTGCATACATACTATTATTTTCAGACCTTACTTTGTGAGATTACACTGAATATGTTGTTGTTGTTTGTTATTGATCTAAAAAATAGATGGTTTTAGATTTTTGACCCCTGATTGTCCCACATAAACAAATCTTTAAGGCTAAAAGTCAAAATCTGAATAACTTGAATTTTCATCCATGGAATGGAACAAATGAGGTCAAAGTTCAAGACTTTCCGAAGTCATTCTTGTAAATCATTTGTTAGGTTCGAGCATGTCAGTTTTTCTAGTTATGGGTTAGTTGGATAGTTCCACCGAATGAAGATTCTATATCAAAATGAAGAAGAAAGTATAGAGTTTTATAAGATGTAATATAAATTTTATAACCCATATATTTTGAGTTCGACGATGACATAACTCATGATACAAATTCACATGGTTTATTAGGCCAAAATCAATGATACATATTATGAACTTAGATCGTGTTACCTTACGTGAAAGAAACACCATAAATATGCACCCTTACCCAACAAAATTCTTATGCACCACAAAAATTTCTCCACTAATTTAGGATTACTCAAATTTGATATTTTGGACTTCTGCAAGTATACTACTCTAGTTATACACATATATTCTAGTTCTTTTCACCAATTATCTAAAATTGAGCACAAACTTATAAATATTACTAGTATAAAAAAAAATACAGAAACAACACTCACAATAACATATTTAATATAATTTTATAAATGAGGCATGAGATAATAGAATATAATTCAACTGTACATATTAAGATGAAAGTGACCTAGTAAGTAAAAGTTGGATTTAGAATGTCTAATAATTACAGGAGCAGATATTATAGATTCCCATCTTCCTTTGTGGGCTGCAGAGGATGCAGTAATCATTCTTTCCACAGAAACTATGTTTTTGGTTACTATATTCTTTTTTGTAATGTCCCTTTCCTTGTTATTCTTCTTTTTTTTCCTTTTCGTACTTTACTTTCCCGAATCTTTTCAGGTTCTCGTGCTTATAAGCAACAGCTAGCTCTTGTCCTTTTTCCTTCGATTTTCGATCCCAATTCCGTTATCTGCCGTTATATTGATAGATGAAATTAAAAGATAAATTAATTCCTTAATTTAAGTGATTTGGGTTGAAAATAGAACTTTAATTTTCAGCAATGGATTCTTCAATTACTCCAGAAAGCGTTAGGACGGTGGTGTGAGTAAACTAAAAGGTAAGAAACATGATTACAGACGAGTAAAGTAAAAGTAAAGGATAAAGTAAGGGATAAAATTTAAGTTGTTTGATTGATTGTGTGTCTATATACAAAGAATGCATTCTATTTATAGTACAAAAAGAGGAAAAAATTGTACAAACGTGCCCCTCCCCTCATGTCAGCCATCAAGTAACCCACAAAGTTCAATGACCGACTATGGGGGACGTGGTGCCGATTTTCTCGCCTTCTACTCCTCTTGCTCGGATAATGGCCCTTTCTTTTAGATGTCGTTGGTTGTTATCGCTTATGGGGATCTGAAAATCCTTTTGACTTGGTCGTTGAGGCATTTGCATCTAAGTGGGTTCCAGTTGTTGACAACTCGACTGAGATGCCTTGGTAGTCGATGTAGTTCTTGTAGTCGAGGGCTAGGAGTAAATTCGGCTCCGGAATAGTTCGGTTGTCACTGAATTCGGCTAAACACTTAGCTATTTTTTAGTGTTAACAATTGCCCCTACATTAACTCGAGTGTGACTGTTGAGTTGATATATCCGATAGTAGCCGTCGTTTCAGTCTAACAGCCGCACATGTCACTTCAAATGTCTTGTCTCCAGTGCATGCAATGATGATTACTCTTTGAGATGTGTCTCCCCTCTAACTGAGGCATCTTCATTACCACAAGTTGGCTCTGATGATTTTCGGCCGTGCTTTTTTTGAAAATAATAAACTAATCTCAGTCGCGCCTTTGAAGGTTATTTAAGGAAAGGTATCCCCCATATGTTTCTCACCTAATCTTTGGCCATTTTCTTAGCCGGAAACCATGGCTTCATCTGTTTTATCTCGGAGATCAGGAAAAATAATTCTAGTCGATAATGACCTGACCCCCGTCTTTTCCTTTGTTGATGAACAACTAGTTCTGACTGCATATGATGGACCGGAACACGGCGATTCTCTCTTGTTTCAGTACCTCAGCCTGATAAATCACGACTTTCTTTCTACTTGTGACTGGTTCACCGGCGGCCGTTGTTCGGCTAACTTTCGTACTTGGCCAACCAAGGTCGCTCATTATTCGGGTTGGTTGGACCGAGTGAAGTTAGTCACAGTAGTCGAATGGAGGCGCTTGGGTCCTTCTGATGCCCCCGTACTGTCGGAATTTGATTTCCGCTATAACGTCGGATCCGGCATGTGCGGCGTCTCTGTTTGTGTTTGGTTTACCTGGATGTGAGAATCTGTATCCCACACTTTAACTTCAGTATTTCTCTCATCATTCTTGAGCAAATTTAGAGTAAACCTCGCAGATTTGATGGGCCATTATCTTTTACCACTTGGGATGTCGTTTCTTCGCTTGAGCAGTGCGACCAACCTTATGACACAGACGTGTGAAAGAAATGGCTTTATATTTTGTGACCAGGCAACCGGTCTATGGCTGTCATTTAGCCATACATCTCCCATCGGAGGGAATTAACTTATTTTGTGCGACCATACAGCCGGTCTGTGGTTGTCGTTTATTTATGCATGCCCCAAATCGAAGGATAATACTTTTTCAGATACTTGCCATTTATATTCCTGTCTATTTCTTCGTCATGCATGTTTATTAGTCGATATGCGTTAGTTGGGATGAGATCTTCTCTAATTTTGTTGAGGCTTTTCAAAGTAAGCAGCGGCATCACATTCAGCACAACCCCATTATCGACGAACACTCAGCTAATAGTTTTGTCGTTGATGTATGCCTTCACATAGATGGGCTTGAGGTGTTTAACCATCTCTTCCGTAGGTGCACCAAATGCAGTGCTCAAAGCGTCCCTAGTCGTGGTATCGGCTATTGTTGCCCATTCAGCGTCTTCTATACAAACATCACCTTCTAGGCTATCCAGCACGGAGCAACTGGCCCATAACTCATATAAGATTAGGCTGACCATTTCAATGTCTGCCCACATCTCATTAACCAGGTCTTGGCTAAATAAATTAAGGACGGAGTCTCCTCCTTCATTTAGTTCGGCCGACCACGAGCTCATATCTTCTATTTCTTAGAGACAAATGGGGATCCACTGAATGAATCCTCTGCACAATCTGTGGAATTTCCTCTATAAGAGGACCACTCGGGCCACGTTCTCTTGCTGGGGTTCCTCCATCAGGTTGTCGATAGGCTGTTCATCTAGCCCTGATTGATCCGACGATTCTCCTTCAGGCGACATTGCCCCTGAAACAACTGAGTCGAATTCCCGCTCGATAGCCTCGGCTACGGCAGACTCAGGAATCTCCTAATTTTTTTGATGCCTTGGTGTTAGAAATTAGATGCAATGTCTGTTGCATCTTACGCAAGGCCTTGACACGTTGCATCATTCTTTTCTGAGTTTTGGATGCGTCTCTCAGTGGTGCCTCTTTCTTTCTGGGAACCTGATTGATAGACCACTTCCCATATTCTATGTTGGCGGTTGGTTTAATCATTCTCTAGGGTCTCGTCTGGTCCTCATTTCTTGCTATGATACGTAAGGACGAAAGACCCTCGTTCACGTTAAACTCGACCACCCTCTGTTTGGTTTTAGGGAGTGGTTCTTCATCTAGTCGAGGCATGCTTGGTTGTCGATTGGTTGGCATCCGTACTTGCCCCCCAAGCCTATGCCTGGCATCGATAGGGACCCTTCTGAACCTCATGGTTTGTTCTTGAAGCTCTCGTTCACAATCCCTTGAGTTTTTAGGGCGGTCATGAAAACTGCTCCTAGTCGGCTGCCTATCATCACGAATGTTATGTAGGCTGCCTTACCGGTTGAACACAGAAGTCCTTGTGACCTTCTCCTATTCGGTAGGTTTCTGTGGGACCCACACCCTTTTCATCGGATGTTTCCCTTTGGTGTCTCTTGACTCATCGGGCTTACCAAAGAATACCATAGATATTGGTACCGCATGAAAGGGGTCGGTATCAATGGACATTCCATCCATACTCTTGTCAGCTAGTTTTAACCTCCCCTTCTTGATGCCCTTTTGGATCGCATTGCTGAAGATCACGCAATTAGAAGTAGAATAACTATATGAATTATGTCACTTACAGTACTTCTTATCTTTGAGTTCCTCGGTATGCGGAATTATATGACCATCAAGCAGCCGAATCTGCTTATCTTTGAGCAGATGATCAAAGATATAATCTGCCTTTGTGATATCAAACGAGTAATCGACCCTGTCATCGAATGAACTCGTCTCCTTGCCTTTGACGACTTTCAAGGCTGGGAAAGTGTAAACCTTACCCCTAACAATCTTGGCCACCATTGCGTTTGCCCGTGCAATCGGCTGACTCTGAGTCGGACTGATCCGCTTCAATGATGGATGCCAAGTGGGAGCCTCGATTTTGGCTGGCTCTTCTCCGCTTATTCTCCTAGGCATACTGCTCTATTTGGCTAGCCTTTTCGGCTCACTGGCTCAGGTCAAAGCAGGATTGTCCTACCAGCTTCTCCTTTAACTGAGGGTGCATGTTGTTGATTATCATATGGGCACACTCAAACTCAGGGAAGTGTGCGGTGCATTTCCCAACCTTCTTTCTGAATCTCTCGATAAAATCGACAGCCGATGCATCGACTTGCTGCTTGAGATTCGTTAGATCAGTCACAGTAACCTGAGGTTGGGGCTAATAGAACCTATCATGGAAGTAACCCTCCATGTCAGCCTAGCTCTGCACGAAATCAGAAGCCAAAGGCGAGTACCAGAGAAACTGCTCGATAGTGGATTTGTTGTCATCGCCAGAGAAAATGGCAAACTTTGGTGTTTTGAAGCCCCTCGGCAAATGTGCTATCCGATCTACCCAATCGGGGTAGGGCTTCTTATAAACATGCATGTCCAAAGGTTTTAGTTGGATGCTAAAGTACCTCTGCATGGTATTAGCAATAATTTTCGAGTTTATCAGTTGTGACGTCCCCTACCGATTCTCGATTGGATTTGGTTGGTAGGCGTTCTACACTGGCGGCCTCCATTCTGCGCTTTGTTGGACAGGGTTTTGAAGGTTGTAGGTGGTCTGATGGCCATTACTAATAGGTGGGGTAATTCCCCATGGCTGTTGTTGGGTATGGCCACCAAAGCCTGTAACCTAAGCTATTGGAACGGCTAACAGAGTCTGAGGATAAGGTGGAACGGTGTTCTATGGCTGCTCTCATCGGACGTCGGTTGTTCTTAGAAAGTTTATGCTTTCTAGATTGTATGGATTGGGTACTGGAAATGACTGCTGGAATGGTATTCCGCTGTAAACAATGTCACCAGATAGCCGTGCTAAGCCATAGCTAGAGGCCATCGGCTGCCAATTCGGCTGGCCAACATTGTCCATCTGCATCGTATGGTCGTTAGTAGAAACGTACGGCATAACGGGCGACAATCCAAAATGTCCTGGAGCGTGAACTGGTCTCCGAGCCATATTGATTTACCCATACTGCAGACTCGCTTGGTCAAGTGGCACATTTTGCCCCTCAAGGTTCGGCGGCGACCATACAACGTGCTGGTTGTTAATCGATTAAGCTTTTATTTCTAGGTGTGCTATCGGCTCTGCCTGAGTGGGCACTCGCTGATGCACATGCGGCTGAGAAACAACACCGGGAGTCACGGTCTCATGTTGAACATCACCGCTCGTCAGAGGGACAAAACTAGCCTAACATTCTCCTGGGTGCATTTGGTTGGTTTCCATCTCCCTCGCTTACTGAACCTCATTATGTATCATTGGCGTCACAATGTCAGTCAACGTTTAGAAACTTGATACATAATGTCGTGGATGCCCAAGTCGATATGTTGTCTAATAAAAGGCGTGGTCATTGTGATTGGACGTTCAGATTGGCTAGATTCTTCCACAACTTGGATTGATGGAGGAAGTGGAGGGGTATCCACCGATGTAGGCATACCTAATGAGGATGCTGGTTCGTTGTTCCTTCTGAGAGGATTTTGTTTAGAATGTGGACTAGACTCGAGGTTCATTTTCTTACCGAACCTTAGGCGCATACACCAAGAATGATCCTGACCTGGAGAATCAAACTTTGCAATTAATTCACATATGGTCCCACTGGGCGTGCCAAATTTGTTCTCTACCCCAATTCCGCTATCTGCTGTTGTATCGGCTGATGAAATCGAGACAAATTGATTCCTTAACTAAGCGATTTAGGTTGGAAACGGAACTCTAATTTCCAGCAATGGGTTCTCCAACTATTTCAGAAAGCGTTAGGACGGTGGTGTGAGTAAACTAAGAGGTAAGAAACATGAATACAACCGAGTAAAGTAAAAGTAAAGGATAAAGTAAGGGATAAAAGATAAAGATAGATAAAATTTGAGTTGTTTGATTGATTGTGTGTCTATATACAAAGAATGCATTCTATTTATAGTACAAAAAGAGGGAAAAACTATACAAATGTGCCCCCCCCATGTCAGCCATTAAGTAACCCACCAAGTTCAATGGCCGACTATGGGGGAGGTGGTGCCGATTTTCTCGCCCTCTACTCCTCTTGCTCGGATAATGGTCATATCGTTTAGATGTCGTTGGCCGTTGTCGCTTATGGGGATCTGAAAACCCTTTTGACTTGGTCGTTGAGGCGTTTGCGTCTGAGTGAGTCCCAGTTGTACCTCTAACTGACAACTCGGCTGAGATGCCTTGGTAGCCAATGAAGTTCTTGTAGTCGAGGGCTAGGAGCAAATTCGGTTCTAGAATAGTTCGGTTGTCACTGAATTTGGCTAAACACTTAGCTATTTTTGAGTGTTAACACCTTTTTTTTTCTATTTTCTAATTTAATGTTCTATATTCGTATTAGGGCTAATTAATTTAAATTTGTATCACATAAAATTTTATAATAACGGCATGGAAAAGATTAAAGGCGAGATGAGAAATACCTTGCATGGACTATCTGAATAAATTTTTTTCAATCACAAGCAGTTGGGAAAGTTATATTTGATCGTTGCGTACATGCTCCCTTACGATTTCTCTTAGGCATGATTCAACTGGAAGTGAAACAAGGAAGGAAGAATTTTGATCGCCACACACACACACACACACACACATATATATATATATATATATATTCTATTAGGTTTTAATTTTATGTGCGATAAAAATGAAGGAAGACTGACACTATTATAATAAGCCAAGTGTACGAGAAAAGAACTCTAGCTAGTGATGATGAAAGAAGCTCGTCACGGATGATTGGACAAGTGACCGAGGTTCCATTCTTGCTAAGGGAAGAGTTTCAATTCATTTTTTTTTACACACAAGGCTCAAATCCGAAGCGTTTTACTAAAGCGAAAGAATCTTATTCATTCTACCATAACTCTTAGTAGTTGCTCTTTTCTTCGTGGATTCATATGTTATGAAAATCTTTATCCTTCAACAACAACAACACATCCAGTATAATTCTAAAAGTGGAGTTTGGAGAGAGTGGTTTGCAAGCAGCCTTATTCTTACCTTGTAAAAGTAAAGAGGTTATGATATCTCTTTTATTCCGTGACGTTTCAAAATATTTAATATCATCTTAAATGAGATTTTCCTTAAGAACATATTTTTTTGTTTGAGTTTCCAAACGGAACCCAAATAGAGAGTTAGTGAAAAACGGTAATACACTATTCTAATTAGGAAAGTATTTCAAAACACAAATTGAAGTAAAATAAGTCACTTAAATTTAAAAAAGAAAAAATCAAGAGCTAAAAGTTATGTATTGAGACACTCCAAAGGTGGATTTTCAGTAGGCCAGGGTCCAGCAAATTTGGGCGTAACAAGTTAGCTCATGGGCTCTTGGTTAACCTATTGGACTATGTGTTGGGCTTGATAGACTAATCCATTATTCTCAATTGGTAGGCTTAAAGCTGTACCAGAATAGCCCATTTAGTATTAAGGTTCGGGCTTGAAGTTTATATCGTTAGATTTGCACAAATGTGCTCTTTTTAGGCCACTATTTAAATTAGAGAATTTTACACAACATTACGATTTAGTGTTCCAATTACATTATATATTAACACTTTCGAATAATTACCTTACATTGCAAGACTTTTCATTTTGTAGCAGCTTTATATTTACTGCTATGTTTTAAAAGTGCAGTATAGAAAATTATTATAAATATGAGTTTTGTTTCGTATATATTATGTTTCTCTTAACTTAATGGGCTAAGTTTGTCTATAAAAAAATTATCGGGCGTCTTGCCTTTTACTGTTACAAGGAAAAAAGAACAAGCATTACAACATGAATGAATGAAACTTTATATCATCTCTTATGTGAAAGACATAGTAGATATTTGAAGAAAATGTGAAGGCTACTTAGAACGTGAATATAGTTTGTGAAAATATTTGGAACATGTCTTCATGTACATATCGTGTTGTGTTTTTACATATTTCTAAAAGTTTTAATCTTGTTGATCATAACTTAACTAAATTTGCAATTTCTTTGTTCTACGAATTCTTTTGGGAAGGAATGTTTCCAAGTTGTATTGTGACTGATGTTGTATGCTCTTTTGGACATATCATGTCCATGCTGAATTAATAGATAAAAAGTTTATGCTTAAAAAATATATTTAAAACTCATAGGCCTGATAAGTTTTATTCACTTATGAAATATAGTTTCCGACAATCCCATTTATTTGAATGGGTCATATCTCACGTCATTTTATGGGGGAAATCGCGCATTGTCGTGCTTGATTAAGAATTTTCCCTAATATAAGATGTGTAATAGAATGTATGAGATTATTCATTCTTAATTAGAGTCTTGAATTCAAGCTCCGTGAATAAAGAAATTCTTGATAGAGAGTGCTTCCGTATTATGAGATATACACAATGCGATATCAAATAATTATACCAAAAGGGAAAATTACAAATATATCCCTTAATTTTGCGATTTAGGCATATATATCTTTCATTAAGAAATGATGCATATATACCCCTGCTATTACTCAAATAGTGCAAATATATCATTTTCGCGGCGATTTTTTTAAAATTATTTAGATTGTTTTTTTTAATTAAAAAATATCACACAGACTTTAAAAAAAGCAACTCTACCAATTTCTTAATGAAATGACATGAATGTTCTTATAGGAATTGCCTTTATGAAACGGTAACCTTCATTAAGTAGGACTAGTATAGGGTGACCGGATGACATGCATCAAATGAAAGTGAAATATTGCACATATTCATTTTAAAAAACGTCTCCCACATGATCAATCTATGCTTTTACTTTCTGAGTTTCATAACCTACTTTTTCTCACCACCAATATTTGGACTAGAGTCCAGAGATTTGAGATGACACTAGCATACTTGCACCACAAGTTTCAGATCCAATTTTTTATTTTTGTTTTTACTCGTTGTCCGATATTTGCTTTGGACCCTTAATATTTCGTATTCGTGTCAAAAAGTTCTACTTTGATGGGTAAAACTACTTCATTCCCATCACTTAAGTCCGATAGACTATACTTTTGATTAAAGATTTAAAAGTACTTCTAACCCATCACAATTGTCCTTATATATATACTAACTATTAGTATATTCACTAATACATAGAAATAGGGTTCTTCCTTTTTGAAATGTATAAATGTTTTGTTTAGTACTCATTTGAAGATCATCAATGAAAATCCTCTTTAGTTTATCCTGGTTGTAGTTTAGCTTAGCTTTAATTTCTTTCTTCTTTCTCGTGAAACTCTTGGTTTGCATCATATATTGTGGAACGAATGATGCAAAAGTACTAGATTTAGCTGTTTTTTTTTTATTTATCTTAGTGATCTATTGTTGTGAGATCATATCGTGCTTTATCTTAATTAGCAGATCACGTTATTGCCATCTTCTAAAGGTATGTAAAATTTACCACCAAGGATGGATCCCGCGTATAGGATTGCCATATCCAATCAAACAATGTCATAAAAATTGGGAGGGAGGCCGAAGTGAGTGCAATATACGTGTTCTACAACATTCAATAGCCTTGATCCGAACCCTATATTTGTATTAAAAATTTCACTTGATGTTGTATAAATAATTTATCCAGATCCTAATAAGCTATCTTTGTTAAATATACACCGTATACACATGTATATCGTATGTATATTGTCTGTTGTTGGTGTCTTGGGTTTGTACATAAGTCAGCCCACATTTTGGGCTATAATTTAGGTAGTATTTGGTTGTAATTATTATTGTAAACTTACCATAATTGTATATAGTTAGTGTCCAAATAGAATAGGGTTTTAGGAATAGGATTTTCCTATTATGGAAATATGTAAATTGTATATATACTCTTTCAATTAATGAAAATAATCAAGAGATTATTTCTTTCATGGTATCAGAGGTCTAGGTTGAAAATTTCCTCTCCACTTTTTCGACCAATCACGAATTACGAGAGTTCATCCTCGGTTTCCGTCGAGTTTTTCCGATCCCTAATTCCTTCTTCTAAACCCCTCAATCACTTATTATTCTTTTGTTATGTCTACTTTCAAGAACACGTTTCACCCTGCTCTTGTTGTTTCTAACATCAAGAATCACATCCCTTTTATTCTTGAAATAGAAAACGTCCAATAAGCGACGTGGGCCGAACTATTCAAAATTCACGCACGCTCGCATCACCGCGGCTCCTGAGGATAAGGAGGTTCCTAAACGCAAGGATGATCCGAAGTTGTGGATGACTCTTGATGCCACCGTCCTTCAGTAGATTTACTCCACTATATCTACCGACCTGTTGTAAACGATTATTGAGCCGGACGCTATGGTGATGACTGTTTAGGATAGGATGCGTGACATATTCCAAGATAATCATAATTCTAGAGCCATTACCCTTGAGCAGGAATTTTCCCACGTCAATATGGAAAATTTTCCGAACGTTTCAGCATATTGCAAAAGGTTAAAAAAATTGGCGGATCAACTCCGCAACGTTGGTGCACCAGTTAGCGACAACCGTCTTGTTCTCTAGATGGTTGTTGGCCTCTCCGAGGCCTATAGTGGTGTTGGTATTCTAATTTGTCAAAGTAATCCTCTCCCAAAGTTCTATCAAGCCCGCTCCATGCTTACTTTGGAAGAAGTCGGCTAGGCTAAAAAAAGGGCTACTAGTGCTAGTCATGTGGTCATGATGACGTCTCCACTAATTCTCAGAATTTTGGTGATCAAACGTACCAAAACAGGTCTCAAGGGGGCGGAAAAATAGTCAGAAAACTAATAGCAAAAATCGCGGGGGCAAACGCGGAGGTTCCGGCAGTGGTTACAGTGGCTGACATAGTGGCGGTGGACCCCATCCCAGATACAGTGGGCCACCGACACACTAGTCCCAGCCTTGGGCCCCTTGGCCGTGGGCCTGGAACAGTGGGCAGTGGCCCAACAACCCAGTTTCGTCGTCAGTTCCTGCCCAGTTCCAGTGGTCTTTTCAGCAGCCCTATCGACCCAATACCAACTGGGCCAGTGGTTCCCGAAGTAGAACTGGGTCGGGGCAGCATGGAGGTGTACTTGGCCCCGACCTCCGTAAGTCCATCATGAAGTGGGCCCCTCCCCGACCGACATCGAAGTTGCCATGCATACTATTGGAATTAATCTGCCATATCCAAATTGGTGTATGCACACCTGAGCCACTACCCATATGACATCCGATCAAAGTACTCTCTCATCTTAATTCAATTTGAGCAACCATCGTGGCGTAATTGTTGGTAATGGTAATTCAATTTCGATTCGTGGTTATGGTCATAAAACTTTGTCTCCCCCTCATCCACCTCTTATCTTGAAAAATACCCTTCATATGCCCCTAAATTGATTAAAAATTTGGTGTCCGTACGTAAATTCACCACTGATAATTCCGTGTCTGTTGAATTTGATCTGTTTGGGTTTTCTATGAAGGATTTCAAGATGGGAGTCCTCTCATGAGGTGTGATAGTAGGGGAGATCTTTATCTTATCACACCAAGTTCCGATCTCTCGAGCCAAGCCTTGCCATCAACTTTTGCAGCCCTTGCTCCTTCCTTGTGGCATGCTCGTCTAGGTCATCCGAGGTCGTGTATTTTTTTTTCCTTAGATAGAAATAATTTTATTTCTTGTAAGGGTATGCGGAGTACTCCAAATTGTCAATCTTGTTCTTTAGGAAAAATTGTTATATTGTCGTTTGCATACTCAAATTCTCATTCTTTAATGCCATTTGATATTATTCATAGCGACTTATGGACATCTCATGTTGTCAGTTCTTTGGGTCATCGTTATTATATTATATTTTTGGATGATTATTCTAATTTTTATGGATTTTTCCGATAGCAAAAAAATCTCAAGTTTTTTCCACTTTCCTAAAATTTAGAGCATTCAATAAAACCCAATTCGAACGGAAATTAAAAATTTTCATTGTGATAATGACAAAGAATATGATAATGGGGTGTTTCGGGAGTTTTGTGCTAATAATGGGATCAATTTTTGTTTTTCTTGTCCTCATACGTCTTCACAAAATGGAAAAGCTAAATGTAAAATTCGTAGCATTAATAACATTGTCCGAACTTTATTGATTCATGTTTCCGTACCCCCTCTTTTTGGCATCATACTCTACAAATGACTACATATCTCCTTAACATACTTCTATCAAAGGCTTGACGTATTCCTCCCCTCTTCATATTTTATATAATAAGACATATTCGTATTCCCATCTTAGGGTCTTTGGGTGCTTGTGTTATCCCCTATTTTCGTCCAACCATTAACAAACTTCAGGCCTGGTCTACCCCTTGTGTGTTTCTGGATTATCCGTCAAATCATCGTGGTTACAAATGTTTTGATTTATCATCTAATAAAATCATCATTAGTCTACATGAATTTTTGATGAATCTCAATTTCGTTTAATACGGTAAGTAATCCCGTGCCTAGTTCGTATAAAATTAATCCCGTAATTGGGCCAGTTACCTAGCCCATTACCGCCATTGTTCCAGTCACGGGTTCCTCCAATTTTCGTGTTGGGCCAGCAGGCCCACTGGCTGCTGGCCAGTCCGTCACGTGTCCCGATATTTTTCAAAATCCATCCAATTCTCCCTCGAGTCACAGACTGGTCACTCATAGTCAATGGGGTATTTTTAAACCAAAAAGACATTTTAATTTAAATTCTAATATTCTTAAATCACCCCTACCTCGTAATCCCGTGATCGCTTTAAATTACCCAAATTGGAAAATTGCTATGACCGACGAATATAATGCTCTTATTGATGATAAGACGTGGGAGTTGGTGCCCCGTCCATCTGGTGTTAATATTATTCGATCTATGTGGAATTTTTGCTCATAAGGACAACTATGACGGTTCTTTTGTGAGGCATAAGGCTCGTCTTGTAGGTGATGGTAAGACTCAATAGGTTAATGTGGATTGTGGTGAGACATTTAGTCCGGTGGTCAAACCGGCTACCATTCGCATTGTGCTCAGCTTGGCTCTTTCGAAACCATGACCCATTCATCAGTTAGATGTGAAGAATGTTTTCTTACATGGTGATCTCAATGAGACATTCTATATGCATCAACCCTTGGGGTTTAGAGATCCAAATATCCTCATCATGTCTGTTTATTGAAGAAGTCCTTGTATGGGCTTAAGTAGTCCCCACGACTTGGTATAAGAGGTTTGCAGACTATGTTTCGACTATTGGGTTCTCTCACAACAAGTCTGATAATTCCTTATTCATATATCATCGTGGATCTTCCCTGGCTTATATACTATTATATGTAGATGATATTATCTTGACTGCCTCTTCTGATGCATTACGCCAATCTATCATGACAATGCTCAGTTTTGAGTTTGCTATGAAAGACTTGGGGCCCTTGTGTTACCTTTTGGGGATTGTTGTCACTAGTAATGCAGGTAGGTTGTTCTTATCCCAATGGAAGTATGCAGCTGAGATCATTGAGTGAGTTGGTATGTCCTCATTCAAGTCTACTTCCACTCCGGTTGATACTAAACCCAAGTTGGGTGCTGCGGCTGGCTCACCTTATGAGGATCCGACCCGCTATCGCAGTCTTGCAGGGGCTCTTCAGTATCTTACTTTCACGAGACCAGATATTACGTATGCCATACATCAGGTGTGCTTGTTTATGCATAATCTCAAGGTTGAACATATGAATGCGTTCAAACACATTATTCGGTACATCCAGGAGACGCTTGACTATGGTTTACATTTATATCCTTCGACGACGTCTACACTTGTCTCGTATACAGATGATGATTGGGATGGATGTCCAGACACCAGACGTTCTACGTTAGACTATTGTATGTTTCTTGGTAATAACTTGGTCTCATGGTCTGCGAAGCGTCAGTCAACTTTATCACGCTCTAGTGCAGAGGCCGAGTATCGAGGGGTGGCCAATGTAGTCTCTGAATCATGTTGGTTACGAAATATTCTTTTAGAGCTTCATTGTCCTATTCAGAAAGCTACCTTGGTTTATTGTGATAATGTGAGTGTCATCTACCTTTTTGGTAATCCTGTTCAACACCAGCGAATCAAACATATAGAGTTGGATATTCACTTTGTTAGCGAAAAGGTAGCTCGTGGACAAGTACGCATCTGTCATGTCTCTTCCAGGTATCAAATTGCAGACATTCTATGAAATCATGGAATGGTGTCTATGATTCTATCATTTAGTAGAAAAGAAAGTTAGGTAATTGTACTACGTACTATCATACTTCATAGTGACAAGTGAACATTATTGTATTGAGAATGAGACAAATGTTGCATACAATAGTAATAGGCTTTTTAGTCTTAACAATTTTGTGTCTGTTGATTTTGACCCTTTTAGTTTTACTGCGAAGGATCTACGTACGGAGACACCTCTTACGAGATGCAATAGCACAAGGGACCTTTGTCCTTTCCCATCCTCTTCCGCTGTCAGTTCCCACTCACACACCTCCATCGCTGCTATCTCTCCGTCAACTTGGCATAATAGGCTTGGACACCCATGCGCTATTGTTTTTAATTTTCTTAGAAGTAATAATTTTATTCATTGTAATGATGAGAAACTTGACCCGAATTAGAATGCGGCCATGCGTGAGGAATTTAATACTTTAACCAAACAACACACTTGGGATTTGGTTCCTAGACCGGATGGGGTGAATGTGATCCGATGCATGTGGTTGTTTAGTCAAAAATTCAGAGACAATGGTAATCTAGAAAGATATAAGGCGAGACTTGTGGCTAATGGTATTAATCAGCATAAGGGTATTGATTGTGGTGAGACGTTCAGTCCGGTTGTTAAACTGGCTACCATTCGCACAGTTCTGAGTATTGCTATGGGCAAGCATTGTCCGATTCATCAGCTTGATGTAAAGAATGCATTCTTATATGTGGACTTGAAAGAAACCATTTACATGCACTAGCCGCAGGACTTGTTCATCCGGAGGCCTCTCATTATGTCTGTCGTCTTCGTAAGTCACTTTATGGCTCAAAACAGGCTCCCAGAGTGTGGTATGACCGCTTTACAACTTTCATTATGCAGATCGGGTTTTTATGCAACAAGTGTGATAATTCTCTCTTTATTTTTCATCGAGGTAGTAACATAGCTTCTTTGTTGTTATATATGGATGATATTGTTCTTACTGCCTCCTCGGATGTGTTGAAAAATGAGGTTATTGCTTTACTTAAATCCGAATTTGATATGACTGACTTGGGGAAGTTGAGTTATTTCTTAGAGATATTAGTGACTAGATCTGCAGATACTATGTTCCTATGTCAGCGTAAGTATGCATAGGAAATTATGTACAGGGCTAAAATGGCGAACTGCAAGATCATGCCTACTTCGGTCGACACTAAATCGAAGCTCAGTGATGTTGATGGTGATCCAGTGTCCGATTCCACTCTCTATATGAGCTTTTCAGGTGCACCTCAGTTCCTTACTTTCACCAGGCCTGATATTGCTTATGATGTTCAGCAGGTGTGTTTGTTTATGCATGCCCCCAGGGAGTCTCATTTTACTGCTCTTAAATGTATTATTCGATACGTTAAGGGCACACTTGACTATGGCTTGCATCTCTACCCCTCTGCACCGACCAGGTTGTTATCATATACGGATGCAGATTGGGCAGGTTGTCCGGACACGCGACGCTCCACCTCCGGCTACTGTGTGTTCTTAGGGGATAATCTCATTTCATGGTTTGTCAAGAGGCAAGCCACCCTATCCCGTTCGAGTGCAGAAGCAGAGTATAGAGGTGTTGCAAATTTGTTGCTGAGATCTGCTGGCTCTGAAACCTTATTTTGGAGCTTCAGTGTCCCTTGCGTAAGGCGTCTATGGTATACTGTGATAACATATCCGCGATATACTTATCTCATAATCCAGTTCAGCATCAGCGAACCAAACACATTGAGATAGATATATATTTTGTTCGTGAGAAGGTTGTTATAGGTCATGTTAAGGTGTTGCATGTGTCTTTTTCGTATCAGTATGCGGATATCTTCACCAAAGGATTTCCTAAACAACTATTCCTCGACTTCAGATCCAATCTAAGTGTCTGGCTTCCTCCCGCTCCGACTGAGGGGTGTATTAGTGAATATTATTAGATTATTCACCATATATTTTGTAATTAATAGTGTTGTATAATTATGGTAGAGATAGAATTCTTATTGCATTAGGACTCCACATTGTACACTTTATATATATTTATATTAATGAGAAAGACTCCCCAAGAAAGATTAATACAATCTTACACTAACTATTCAAAATTGTTCAATTTTATTGTTCGTTACACTTTTGATCCATTCATTACAATATATATGGAGTTCTTATCGACGCCATTCTTTTGTGTTTTATCTTATACTAATGTATTATCAGTTACAAACTTACATTATCCCATATCATTAAAATCCCCCTTGATGCCACACTGCTGCCAAGTCGTATGGAAGAGATCGACTTGTGAAGTTAGGAATAGGTTTTCTTCACTATTCCTTTGATGTAGAGAAAGTTGATTACACGGTAAAGAATGAATTTTGGGTCTAACTCAATCCCAAAAGCTAGCTTAAATGAAGGAGGATTGTCCAAGCCATATAAGGAGACCAAAGACCACTTATCCCACTGATTTGGGAGAACTCAACAAACATCCCTTTGATTCAAATGATTATTATGAGACACAAAGACACATTTATCTAATGGCTGATTGATTGGACATATTTATTCGATATCTATATTGATTGAAGATAATTAATAAATAACACGTGAAATAATCAAGAGATACACGCAAATTGACTCGAATATCACCATACAAAAATTATTTTTATCCAATGGTTGGTCGACTACTGACTATGAAACATAACTCAGGAATGTAAAGCAAGAAATGTGGTATTATAGTTTATTAAATCTTGGTAAGCTTGATGGTTTTTTGTATTTGTTTTTTTCAGTAATAAATGTTTCAGTATGGTCCATGGAACGTACTAGTTTTATGTATACCGCACAACCTTGCAAGAACCTATCAACCACATATTATAAGGACCACACTAGTTGAACAAATTATAGCTTCATAACATATGAAACACGTTTGTCTAATTAATTTAGCAGAAAAATTATGTACGGTATTCAATTTTCCCACCTTAATTAAATCCTATAAATGTACACCTCTTAGATCACAAACATCATATACACAATAATAAACACCTGAAAAATTCCTACTAAGTCCCAAAGCAATGACAACTCAAGTACAACAATATGTTGAGTCATCCCTTAAAAAAGATTTGCCAAAAAAGAGCAATGTGGCTGACCATTTGGAGCCATGGCTACAATTGGAAGGCAAAGTGGTGTTTGTCACCGGTGCATCGGCGGGGCTCGGCCGTGAATTTTGCCTTGACCTAGCTAGGGCCGGCTGTAAGGTCGTGGCGGCCGCCCGTCGGGTGAACCGGTTGAAGTCCCTTTGTGATGAAATTAATAAAATGGCTAGTTCAAATTCTTGCTTTGTTAGGGCTGTGGCTATTGAACTTGATGTTACTGCTGGTGGTCCAACAATTGAAGCATCAGTAAAGAAAGCATGGGATGCTTTTGGCCACATTGATGCTCTTATTAACAATGCTGGTGTTAGAGGTATGTGTTAAGAGTCTCACATCGGAAATGGAATAGAAACATGTACTCCTTATATGAACTTGGACAATATTCACCTTACAAGTTAACTTTTTGGGTTGAGTTAGGCCCAAGATCTATTATTTACATGGTGTCATATGGACTTGGACAATACTCACCTTACAAGCTAGCATTTGGGGTTAAGTTAGGCCTAATATTCATTATTTACATGGTGCGAGACCCATTCCAATTACAAAATGCATGTGTTCTTGGTTAGTAAAAATGAATTTTAATTTGATAGGCCGGAGGACGGATACTACAAGTGCGATAAAAACCTTTAGTTAGCGAGAAATGAAAGAATTTTTAAATCATTTTATTCGCTTTAAAACAAAAGTGAGTAGTTTAGTATGAGATTCATAAAACATTCATATCTAACACTTGTAACAGAACTAAAAATAAATTCATATAATGAAATTTCGGAAAATATTAAACACCTAAGATTTGAACTTGTAACGTAAAACATTTTTTGAACCCCTTCACCACTAAAGTAAGATATCCCCTTACGTCAAAGGGGATACAACAATTCATACATAATTAAAATAAAGTTATTTTTTTTACATTTTATACCTGTTTTTTTTATCTTAGTATTTATTTAGCAAGCTGATGTAAGTTTTCGATGATATCCTTAATAATATCTTAGAAATTTCATGATTTTGTTCTTGATCCTCTTCCCACAGATCTCATATGAGGTAACTTTGGGAGAGCTGCGCACTTCAGCTACCGTCCATGTATGGTCCATATTAGATTTGATCAACTGCTCATCTTACCTCATCTACGTTCTTGACAACCCATCTTTGTCTACGTTGAATCTAATTCATGGATATTAAATCAATCCAACGCACTTCTAACACCTGTTCTATGCGGCATAATTTTCTGGCATATGCTTCTTTAACTCTATATATAATATGAATCTATTTTGTGTTAATATAGGTGGAATAAAATCAGCAGTGGAGCTTTCTGAGGAAGAGTGGAAAAACACTTTGAGGACAAATTTGACAGGATCTTGGTTGGTTTCTAAGTATATTGGAAGACAAATGAAAGCTGCAAAAAGAGGAGGCTCCATTATAAATATTTCATCTATTTCTGGTTTAAATAGAGCTCTAATGCGTGGGGGTATTGCTTATAGTTCCTCCAAGGCTGCCATGGATTCTATGACAAAGGTTATAGCCTAACATAATTTGAAAAAATAATCTTACTCGAGAAAAAAAATTATAAGATAATTAAGTCGATATCTAAATGCATTTGGTATGAAGGAAAATGTTTTTTAAAAAATAAGTCAATTTTTGTTGTTTTGGTTGCTAGAAAATATACAAAATTTCATCAAAAGGGAAAAACGATTTTCCTTTCTCACTTTTCGGCAGAAGTCTGTATCATTGACAATTATTTAGGAGTTAATTATATAATTGTTTTAACCAATACTTAGACATTGTTATCATGTTTTAATATTCAAAAGTTTAACAAATACTATCCGATTTGCTAATATTGTTGTCAATCTTTATTGAATAATTTTATTCACAAAATCTTTTCGACTCTCCAACTAAAACATCATAAAATATTTTCCTACGCTATTTTCCGGCGATGATTTTCTGAAAAAAATGACTTCTGTCATTCCGAACACATTCCATATCCTTTAAATTGAATGAAATGGGGAAGTTGAAACATACTAACTCTTTATGAAATTTGCAGATAATGGCATTAGAATTGGGAGAAGATAACATTAGAGTGAATGCAATAGCTCCAGGGCTTTTCAAATCAGAGATCACTGAGAAATTAGTGCAAAAAGATTGGCTAAAAAATGTAGCAACAAGAACTGTTCCACTCAAAACTTTTGGCACCACAGATCCAGCATTAACTTCACTAGTGAGATATTTGGTCCATGACTCTTCCAACTATGTATCTGGCAATATATTTATTGTTGATGCTGGTTTTACTCTACCTGGCCTCCCTATTTTTTCTTCTCTGTAAGTTATGCCATCAAGAACACTAGTAAAGTCAGACATATCTATAGCAATCATCTTTTGTAACAAATATTTATTAAAGTGGTCAAGTTTTCTTTGGAACCGACTTTTAATGTTATGTTATAGTATATGTTCTCTATATCAGCATTCCTCTATAGCAACCGAAAAAAACAAAACATAACCGAAAAAAACAAAACATATTCAAACAAATGATGCTTTTATATAAAAGTTTTACTGTATAGTATTATATTATTGACTAAAAAAATTGTTATTATTATCGTTGTTACTATTTGAAAGAAAGCATGCCCTTCTAGTACCTATTCTTGAAATGGAATGGAAAGGAACTCATGAATCTTGTTTTTGAATGGTAGTGAATGTTTGACCGCTAAAGTCCAATATATTCACAAGATGAGTATTGTAGATATACGGATGTTAAGATATGAATGTGCGGTTATACGAGATTAAACAAGATTATCAATGACCATATTTCCCCAAAGGTGCAAGAAGCATATATATATTGAGAAAAAAATGAGAGAAGGTCCCTCGAGATGATTTCAGTTATGTTCTGCATCGACCAAGTGATGCATCAGTTCGTATAGTAGATATAAAACATTGATGACTGAAATCATTAGAGGTCATGATCAAATTCGGATTAGAATACGAGCTAAAACTTTTTGGAAATTAAGTCATGTCTCATTCACACATATAGTAGTCTCAAAACTGTAAGTTCTATACATTTTAATATAAGATTTTTTTTATAAAAGGCAAAGAAACAAGTTAAAATAATACACACTACTCCAACTACAGAATTTTCACCCTTCAGCTGATATCCTCCAAACAACTTTTGCCAATGTACAACACAATCTTTAAGCCAATAGAGCTGTACCAAGATTATAGGAACAAAATATTTTAATCCAACGTAGCTAGCTAGTATGACTAACATTTTTAGTTGATCAAACAGCAACAGCAAAAACCAAAGCATAATTGATCACTATGCCATATTAAAAATAAAAAAAAAAAAAAAGGAAATGAAAACGTAATGATCATGACAAAAAAAGTAACTACAAAATTTATCACCGTGTGTGTACTAGTTTGAAAAGTTGCTCCACCAATGAATAAATTATCATCCCAGTCATGGCCCCTTTGGAAAATAAATCTAAAAAATATATAAAAGTAATAAAATGAATGCTAATAATCTTCTTGGAGGATGTTATCATCAAATAATTAATTATTGTTTGTTATGTATCCATATCTTTTGATATTGTTAATCCATCATTTGGATATCACCTCAAAAGCTATGTTTGCTCGAACTCTCAAAATTCAAACATGTTGATGTGTGTTGGATCCTTTCAAATTGGTATATTCTTGGGGAATTTGACACAAATACAACAACATTTTTAAACGGTCAAAAAGCAACCAGCTATACACAATTTTCTACCTAAAGTCATCCTTGATCCTACCTATCCATTGTCTTTACTTGGTAACATGGGCTATTCAAAGCCTTACTAAACTAGCAATGAGCAAAATCTTTCCCCAAGTGGATAAGAATAAAAGGATGCCTTAAAAGCACTATCTTCTCATTTTTCATAACTAAAGTGTCCGACTCACCTTATGCACATTTAAACTAATTTGTCGAGTAATTGCTATTTTCCATCAGTAAATATCAAGTAACTCTATCCATCAAGATTTTGAAGAATTCACTTAGTGTAGCCGGCTACATTGCCTCCTTGGAGAAAGGATGCCTTAAAGCACTAGACAAAACCATTTACATTACCACAAAGCATGGCGTGAATTAAGAGCCACACGAGTTGCTTGATAGAACAATAGCTGCAAAACTAAATAAGTCCACAAGGACTTTAATAAAGCCAACTTTTGTATTCCTTCATATTTGAATCATCTGTATACAAAAAGGACCAGCCTCATGAAAATGCACTTATTCTATGCAATTTGCAGTTCAGGCCATTTCTATGAAAAAAAGAAAGTTAATGTTCAAAAAACAGCCATCAAAAACGGGGGCACAGATGAAGAAATTCAGACCAAATGTGCCAAACCTTGTTCTGTATGTTCAGGAGAATGTCTACTTAAGCATTTCCTAACTAGGACAACATTTCCAAACTCATGCCTCTCCTAATTTCGGAGTGGCATATCTATAGAGTTCAACTATATGAGATCCACTACATTCTTGAGTAATTAGTTGAAAGATGATTCGCGACGCCCATTTGCCAAATGCCTAGTATGGTTACCCAGTCTCATATGAGGATTTCTATGGACATAATCTTGCTTGGGGAGACCCCGCTTGGGGATATCATGCAACTCCATGACCTGAATCGTCCGGTGCCTCTTGGCTAAAGGACAATAATGAAACACCATCAGATTATGGTAAAAGACCTCGTAGTGCACCAGTCATTTAATTACTTCATTCAATAAGAAACCAAAGTGAAGATTATACCGTCAAACCTCTCTATAACGGTGTCATTTGTCCCGATATTTTTTTGCTACGATAGAAAAATGTTGTTAAATATAATATAACATAACATGAAAGGTCGGTTTCACAGAAAACATGGTTGTTATAATGAAATGTTGTTATAGATAGGTCTGTTTATCTATCAACATTAAAAGTACACACAAAATTTGAGAAACAAAACTAACCCTTTTCAGCTTCCTGGTAACGCTCCTGGAGCTTTCTCTTTGTCGCCTCAAGTTTCAAATGAGCTGCGCCTGCATCTGGACATTTCAATTTCTGATAAAACGAAATTATGAACTGTTAGTTAGAGATCGAACTACTACAGGAATTACAAAACTGACTCCCTTCAAATACTCACATTTTGTTGAGTAGGTACAGGCCTCTTCTGAATTTTGCTTTTGTCGGATTTCTGCAGGAATTTCATGTCATCATTGTTGAGCCTCCTTTCAAGTATTGCTCTTATCGATTTTCCGGGCCTGGATTCGCCTCCAAAAGGCTTATTTGGTTTGACAACTGATGTTTTTTTCTTTGGTTCCTCACCCTTCTTGTCCTTTGGAGCAACAGTGACGCTCTCGGTAAACTGCTGCTTCCGGACAGAATTGTTGTTCCCCACAGATGCCTTTCGGCCACTTTCCTGGTTCTTGTTGAATTCCCCACTATCTCGAAAATCTGAAAGAAAATCCCCAATCAGAAAGATAAGATAAGGAATAGAAAGGCTATACAGTACAAACCTCTCTATAACAGTCATCCTCTATAATAACATTTCAATATAACAGCCATGTTTTCTGTATCTTTCATGTTATGTTATATTATATGTTCTCTATAACAACATTTAGATATAACAGTAAAAAAATATCGGAAAAACGATATTGTTATAGAGAGATTTGTATGTATTTAAATTTGTAAGGGCAAAATTTCTACTCACTTCCATCGTCATCCATTCCATCAAAGAACTTCATTGATCGGGAATGAGGAAAACCAGTCAGTGTCAGTCCTGAAGGCAAGATATAAAGATTTTTGTAGAAGAAAGAGAAGATGATTGGCATACTTTTGAAAACTCGATTGAAGTGGTCTGAGTAGAAATGAAAGCTAAGTCCTCCAAGGGTGGGGAAGGAAGTCCTTCCTCCTCTTCATCAACAACAGATACTTTCATAGACTCGGGGGTCCTTTCTTCTGTACCGATAATATTTGCAACTCACCACGTTAGACTTCAATTATAATGAATACAAACATAGAGTACAGAACACAAAATTTTGAAGGAGCGCCAGATAGGGCGAAATAACAAGAACCTGCATACGCTGCTATAGCATTCACCCACTCTTCTACCATAACCTTCCAGTCCCTATGATACATGAGAAATGAATAGCGCTAAGCGAAAATTCCATACATAACCACAATCAAACACACGGATCACAACAAGTTGGGACGTCAAACAAAGGAAGTAGTGTTGAACCGCTTATCTAAGGGGTGATATTAGTTATATGCTTCTGCTTCTGATGAATAAAGAATCACTCAATATTGAAGCAGAAATTCGTTAAACCACTGCACAGATAAGGGAAGGACATCAGCAACTCTCTGTAATATCCACGCTATCATGTAAATTAATAGAAGAAGATATGAAGATCAAACGAAAGCTGCAAGCGACAAAATCATGCCATATCTTAAAAAGGAAATACAACTTAAAACTATATTAAGTGAAGCACGCTGTAAGAGCCGCCAGATGACTAAATTCTCATGTTCATTTAGGAAGACAAATAATGTTCAAATCTGTGGCTAAATGAGATAACATGGCAACACAACTCATATTGGGTATCATTCTAGGGTTTATTTCATAGATCAACAGCAATAAAGCAAGAAGTCCATACTCAACCAACGTCCTGGCCAAATGCCGAATATTATTTGTGCTGTGCTTTCTGAGAGCATTAACGGACTTCCCAATCTCGGTCGCCTAATATAAAATAAATACGTTGAGTATGAATTGCTGATAAAATAATTCTGAGAACTAAGTACTGCTAATGAAACAAATTGCAGATCAAGTGTATACAGTAACACAAGATCAAACCTTTAGAGTCGCCACAGACAAAGCCATCAGTTGAAGCCTCCTTAAGCTCTCATATATATTTGAATCGGACTGTCAAAAAAACATCACACTATCAAAACCTTACAACTGAAGAAAAGCTAGAACTAATAATTCATCAACTAAGCAAGTAAAATTACAAAGGTCAGCACCAACAATTAAGGACTAAAATAAAATTTTCAAAGCTTACATAAAGCAAATATACTTGTTCAATTAGGGGAAAAGTAGATAAAAGGGCAACTAAAAGGCATCAGATTTCAACATTGTTTCATAGACCTTCTAATGTCAGAACCATCACAAGTTTTTTTAGACTAACTACAATCATGTGCAGTTAAACCTCTCTATTACAACATCGTTTGTTCAGATACTTTTTGATAGTTATAGAGAAATGTTGTTATAAAGAACATACATATAACACAACATAAAAGATTGGTTCCACAAAAAACATGGTTGTTATAGAGAGGTATGATTGTACAATGGCAAAACTTCCTACTTCATTAGGTCTAAAAACGTAAGGAAAACAATATAACACATGAACAAAACCAACAATAGCAAAATAGTTCAATTGAAGCGAATTAAAATCACTCGATTGATACGAACCTCCTCTTGATTGTTATCAATGATTTTTTTGATCCGTAGGACCTCTCCAACAGTTTGAGACTCTTCCTCTATCTCATCGCTCAACGCCTCGGCTTCACTATAACTATAATTGCTAATCTTATTCACATTCATTTCACTTTTGTTTTCTTTAACATCACAACCTTCAAGCTCTTTAACAAACTCAAAATTACACTTTATTGTATCCTCATCATCAGTATTTGGTACTACTTCATCAACATTCGGTACTATATCATCAGCATTTGGTACTACTAATTCAACCTTGTCACAACCAAAACAGTTAGTGATGTTACATGTGAAAATCAATTCAGCAATTCCATCTCTTCTCAATTTGAACTCTTTTGGATGATCTATAGCTGCTACCATTACAGCATACTCAATTATATCAAATATATCCGAATTTGCTGTCCCAAAAAAGTCCCGAAATTTATTAAGTTTCTCAGAAATCTTAGTCATAACTTATAACAAAGAACCCTTCTAAACAAAATACTAACAACAACCCAGATAAAAAAATTAACTATCTTTAACATCCAAATAGTAAAAATTCAATCTTTATCTAATTTCAAGAATGTCCAGAAAATAAAAATTGGATTTTTGGTAAAAAAATAAAGAACTTTTATTTCAATCAAATTTTGACTCAAATGCTATAGGTATAACAAGAGGCTCAGTTCTTGAATCTTTGAATGAACCATAAAAGATTGCTAGTAAATTTTTTTAGAAAATAAATTCAGCAAAAATCTGTTACCTATGATATTCTAGGAAAATAAAAGATAAAAACTCCCAACCAGTTATTTTTTATTTTTTTAGAAAAAGAACCAATCAAAAGATATTATTCAAGAAATGGAATTGATACAGGAATTAGATTCCTAGATATCAATTGAAAATTCCACATAGATATGTTGTAGAGGGAAAACAAGGAGAAAGGGAATTTTTTATTTATTCTATACTATTTATTAAAAAAAATTGCTTTAAAGGAGTCATAGGTTGAAAATGTGACCAGGTGATCATGACAAAGGGCGGGTTCATTGAAATTTCAATTTTTTTAAAATGACTTATTTGATTTTGCAACTAGATTGTTTGAAAATAAGTAAGTTACTTGTTTAGTGAAATTACAATAATCAATGATGTGAGTATTCTGTTATATGCAAAAAGGTAACAACATAAGTACTCTTAAGTTTCTTCATTTATGTTAGGAAGCAATTAAATTGTAATGTTGTAAACTTGTAATAGTTATTATTAACATGATGTGATTAAATAATTAGGAAATAAATAACAAAAAAAAGAAGATGATTTATAAAGATATTAGTATATTTGAGTTCGTGTTTTAAATAACGTTTTAAATTTTAAATGAGGAGCGGCAACTTTCTGTAACAAATGTCAATTTATAAATCTTATTGTTTTATAATATCATAAAGCATATTAAGTACATAAAATAAAAAGAAACAAATAATTTAAAGTTTTGCATGATGTTTACTAGGGTTTAATTAAATATTTAGTTGAATGAGACTCTCTTATCATGATTGAATAATCTCGTGGTTTTAAACTTTTAATCAATATTTCAAGATGGGCTTACACTTTTAGTTAAGGCATTTCTTTTATGTAAATTATATATTTGAAAATTAATTACCTATTCGGTGAAATTATAATAGTTAATATCACAATTAATTTAATATATGTAAAAGGTAACTTTATAAGTACTCTTTTTATGTTTCAAATGTTTATTTCGATTGTGTTCTGACCGTCCCCTCAAAATAGACAATTCGCTTATGTTAGGATGCAACTAAATTGTTATGTGTAATACTTCGTTATTATTAATGTGATTGTGGTTAAATAATTATGAAACAAACATGAGAAGATGATTTACAAGAAAAAAAAATTGCCATGTTTTAATTCATATTTGAAATAAGGTTTTCAGTTTCATTAAGAAGCAACAACTGATCGTGATTAAAATATGTGTGACGTTCACTAGGGTTTAATTAATAGTTTAGTTAAATGCTATTCTCTTATCGTGATTGAATAATCTCTAGTTTCAATTAATATTTCAATTTTAGCTTACACTTTTTTTAGTTGAGTGAATGCATTTATTTTATGTAAATTATTTGTTTGAATATTTATTATTATTATTATTATTATTTATCAAAATTACAATAATCAATGACATGATTATTCCAATATATGTAAAAAGGTGACTTCATAAATCATAACTACTCTTTTAAAATTTGGAATGTATATCTTAATTGAATTTTAGCATTCCACTCAAAATAGGCAATTCATTTATGTTTGAAAAAATCTCGTTTTGTCATTTTGTGGGTATTAAAATAATTTACATTACATACACAAGAAACAAAAAGTCCACATGTATAACTTTAGTTACTATTATAACTCATTGAACATATGCAATACTAAGTCTTATCTCCTTTGTACATGACATGTACACACACTATTAATTGTACTCAACTTATACTCATATTCGAGTCAAAAATAATAATATATGTTTGCTTGTAATTGACTTGACCAGATGCCACTAGTATATGGACATGCCTAAATCTAACCTACTTGTCAACTAATGTTCTATATGGAATTACAATCAAGCATCTTATACCTTTCTAAAGTGTCAAAAAAATTCACTCGATATCCTGGAATCGCTTTAAGGTCCCGACTAATTCATAAACACTCTTTACTAGGACTTTTCTCAATTTCATGGCTCTAAAATAAAATCTTTGATTAAGAATGACGGGATTGTATTCATTCTGACAAGAAATAGTATTGGAAGAAAGAAAAAGGAAAAGGGATTTTCTATTATTATTCGTGAAACATGTTGAATATATCACGAAAGGATATTGTGCAATGGATTGGGGTGCTCCTCCCATAACAAGAGGTATCGGGTTTGAGCCTTGGGTACGGAAAATTATTGGTATGGAGCGCTTCTCCCGAATGAGTCCTATGCTATTTGAATCTGAATATAATTGGGCTCTAATGCGAATACCAGTTACCGGATACCAGGTGGGAAACTAAAAAAAAATAATGTTGAACATGGAAAAAGAGATTCTCAAATTTTATGGCCCATCCTTTGTCGTACCGTAATGCAGAAGCCCAACTACTCCACTAAAGTGGCCCAAATCCTCGTACCGAAATACAGAAGCTCGACTACCTCGTTTAATTGGCCCAAAGGTCGTAAGCCCAATTACCTAATAACCCAATCAACTAGATTAAGCAAAGTTTGAGAATCGAAAGAAACAAATGAAATAAACCCAACTTCATATTTTTGTTCGGCCTTTGTTTGGCCTTTGTTGTTGTTGTTGTTTGTTTGGAAAGGAAAAAGGGGTGAGACAACGAGTTGTAAGAAAGAGCAAGAGAGAGTAAGACATGGAGGATTTACGGTTAAAGTTACGTTTCACTATAACTTAATAATTTATTGTAAATTTTCTATTTGTGTTAGGAAACTCACTTACTACATTTATAAATAATAAAACTCATTGTGGTTCAGAACCTACAAACTCTGAATTCGCCTCTGGTGAAATATGACTATCTTTTTTGTGGTCGATACAAATTAAGAGTACCTCAAACCCCACTTATGAGATTATACTGAGTATGCTATTGTTGTTTGATAGTAAACAATCATCTTTGATTTTACTGTTTTATTTTCAAAATTTTGCTCGATCTGACTTATCTTACGAGTAATTCTTGTACGCTAAGAGAATAAGACAATAAATATTGATGTACTCTAGTTCGCTTCTTCTTTATCGCCCCGAAACTCAAGAATAACTTATTATGATAGACTAAATTAAACGGATGAAAATAAAAATATACTCCCTTTGTTTTAATTTATGTGAACCCTTTATTATTTGGGGAGTCTACGAGGTGGTTCTTTGATCACGATTTCCTTGCATTTTTAAAATTTATTTAAATTATAAATTATCATGACTTATAGTACTTTTAATGTAGTTTCTAAATATATAAATTTTATTTTTACAAACTTGAAAAATCTATGTCAAAATTTAAGGTCAAGGTTATAAAGTTTGACCATCGTACTCTGAAAAGGTTCACATAAATTAAAACGGAGGGAGTATGTATTATATACATATATATATATACTTAATGTTGGAAATTGGATTTGAGTCACACATGTGGTCAATCGGGATTCATATCCAAATAAATAAATATATATGTGTAATGTATTTATTATAATATTAAATAAAAAGGAGAAATGATACAATTATTGAAAAAGTCCATGAATAGTCGTATCACTTCAGGAATATATAAGGAAATTCAAATGGGTAGGACATAAGGCTAAGGATGTAAACGGGTATAAGCTATGGTTCTCGAGTAGATCAAAGTATAGGAATGGGGTAGGCATTTTGGTAGACAGCGAGCTAAGGGATTAGGTGGTATAGGTTATGAGGGTCAATGACAGGATGATGGCGATTAAGTTGGTAGTTGGAGGGTGCACTATGAACATTATTAGTGCGTATGCGCCGCAAGCGAGGTTGAAAGAAGAGGAGAATATGTGTTTTTGGGAAGATTTGGACGAAGTGGTAGGATGTATACCAACCACTGAGAAGTTATTTGTAGAAAGGGATTTCAATGGACATATCCGGGACACTTTCGGGGGGTTATGACGACGTGCATGGAGGTTTTGGTCTCGGGGACATGAACGAAGGAGGCGTCTCACTTTTGGAGTTTGCTAGAGCTTTTGGGATGGTGATAGCCAATTCAAGGTTCCTAAAGAAGGAAGAGAATTTGGTGACTTTCCATAGTTCGATGGCTAAGACTCAGATAGATTTTTTGCTCCTTAGGAAGGTTCACAGAGATCTTTGTAAAGACTGCAAGGTTATTCCGAAGGAGGATCTTACAACTCGACATAAGATTTTGGTGATGGATTTGAAGATCAAGATGGAGAAGAAGAAGAGGGTAGTGGATGACAGATTAAGAATCAAATGGGAGAGTTAAACCATGGCTAGTGCAAAGGAGATGGGAGAGAGGTTGATGGCCAAGGGGGCTTGGGGGAGTAGTGGGGATGCGACCGAAATGTGAGACAAGACGGCCAGTTGCATTCGGGAGGTTGCTAGAGAAATGCTAGGGGTCTCGCGGGGTAGCCGTGGTGGACATCGAGGGGACTGTGGTGGAATGGTAAAGTTCAAGAGAAGGTGAAAGCGAAAAAAGCGGCGTATGCGAAATTGGTAGAAAGCAAGGATGAGGTGGAGAAGTGGACGAATACGGAATTATATAAGATGGCGCGAAAAAAGGCAAAACTAGCGGTTATGGCGGCGAAAATAGCAGATTTTGAACGTCTATATGTGGAATTAGAGGGAAAAGGCGGGGATAAGAAGTTGTACAAACTAGCCAATACGAGAGAGAGGAGGGCCCGGGACTTGGATCACGTGAGGTGCATCAAGAATGAGGATGAAAAAGTGCTGATGGAGGACGCGCATATTAGGCGAAGGTGACATTCTTACTTCCATAAACTCTTGAACGAAAAAGAAGATAGAGACATTGTGCTGAGAGATCTGGAGCACTCTGGTAGGTACCAGGATTTTGGGTAATGTGAAAATATTAAGGTTGAGGAGATTCAGGGTGATGTGCGCAGGATGCGCAGGGGACGAGCGACCGGGCCTGATGAGATCCCAGTTAAATTTTAGAAAAACACATGCAGGACAGGTTTGGAGTGACTGACGGAGTTGTTTAACGTCATTTTTAAGACGACAAGGATGCCCGAATAATGGAGGTGGAGTACAATGATCTATTTGTACAAGAACAAAGGTGATATCAAGAGTTGCAACAACTATAGGGGTATCAAGCTGCTAAGCCACACTATGAAAGTTTGGGAAAGAGTCATGGAGATGAGGGTGAGAAGATGAGTGTCTGTCTCAGAGAACCAGTTTGGATTCATGTCGGGCGGTCGACTACAGAAGCCATTCATCTTATTAGGAGGTTGGTGGAGTAGTATAGGGAGAGGAAGAGAGACTTACATATGGTTTTCATCGATCTCGAGAAGGCATACGACAAAGTCCCTAGGGAGGTTCTATGGAGATGTTTGAAGGTTAGATGTGTACATGTGGCATACACTAGAGCAAAAATGATATGTATGATGGAGACAAGACCAGGGTACAGACAGTAGGAGGAGACTCGGAGCACTTCCCAATGATGATGGGGTTGCACCAAGGATCAACTCTTAGCCCATTCCTATTTGCCTTGGTGATGGATGGACTGACGCGACAAATCCAAGGGGAAGTGTCATGGTGTATGTTATTCGCAAATGACATAGTCCTGATTGATGAGACCCGCAATGGAGTGAACGCTAAGCTGGAGGTTTGGAGACAGACTCTAGAGTCTAAAGGGTCCATGCTGAGTAGGACCAAGACAAAATACTTGGAGTGCAAGTTCAGTGACGGGAGCGACTTTGAGACAGGCGTGGAAGTGAGGCTTGGTACCTAGGTCATTCCAAATAAAGGGAGCTTCAAGTACCCCGGGTCTATTATCCAAGGGAATGGAGAGATTGATGACGATGTCACACATAGTATTGGGTCAGGATGGATAAAATGGAGGCTCGCATTTGGAGTATTGTGCGATAAAAATGTGTCACCAAAACTTAAAGTCAAGTTTTATAGGGTGGTGGTTAGACCGACCATGTTGTATGGGGCGGAATGTTGTCTGGTCAAGACTTCACACCCTCAAAAGATGAAAGTTGCGGAGATGAGAATGCTAAGATGGATGTGTGGCATACAAGGAGGGATAAAATTAGAAATGATGATAGCAGAGATAGAGTGGGAGTGGCCTGTGTGGAGGATAAGATGCGAGAAGATAGGTTGAAATGGTTCAGACACGTGTAGAGGAGAAACATAAATGCCCCAGTGCGGAGGTGTGAAAGGTTGGCTATGGACGGGTACATGATGGGTAGAGGTAGGCCGAAGAAGTATTGTGGAAAGGTGATTAGAATATGGCGCAGGTGCAACTCACTAAGGACTTGACCTTAGATAGGGAGTTATGGAGGAAACGTATTAGGGTAGAATGATAGTAGGTAGTCCAGCGTAGTCCTACCTACGCTTACAAACTGGTAGTTGTAGTATTATTATTGTAGGCTCGCTTAGCCTATCATATTGTCTTATAGTCCCTTGTAGGTATGGCAGGTGGGTATAATTTTGCGGATTTCGCACCGCACCTGCCCTAGTTGGGGTGGGTATAGGTATAAATTTGGCTGGTAGTAGGCGGGTATGGGTATTGAAAATGTACCCTTCACGGGTAGACGGGTAGGTGGTGGATTTGCAGTCATACCCCGCCCGCCCCAAGCCTAAAATATTAGCAGCCCATAAGTCGTGCCTTCAGCCCATAAGTCACGACAAGTCTCTCATTCTCCAACAAAACTCAAAACCCTACGCCTCTTCAGTCCTTCACGCCTTCACGCCTCCCTCTCTCTCGTTCCCCTTCACGCCGTCTCTCCTCTCTCTCTCTCATTCTCGACGTCTCTGCCTTTTTCTTTGAAGGAGATACTGATCGGGAAATATTGTTGTCTTTGTTTTGTGCTTTGGGGTTGTCTCGGTAAGGTCAATTTTTGTGCATTTTGTTAAGTTTTACCTATTGGGTTTGTGAAATTCAATTGAAAAAGTTGAAAAACTTTAGCTTATATAGCTGAAATAATATCTGGGTTTTGTCTACATTTATAATATATAGCTATTTGAATGGATAATTTTTGGGTTTTCTTGAAAATTTTATTTTCTTGATTCTTTGTTGTGCAAGGGGGAAGAGGTGAAAAAAATGGGAAATTCTGATGGTGAAAAAATTGAGAATTCTCTTCCCTCTCTCCCAAAGAAAATGAGACCGTGACAGTATTGATTCTTAACTCAATTTTTTGGGATATTTATTGGAATTTGAATTTTTTGGATCATGTTGATCACTAATTGATCACAAATGAATTGATTACAAAATATGATAGGCGGGTATTGGCGGGTGATGGATATTCACTTGGGTGGTGGAGCGGGTGTGGATTTAGGAATATACCCGTCTAGGCGGGTATGGATGTTGAAAATTGTACCCGTCACCCGTGGCGGGTATAAAATTTTCTGGCGGGTACGGGTGCGGGGGAGGGGTACCCGCACCCGCCCCGCCCAATTGTCATCCCTACTCATTTGATTTATGCTGTTATGTGTATTTTGTTTATCTTATTTACTTGCATTAGCTATTGCTTCTTTTTGCTTCTTTCTTTTTCAGAATACGTTGTCATGACTTACGCACTTTGTGTATCTTATTTTGCTTGGGCTTGTGCTTTGTCTTTAGTCGAGGGTCTCTCAGAAACAGTCGCTCTACCTACCAAGGTAGAGGTAAGGTTTGTGTATACTCTACCCTCCTCAGACCCCACATTGTGGGATTTCACTGGGTATGTTGTTGTTGTAGGAACTTTAATCTTCTAACTTGAGGTTAATTCCTTCTCCCACTAATAGAAAGAAAGAAAGTCTTTCCTTATCTATAAAATATACTCTCTTCTTCTTCGTGAAGAATTACGGTGGTAGATTCTTATATGAACGACAATGATCTTCACCGAATACTGAAATAATATCATGTAACAGGTATGACTTAGATTGTAAACTTTACGTTATAGTTTATGTTTTATACATATAATTATACTGTCGACTAGTGAAACAAATATATGAATCTTGAGAAAATTGTGTGTTCTTAGATTGTTGTATTTTTTTTTTCGCAGAACGATATTTTGGATTTTTATAAAACATAAAAAGAAAAACAGGAGGAAAGTGACAAAAATCATTAAGCTCGAGGAGTCGATAGACTGTTGACAGACTTGGATTGTTCTGATACATTGGACATTTCTTAACAGTTCAAACAATTATTCTCTGTGACCTTTGTGTCTTCTTGTGATGATTTCTGCAACCAAATAGATTGCACATAATAGGAATATTGTCCCCGCCATGTTTTTATAAGAAAATTACTTTTTAACTCTTTATATAATATTGAAATGTTATTTTCTTAAAGAAACTTTAATATTTTGCTAAAGAGATAATTTCAATTCAAATTAAAGAAAACAAGAAGATGTTGAAGCACAATATTTCAGAGGGAAATACTAACAACTTTAGAAAAGCTGCAAAAAAACTCAGAAACACAATAAAGAGTAGGGCTAAGTTGATTATGTGGCTTTAAATTGAAGGCCTCTTTTTTCTTCTACTTCTAAAAGAAAGAAGCACACCCTATCCTGAAAAAAGAGAAAATTTTAAAATGTAGCCTGGACCACCGTTTTTGATATCTATGCTCGTCATTTCAAGATAATGGTAGGATAAATTAACACGTTACTCGTATAGTTAAAATCTGATAATTGAAATAGAAAAATGTTAGGGGTGTTATGTGATAGAAGGATGCCTACTAACATTAAAGGTAAATTCTGCATAACAACTATAAAAACAGGTAATATTATATGGTAGTGAATGTTGGATCGTTAAGGTCCAATATATCCACAAGATGAGTATTGTAGATATGCGAATGCTAAAATGTATGCAATTATAGAAGATTAGTTAAGATTTAAAATGATCATATTCGCCGGAAGATGCAAATAGCTATAGCACATGTAGGGTAAAATAAGAAAAGTCAATTGAGATGGTTTGATCCTATCTTGCGTCGACGTACATATGCACCAATTCGTAGATGTGAAGTTGTGAGGACTGAATGTGTTAAAAGGGGATGAGGTAGACCTGAAATCACATGAAAGTATCAGTTATCTCGAAATACCTACAATTTCTTGAAAACAATGCATACTTAACTAAAGCCTAAAGATATGACACGATGAAGGAAAAAGATCATATAAGTGATGATATTTACTAGTTGGTAATAGATTTTAGTCTTGACTTATAATATTTCTCATTACTAGAAAATCTTGAATTACATGGGGAATTTCTTGCAAATTTTGAGGCAAAATCTGTAGGTAAAGAAGTTTCCTACGAATTTTCTACCAATAAAAATTTATTGAAAAAAACTCATGGGTAATTTTTACATGTGAATTTAAATTTCCCGGGCAACTTTTTCTTCTTATTATCATCATCATTATTATTACATATATATATATATATTAACTTATTTTCACTTTTATTTCTATGTTGATGTGATGATAACTTGAATTCAGCTTAAACGAAATTGCGAAAATTCATATATTCGATCCCAACTTATTTGGAACAAAGGCGTAATAATAGTTATTGTTGAAACATTTGAGATTCGCAACTCACTATACCCCAACTAATCATGTTTCGTGTCACGTACGTATGGTTTATTAAGCAAAGACTTTCTACCAGAAGTTTCTTCATTTCTAGGATAAATAGGAAATCTTCTACTTCTATTAAGAATTAAAAGATCCCATTTATCCCATCATAATGGTTGATGGGTATATTGTTATTATAAGGGAAACACTAACAAGCTATCTTTATCAAGTACTTATTAGTCTTTCCGAAATGTAAATATATACTTAACAATATCATGTGATACTACACAACTGGTAATGTGTTCATAAAAGTAAGATGATATTAATCTCCCTTGAGGAGTCTTTCATTAATATCAAGGTATATATAGAGTACAATATTCATCCCTTATACAATAGGAATCCTAAGCCTATACAAAAGAGGAATCCTAAGCCTATACAAAAGAGGAATCCTAAGCCTATACAAAAGAGAAATCCTAGTCTTACCATAATTATATTTACACAATATATGAAAATATTCTAATTATGGGTAGGGAATATATTTACACGTTTACACACCCCCGCAGTCGGAGCGGGAGGAGGCCGGACGCCGAGACCGGCTCGAAGTCAAGAAATAACGTCTCGGGAAGTCCTTTGGTAAATATGTCCGCATACGATAGGATGATGGAACATGTAACACTCTAACATGGCCTAACGCAACTTTCTCACGAACGAAGTGTAGGTCTATCTCAATATGCTTGGTTCGCTGATGTTGAACCGGATTATGAGAAAGATAGATGGCGAGAGATGTTATCACAATACACAATAGATGCCGACGCAAAGGACACCGAAGTTCTAACGAGAAATTTCTAAGCCAACAAATCTCGGCTACTACATTTGCAACGCCTCGTACTCGGCCTCGGCAAGACCGGAGCGAGATAGGGTAGCATGTCGCTTGCGGACCAAGAAATCGATTATCCCCTAAGAAAACACAAAAGTCGGAGGTGGAGCGTCGCGTGTCCGGACACCCTTGTCTGCATCCGTATATGAAAGCAACCATGTCCGGTGCGAGAGGGGTATAGGTGCAAACCATAATCAAGAGTGCCCTTAATGTATCGAATGATACGCTTAAGAGCGAAGAAATGAGACTCCCTGGGGGCATGCATGGATAAGCACACCGTTGAACAATATAAGTTATGTCGGCTCGGTGAATGTGAAATACGAAGTGCACTGCAAGGCTCCTATACGAGTAGGATCGTAGACGGAGCACCATCCATAGCACCGAGCTTAGATTTGGAATCAACCGGAGTAGGCACCTCTTTGCGCTTCGCCATCTTAGCCCTATACACAATCTCTTCTCGCATACTTACACCGACACAAGAACATATGATTGGCGGACCGGTCACCGATATCCCCAAAAAGTAACTCGGCTTTCCCAAATCGGTCATTGCAAATTCGGACTTGAGCAAGGCAATAATCTCATTTTTTAATCCGTCGGAGGAGGCGGTAAGAACAATATCATCCACGTAAAGTAATAAGTAAGCGTGCTACTACCTCGATGAAAAATGAAAAGTGATGTATCACTCTTGCGCATACAAACCCAATCGCAAGATATACCAGCAAAGCGATCATACCACGCACGGGGGCCTAATTCAGGCCATATAGTGACTTACGGAGACGGCACACATAGTGAGGAACTGCCGGATGGGTGAACCCCGGTGGTGATGCATGTAGACCGTCTCTCTCGGATCCCCATGTAAGAATGCATTCTTCACATCAAGTGATGGATCGGCCGGTGTTTGCCCATGGCTATGCTCAAAACCGTGCGGATGGTAGCCGGTTTGACAACCGGGCCGAAGGTCTCACCACAATCAATGCCCTCCTGCGCGATTTGTGCCATTAGCCACAAGACGGGCCTTATACCTCTCAAGATCCCCATTGTCTCTCGAACTTGTGACGAAATAGCCACATACAACGAATGGCATTCACCCCCTTAGGTCTAGGTACTAGATCCCACGTGTGCTGTTTAGTTAAAGCATTGAATTCCTCATACATAGCCGCATTCCAATTAGGGTCTTGTTTGGCCAATTTTGGGTTCTTTGGAAGTGGAGAGATGGTTTGGGCGGAGACAAGTTGAAATGGACTTTGGGTTTGAAGATTCCATGCTTTGAACGAGTTTCCATTGGATGGGTAGGGACAAAGGGTGGCGGAGTGGTGTCTGAGATGGGGGTAAAGTCGGATAAGGAGAGGGTGGGGGCGAAGCCGTCGGAGGTGCCGCGACTCCTGGATCGAGAGTCGCGGTGCTAGAAGGTTGACAGGTTTCTCTGAAGTTTGGGCGCCGCAGCTCTGACGACGACGAACGAGGATGTGAGTTGTTCGATTATGAGGGGAGAGATGGCGGACTCGTCAAGAAATGAGTAGTCCTGTTTTTGGAATTTTGGAAGATTCGAAAACGGGAATGTGGTCTCGTCAAATGTGACGTGACGAGATATGTGGATCTGACGAGTCGACAAGTCATAGCATAGATAGCCCCTATGGTTCGGCGGGAATCCTAGAAAGACACATGGAGTGGACCTAGGAGCGAGCTTGTGAGGGGCGGTGGAGCTAAGGTTGGGATAGCACAGACAACCAAAAATTCGTAGATGATCATAAGAGGGGATTCTATGGTAGAGGATTTCGGTAGGGGTCATATTGTGAAGAGTGCTAGTAGGGAGAATATTTAGAGTGTATTCGACATTTTAGCCAAGCATAGACCCAGAAGGGTGGAGGGAGGGAGGCATGAATCAATAGGGTGTGAATCATATTGTTAATGGTGCGGATGATTCTTTCAGCTTTACCGTTTTGTGGTGAGGTGTGAGGGCAGGAGAAGCGAAAGACCATGCCATTATTGGTACAAAAACGGTGAAACATAGAGTTATTGAATTCACGACCATTATCGCACTGAAATGATTTTATGCCTTTTCCAAATTGTGTTTGAATGAACTTGCGAAACTCAAGAAATTTGACAAACACTTTCGATTTAAATTTAAGAGGGTATAACCAAACGTAGTGTGAAAAATCATCAAGCAACACAAGATAGTATTTATGACCGAGAGAACTAGTGATAGGAGATGTCCATAAATCGGCATGTATAATATCAAAAGGAGCAAATGTAACTCTAGTAGATGATTTGAACGGAAGACGAATATGTTTGCCTAAAGAGCAAGAAACACAATTTTGGGCAAGTTTCCCATTACAAGCAATGAAATTGTTGCCTCTAAGAAAATTAAAAACTGGGACTCCTGGATGACCAAGCCTATTATGCCAGGTTGAAGAAGAAACAACCGCTAGAGTGACGGGAGAGCAAGATCTGACAGCGGAGGTGGAAGTGAATGGATAGAGATCCCCCGTGCTATTTCATCTCGTAAGAGGTGTCCCCGTATGAAGATCTTTTACAGTAAAACCAAAAGGGTCAAAATCCACAGAGACAAAATTATTACGAGTAAATTGGCGGACAGATATGAGGTTTTTAATCATGTGTGGGGCATATAGGGTGTTTTTGAGGGAGAAGGGTGGATGAGGAGGTTGTGTGTATGAGGTACCATAACCCTTAACTGGAATGCGTTGTCCACTACCAACTGTAACATATTGAGGATGCTTTACATGAAACAGTTTAGGAATAGTACTGTGACCGGGTGACGTGAGATGTGGCGCATGAGTCCATGTACCAAGTATTGTCGTCATTGCATAGAGAGGGTGTCTTTGAACGCCCGACCCAAATCGGTGGGTGTCATGCCGGAGGAGGGTCACGGGACCCGACCTTGCATGAAGTGGGCCTGTTGTGGGGCCGGAGCGGGGCCTAGCAAACCGGGGTAAGAATACGGATTGTATGGCCGCCGGGTATTGGAATGGACTTGGCGTCGCGACTCGGGCCGGGCGCCGCGCGCTGTAGACGAACCGCCGAGGAGCCGCGCCCTGTTGTTCTGCGATCTCTCGTTGCTGCTCGCTCTTGTTGGTTCGTTGACCGCGACCCTTGCCACGACCACGGCCTCCTCTACCGCCGCGGCCTTTTCCACCCTTGCCGCCGCGCCCGCCGCCGTTGGGGGAGTTGTCCGGTGGCGTCGATCTTGAGGTTGTGTGTCGACGGCTAGCACACTGCCGGGCGTGCTCATCCTGCTTAGCACGACGGGTTTCTTCGAGCAACAATTGTGAGCGAGCTTTGTTAAAACTCGGTAGCGGATCTGCCTGTTGAATAATGGTGGCCAAAGTATCATATTCGCCCTTAGTAAGGCCAGAAATCATTTGTAGCACCATTTTATCGTCATTGACAGGCGTGCCGATGTTGGAGAGTTGATCCGCTAGAAGTTTAAGCTGCTTGTAGTACTCAGAGACATTGGAGAAGTTTTTAAGACGTGTTTTGTTGAACTGTTCTTCCAAATACACGGCACGAGTGTGCTTGTTGTCCTGAAAAATTTCCTCCAAACGATTCCACAAGTCAAGGGCTGTGGAGTCAGATTTCATGATAGTAAGGAGCAAATCCTGAGAGATACTACCATATATCCATTGTTTGACGCCGGCGTCGAGACGGTGCGAGATAGAATCATCAACCTCGGTAGGGCGCGGAATAGTGTCATCAATATAGTCAAGCACGTTATAGAGACATGCATGATTGCGAAAAGTTCAATCCGGGGAGAATACGGTTGTTTTCTTGATCAAGAATAATGGGAATATGGTTCTTGATGTTGGAAACGAAGGGCGGGATGAAACGGGGGTGATGACTTTGTGGTGGGATTTGTGGAGGTAGAGGCGTCAGAAAGTGTGGAAGAATCAGGGATAGCCATTTAGAGAAGAGAAGAAAGGAAGAACAAAACCCGAAAAACAAGAAGAAAATCCGGGAGGGCCGCGGCGTAGGAGAGGCAGCCGACGGCTGTGGAAGAGAAAGGTTTTTAGGATTTTGTTTATTTGGCTCTTGATACCATATAAGATGATATTAATCTCCCTTGAGGAGTCTTTCATTAATATCAAGGTATATATAGAGTACAATATTCATCCCTTATACAATAGGAATCCTAAGCCTATACAAAAGAGGAATCCTAAGCCTATACAAAAGAGGAATCCTAATCCTATACAAAAGAGGAATCCTAGTCTTACCATAATTATATTTACACAATATATGAAAATATTCTAATTATGGATAGGGAATATATTTACACGTTTACAATTTAGACCCGTGATTTAGAACTTATTTCATTTGGATTATTTTATCTATGAAATTAAGATTATTTTTGTAGATCATAGTCCGTGCTGGCGTGCTATAACCAACAAATACTTGTTATTATTAGACATGAGAATTGAGACATATATACGAATTTTTTTATGCAATAGCCACATGACTTCACACTAATTCGCTGTTAATTAATGCAATACCAAACCCCTCAACAAACGAAAAGAAAAGGGACAAAAAGGATAATTTTTTGTTTTATTATATTAATTAATACCAGCTGTTTAATTTGTCTTCCGAAGAAAAAAATGAAAAACCAGTCGAGATTTTTTTCTAAATCAAGTTCTTCCAACACACAGAAAATAATTTCTTTGATCAAGACTAAATCCAGACAACATGTATACATTATATTGCCTTTTTCCCTAAAATTTTGTAATCCAAATAGATATCATCCAAAATTTGAGGCATTAATATTTAATAGGCCAATATAAAAATGACAACCATTAGAAGAGTTCATAAAGGAAATAAGGGTCATATATAGCTACTACCACCTAATTAACAAGTGTGATGAAGTAGTATATGCTCCTTCATTATTAATTAGAGATTTTTAATATCGAGTTTTGTGTATGAAATTATTATTTTTTGGGCACATTTAACCCCAAATGTGAGGTATTTTGCCGTAAATTTAATTTTAATCGGATCCCAATATACTTCCGAATGTTGGACGGAAAATCCAAAAAAAAAAAAAGTTAAGGGCCATAGCTACTTACTAATATCCTACTATATAGCTAAGGGTCTACACTCTACACACACTATTATTGGTACATGCATGGAGATATTTATTGGACCTACCATGTGTTGTGTTTTCTGGCAGTTAGAGAAAAAACCTTCCATGAATTAATTGATAGCTTTTTGAACATGAGAATCATGCAATAGTCTTTTTGGGATATACGTAAAACATTAAGAGGTCTACAATACAACAACAACATATACAGTGAAATTCTACAATATAGGAGTCTGAGGAGGATAGAGTGTACGCAAATTTTACCTCTACATTGATAGGTAGAGCGACTGCTCCTGAAAGACCATCGATTCAAGATAAGAGGTTTACGATAATAATAATATAAAGTATATACTGTATCAATTTGGAATAGAAAGTAAAATTTTATTTTTGTTTTCAAACGTGAATTTATTAAAAATCAACCATTAATGATGTTAATGTCGGCGAATTTGGTCAAAGAGATGCATGAATATTACTTCAAGATCCATTATGTATTTAAGAACTTTTATTCTTCTTGGCATATGTTAGTTTGGTAACATTGCCGGCTTTTGGGTAAAGCCGGTGAAGCACACGCTTTAGGCCCCTAATTTTTTGGGGCCTCTTTTTTTACCAATGGTTATATATTTTTGGAGTTTAAGTTTTATGCATTAATTATAATAAAATATTTTTGATATTATCGAGTCATTCAAAGAATATTTATAGGAAAGCCTCTTTAAATTTTGAAATCTTGAAGATAAAAGATTTTACCTACTACAACGGGTAAATATGACATGATTAATAGTGTAAAATTATTTATACTAACGTTGTATATTGCTTAACTTTTTTTAGAAAAAAAAAATTAAGTTGAGAAAAGTACAAGTTTTACATTAAAATAAATAAAAAATTATTAGATAGTCGTTTGACCCAAAAAAAAAATGGCCCCGAAATCAGTTAACGTGCGTGCACAATTTACTGAATGGATCTAACGAGTAATATCACTATTCTTAGTATGCTATATGTTTGCAGATAATTCAGTTAGTAAAATTTTATTATCAAAAGATATGCATATTGATATTGTCATAAATCAACTAAGACGTACAATTTTATTAAGAAAATTATAAAGAAGATTGATTTGTAAGTGTTGTGGTTTATTAAGAAAATTATAAAGAAGATTGATTTGTAATTGTTGTGGTTTCTGCGGAAATCACAAGTGAGATGAATATTGAACGAGAATTTCGAGTATTTTGAATAAATAATTAATTATAAAATGATTATTCATAAATTTGCATCTAAAAAACTAAAAAAATAGATTTCAAATAAAAAATATATTTGAAAGTTTATTTTTTTTTTAAAAAGAAGTTAAGGCCTCTTATTGAAGCTTGGCTTTAGACCACCATTATTATTGAGCTGCCCCTGTTTGATAAATTGTGTGTCTGTGTGATGGGTCGCCGGGGGGCTATTGAACAACTCAAAAAGCTAGTTCTTTCTTACTGAAAGTTGAAGCAGAAGGCGAGAGGTTCTGAGTGAATGAATACTCTGAAATAGAACTAGAAAAAATGAGTTAGATTAATCCAACTAATTAATCGACTTTGACCACGAATTCATATTACTGAAATTCATTTACCACACCTATTATGGCAATTAATATAGATCGACATCATTTGCACAAAATCCCGCGTACACTACAAATGACTACAAAACAATGTACATTAAAATGAAATAAGTAAATATGTCCGCCTCCACCAGCCAACGATCCATCCACCAGCCAACGATCCATCCACCACCCGATCCATCCATCACCCTATTTTTTTTAATCCACATCCGATCCACCCATCATCCACGGGTGAATCGGGTGGATCGGGTGCTTCGCGGATGGAAGCGACGAAGACTTATGAAAATTGGTCGATACTCAAGTCTTGTAGGTAATTTATGACAGTTAATAAATATGTCAGTTCAAATTTCACAAAAATGAACTTTACTTTGTTCATTTTATTGGAAGTAGAGAATTGTACATATTAATTCGAGAATGACAGGGTCTGGTAAACCCACAAAGTTGCATTTGATTATATCAACTGTTAAGATAAAATAAATATCATCAATCCTCCTAGTACTGTGAGTTCATATTTTTATGTGAAAACGATCAACATTTGTTTTTTCCCTTTCTTATGTTGTTCAATGTACGTTTTACTTGATCAAACTTAGAGGTATAATTAGCAGATAAAAATATAATTTGTTCAATCTGTTTAAATTTGGACTAGTTAGCGATCCACATATTTCTTAACTCAAGTTATTTTGATTAGCATGATTCAATCAAATTTAAAATAGCATTTATTAAGCGTTTGGACATGCAATTTCATCTTATGAGATGAAGTCATCGTTTGGACATGCGATTTCATCTCATGAGATGAAATTCCAAATCATACAAAAATGCATGATTTGAGATTTCAAATTTTAAATTTAAAAGTTGACCACAAGTTTATATTTTGTAAAAATAGATCCATTAATTGGTAGATATAATTAGCAATCATGTTTATCAATTATTTATATCAAATATTAAAAGATCTACAAGATGGGTGGATTGAAAATAATTAATTTATAACGGGTGGATGGGTGGGTCGGTGGTCGGTTGGATGTATGTCCACCCGGATCCGACCCGATCCATCCGTCACCCGATCCATTCGTCACCCGATTAAATTCATGTTTTGTCGGATTTTCGTCCATATAATCGGGTCGGATGGATCGGATATCCATCGAATTAGGGTGAAATTGCCAGCCCTAGGGCTACTGATCAATCACGATCCATTTGATTAAATTTATGAGGCAAACCTAATCTTTTTAATGCAACTATAAATATAAGTTGTAGTAGTAGTTATTTCTATTATCGGCTGGGCTTATTTATAAGGTCATTGTCCAACTATCACTATCAGTCTTGTGAACTCCCATTTTGGAAAAACTTGTTTTAATTTCTCTAGAAATTAATTAATAAAATTTTAAAATGATTGGATAACTTCGTACACAACAATCCAATCACCAAGTCAGACTTGTATGTCTAAAACAACAACTAATTAATTAAGTGGAGTATTTGCTAGCTGTTCAAACGAATTGCTTTGAATTAACTGTGGATCGAACCGTTTGTCTAGTATCCATACTGCCTCTATTTATTACGTAACTACTTCTTTTCTACCGCCACAAAATATGTTGGGATATTTAGAATCTCTCCTCCTTTAATTAAAGATTTCGAATTTAAACTTTGAAAATAAAAATTTCTTAATAATCAAGGAAATGTTACGTTTTACCTGGCCGGTTATGTGAGCTACTCGGCACCTATATGAATTAGTCGGATATAAATTTCGGATAGCGAGGAGTGGTTTACTCCCCTTAGTACCGTTATCAGGCGCGAATTCAGATTAGAAGACATCATTCAAATACCAAATGATTAAATAAAAAAGCGTATACAATTTTTTTCTACTTAAGATTAAGGATTCGCCGAACATACATATTTGGGATGTAACTGTTTAATAGGCAAGAATTCGAACGATCGAATTCCTAATCTATTTATTTAAGTCTTAGAAGATTGAGTTTTATGAGAGCACCATAAGCCTTAGAAGATTGAGCCTTTTGAGGATTTACCAGTCAGGATGAACCGTTTAAAAAATACTGTCATTCTTCAAAAGTGTTTTCCTTCACGCGCAAACGGAAAAAAATGTTAAGCTTTTTTATTTACGCCTTCAATATATAATTTTTATAACATCAAATAAGTTGACATATAGTAGCATAAGCAAATATTTATCTACTTTCATACGAAGACAAATCAAATGTTTAACTATTCTCGTGTGCTTTTATCTTTTCAAGAAAGTAAGCCACAAAGAGTTTCTTCTTTTCTAATAAAAATCTTTCATATTCAATGACGTTTTGCTTATTATTAACTATACAATAAGCATTAGGTAAAATAATCATTAATGGACAGTTACCAACTCATATTAAAAAAAGTAGGATAGTATGAAAGCTATATCCTAGTTAGGTCCAACAAAACAACTCTCTAAGATTCCAATTTCACTTCCTCTTTTTAGATTTATTTATTTATTGGTCACTTTAACTATACTTTAGAATTTAGCTCTAATTTAATCACTAATCATAATAAAATATAGCTTCTTCAAAGATACCTACAAATTGCACCCCACCTACATGTGATAAACAATACAAAATGTTAAAAAGCTTTGTCAATTAGCTCAAATTTATCTACAAAAACAATCATCATGAGGACAAGGGGTTGATTAATTAATTAATAAATCTAAGTGGATACATAAGTAGTTAATTATTATACGTGGCAAGATATGATTGGGCCGTGGGAGCCAAAAAGAAACATTTAGAAAATCTTTGTTACAAGTAAACAACATTCTTTATTAGTACTTGAGTATATTCATCATGAGAAGATAGAACCCAAAGCCTTAATAAAAATTAAGAAAATAAAAAGGTTAATTGCATCCAACTGATTTAATGATTAAAGCTTGTATGAAAGGATTGATGTAGTAATTTGTACTAATTGAAACAACACATTTGATTCACCTTTTTATGCTCTTTTCATTTTCTAATTATTTTCCTATATATTCATGAAATAAATTAAAACCAAACTTGTGCTATTTTAATTATCTTTTGATTTTTTTTTGTGTGCGCGTGAATCTTTTTGTTAATTTTAGTGAAACTACATTTGTATATTTTTTAGCATGACTAAAGGTAAAATTTAATTAGAGGGAAGCTATCGTACGACATGATTACAAAAGTATAACCTAGTTTTGGATTCATTTCAGTTTTCTATTTCATTTTTTCTATGTTAAACCTCAAAATTGTTGATTTGTTCCATGTGTTCTTTGTTAGTGTTAAGTTTTAATAATGACAAACTCTAATGGGCAAGTTGACTCACAAAGAAAAGAAAGGCCCAACTAACTCGCAAGGCCCAATGGAAGACGATAGTCCAGCTAACTAACGAAGTCCAAAGTAACAAGTTCAAGCGAAATAAATAAGTAAGGACTTATTTATGGAGACAAATAAATTAGAGCTGGAAAGAATCAAATCAAGCACCTACAAAATCTGGGCGCATCAATCAAGCATATCTCACCTTCTTCAAGAAGGAAACATGTACCAAGCTTCAAGGAAATAATTACGGACAAGCACCTTGAAGATTCAGTCGCATAACTCACATGGAAAGAAGATCGGCCCCTTGGAAAAACTCTACCCTTATTCTTGGAAAATAGGATATCCTAGTCCTTTTTTCAAGGGTCAAATCTCTTGGGTTGCCATCTCTGCGAGCGCCAAAAAGACCAATCTAGAGCTATAAAAGAACGGCTCAAAAGACGAACATACTTTCGTCTCAACTTCTCAAGCTCTCTACTTTACTTTTAGCAAGCATTGTAATTCTTAGTGATTTATATTAAAAGTGAGAAGATATATAGTATAGTTGGTGAGGCATTGTATCAAAAGATTATGAGTGTTTTAACTATCCTTGTACCAAACCAAACTTCAAAAGAGTTGCAGAGAACACTCTTGCAACCAAAGTGTATTGGATTAGGATTCACATTGAATCTGAACCAGTATAAAAATATCTGGTGTTATTTACTTTCAATATTTAATTTCTGCACTATATCTGATAATAGTCGACTAGCACTTTGAGGTAGTCGACTAAGAGATGAAAAATTACAATTCACCCCCAACTTGCACTTTCAATTGGTATCAGAGCAAGGTCTCACATTGTATTCGCTTAACATCAAGTGAAAAAAAGATCATGTCAAACCACGTTACTGCTGGAGCTTTATTTCAAGAAGGCACTTCCCAAACTAGACCACCCTACTTCAATGAGAATCATTTATCTCAATGGAAACTACATCAAATCATATGATGTTAAGATCTAAAGAGTTATCAAATTAGGAGACATTCATATGCCCAAAGCAAAGACTGATGATAACAAGAATGAAGAAGCTTCATCAACTGATGAGTTGACCTCTTTAGCCGACTACACAAACACACAAATAGAGGTGATACAAATAAACTCAAAGGCAAGGAATCAGTTATACAATGCTATCAGTGGAGAAGAATATGAAAAAATCTCCACATGTGAAACTGCTAAAGAAACGTGGGACAAACTCGAAGTCACCTATGAAGGTACAAATAAAGTAAAGGAAACTACTGGTAGTCTCCTTATCTATGAATATGAAACCTTTAAGATGAAAGATGGAGAAACAGTGGAGGACATGTTTGCTAGATTTAATAAGATTCTATGAGAACTCAAGACCTCATGAAAAGTCTTCACATCTGTGGATAACATAAGGAAGATACTTAGATGTCTTCCTCCACATTGGCATGCTAAAGTTGTTGCTCTTGAGAGTATAAATATCAAGACACTTACATATGATGAAGTAAGAAGAGGCTTGATCGCTTTTGAAAAAACATATCTTAACAAGCCTGGACAAGATGAAAGCAAGAAGAAAGTTGTAGCATTCAAATCTAAAGTTGAGGAATTTGATGATGACATTAGAGAAGAGAAAGTTGCAATGATATCTAGATCTGTGGTGGAAGTCATGCGAAGGTCTAGATACCGGATGATTAGTTACTTAACCTGGCTAATATTAGGACCATATCACTATGTTTTTGTTTTTGTGTGTTGTACTATTTTTTTATTAATGCCAATGGGGGAGAAAAAAAGATATAGTCAACCACTCAGGGGGAGCACACTGAGTCGACTACTCATGGGGAGTAACACAGTCAACTACTCAGAGGGAGGGAGCAACAGTCAATACATAAACATGAAAGTTGCCTATATACTATTATACTTATTGTCATCATCAAAAGGGGGAGAGCATACTGAGTCGACTACTTAGGGGGAGCAACACAGTCAACTACTCAGGGGGAGCAGCAGTCGACATAGAAACATGGAAGTTGACTATATACTATTATACTTCTTGTCATCATCAAAAAAGGGGGAGATTGTTAGTGTTAAGTTTTAATGATGACAAACTCTACTATGCAGGTTAACTCACAAAGAAAGAAAAGGCTCAGCTAACTCGCAAGGTCCAATGAAAGATGATAGTCCAGTTGACTAACGAAGCTCAAAGTAACAAGTTCAAGCGAAATAAATAAGTAATGACTTATTTATGGAGACAAATAAATTAGAGCTTGAAAGAATCGAATCAAGCATCTATAAAATCTGGGTGCATCAATCAAGCATATCTCGCTTGCTTCAAGAAGAAAACAAGTACCAAGATTCAAGAAAATAATTACGGACAAGCACCTTGAAGATTCAGTCGCATAGCTCACATGGAAAGAAGATCAGACCGTTGGAAAAGCTCTACCCTTATTCTTGGAAAATAGAATTCCCTAGTCCTTTTTTCAAGGATCAAATCTCTTGGGTTGCCATCTCTACAAGAGTCAGAAAGATCACTCTACAACTATAAAAGAACGACTCCAATGACGAAAGAAAATATACTTTCGTCTCAACTTCTCAAGCTCTCTACTTTACTTTTAGCAAGCATTGTAATTCTGAGTAATTTATAGTGTATACAAAAAAGTGAGAAGAGATATAGTATAGTTGGTGAGGCATCGTATCAAAAGATTACGAGTGTTTGAGTGTAGACGTAGGAGCTCCATTCAAACTATCCTTGTACCAAACCAAACTTCAAAAGAGCTGCAGAGAACACCCTTGCAACTCAAGAGGACTGGATTATGATTCACGTTGAATCCGAACCAGTATAAAAATATATGGTGTTATTTACTTTCAGTATTTAATTTTTGCACTATAGTTGATAACAATCGACTAGCACCTTGAGGTAGTCGACTAAGAGACGAAAAATTACAATCCACCCCACCCCTTCTTGCACTTTCATTCTTATCCAATACTTTTGTACTAACAAGTAACAACTATATAAGGATTTTTAATAAGAGAACGATATATTATAAATTATAATCTTGAAATGATATAACAATATAAAGAAAACGACATATCAAAAGTTGATAAAAGCTATTGCCCCCTATAATATCGCCTCTTAAAACATCGTTGAATTGAAAAGAAAGTGAGAAAAAGAAAGGAGAGAAAATATGAAAAGGATTTGGTGATGTTGACACTGTTTAATATTATGCAATTAGACTTAGGTTAAATAATTAGTGTCTCATGAAATTATACATTAATAAGGTTTACTATATAACTAACTTTGCCTAATTGGCTTTTAATTTCGTAACACAATATAGAGGACAAAGGAAAGGGAATGGAAAGTGTAAAAAAAAAGAAAGTAAAAGTAAAAAAGGAAAGATGAAGTGAGAACACGTACATTTGTTTTATCTTCTTACTAAAAAATTAAATAAAGCATAAGAAAGAAGAAGTTTTTGTTTCTACTATGAGAAATCCACAAAGCAATTCACACCCCCCCCCCCCCCCCCAATATTTTTCTTGGTTAACTTTTGAGTCCATTAATCGCTTTTAAAGCATAGTTTTGCATAATAGTAATAAGTTATTCGCTCAAAATTTGGCTATGCTTTAAACTTAAGTTCGATCTAACTTATTTGGTGGTAAATTCTAAAAATTTACACTTTGTACAAAAGTAGGAGAATAGGTGACACTGTCATGCGTATGGTAGCTCATCACATCTGTTCTGGTACAAAGACGACGATATATGCTAGTTAATCTGACCATCCAACCCAGCGAATGAACCAACCTCAATTTTGTAGCTCATGATTGTTAAAACGACAAATGAATTGTTAATATTCTTTTTGGATAAAGTAAAAGCTAGAGTGTCGGCTCAAGTATCACATACTAATAGTTTGATCACCTTTTAATAAATACATTTTCGTCTACTATTTTTTACTATACAAAATATTCGAGGCCTCACATTTCAAGCTAATTGGCATCCCGAAGTTCTCCTCACACTTTATTCTTTTAACAAGAAGTATCGCGATTTAGATCTTAATAACTTCTTAAATCTTATAATTATTGCAAACACATACTTCTGATTAATAAAAATATTTTGTAAAAAAATAATCTAAAAAGTAACATGCACGTGCTACATCTTAGGATTAAACTAGGGCTGGCCAATGGGACCCTGCCCCCGGTCCCGCTTCGATCCCCCCCCCCCCTAAAATGGGCACGAGACTCGAAATCGGGACGGGACCTGGGCTCGTCCCGCCTGGGCCCATCCCCGATCCCTCCCGCCCCCTCCCTTCGGCCATTTTTTATTTTGGCCGTTGTGCAACGACCATTTTTGGCCTCCCTCTCCAACCCCCTATCCCCTTAATATTTATTTTTAATCCCTAAGTTAATATATTTACACTTTAACCCAATTTTCCAACTATAAATACCTCATTTTCTCTTCATCTTTCTCACAAATCTCCATACAATCTCTCTAATATCTCAATCTACCTCTCTAGAAGTCTACATTGCCTACTAAATATTATATTTTATTTATTCATTTGTATAATTGTATCAAAGTTCAAAAATTGGGACTAGAGTTGGCAACTAACTTGAGGATCATCCATAGAGCAAAGTTTCAATTTTCAACCTCGATTACACGTCGGCGTTTGGTACATTCGTTCCTTCTTTAAATTATTATTGTTACTTTATTTTAATTATCGCAATTAATTTCATTATCTTTAATTATTTATTAGCATAATTAAAATGGAAAGATTAAGATGTATGTTTAAGGGTAAATGTAAGGTGCTTCTTCTAGTAGGGGTAACAAGGGCATGCATACTTCTTCTAGTCATCCTATTCCTAGACATGGTGATTTGATTGATTACATTCATATAGATGAAACTTATTTTTTAATGATATACCATTAGACGATGAGATATATTCTGCAACTCAACCATACTTTAATTTAGAAGATAATCTAGATGACACACCCACTAATCTAGATGACACACCCACTAGTGCACCTAAACTGAAACTGGAACGCCTCCTATTCCCCTAGTATGAGACGAGGCCCCACACAACAAAAATTAAAATCTGGTGCATGAGATTTTCTTGATAGGGACCAAGAGAATCAAGTAGTTAGATGCCAAATTTGTAAAAATGTTTATAACTTTAAAATGGAAAAAAGTCAGGGTGGGACGGGAGGTTATTAAGACATGTACAAAGTTTTCACAAATCTAGATGAGATGAATACGATGCTACAAAGTCGGGTGCGCCAATACGCTCTCAGTCGGGACAAGGTTCACATAGTGTCCCGGACCAAGTACATGGTCAAATTAACCCGACGATAGAGGGAATTGTAGGTCCTAAATACAATAAATATAAAGATAGGGAAGCAATAACAAAATTAGTTATGGTGGAGGGTTTACCTTTTTCATTTCCTTCATCTCCTGGTTTTATTCATTGTTGGAAATTTGCCTTTGGCGGGAGTTGCGACCGACCAACTTTAACGGCTTAAACACTAGTGTAACGTATGTTGGAGAATCCGGTTCTTCACACATGCATGATCTACTAAGTACGTAGATAACCGTAGGGCCAAGAATCGTCAAATCTCATTGAGAAATGAAAGAGATATTGGTTCACGAAGTAAGGTGTTTGAAGCATGGAAAGTGTGGTATTGTGTGTAATTCTCCCTCATCGGTAGAGGAAGAAAGAATTGTTGTGTATATAAGATTCGAAATTGGTTTGGGGTTTGGGACCCCAAGGGGTATCCCATGTGTTTAAAGGAGGGAGGACCTAGATGTGCTTCGGTTCAAGTAAAGACCACACGCGCGCCGCCGCCGCCCGCCCGTCCGGTCCGGTTCCGGTTCCGGGTTCCGGGTTCTCGGGTTCTCCGGTTCACGGGTTCACGGGTCACGGGTCGTGGGCTGTGGGCTGTGGGCTGTGGGCCGTGGGCCGTGGGGGCGTGTGGGCGTGGGTCGTGGGCCTTCGATATTATCTTTTTGGGCCGAAAACTTTGCCGAAGTACGCTTTGATCCCGTGTTTCGATGTGCGCTTTGGACCGAATTCTTTCGTATGTACAGCTTTGGTCCCTAAAGTTTCAAGATGTACAGTTTGGTCCCCGAAGTTTTCGAAAGTTGGAATTTCGACGATCAAAGCGAAACGTCCAAGCTCTCAATTCACCATTTATTTTGGCTGAATTACTCCTCCTATAATGGCCAAAACAGTTGGTCTTTCACCATTTATGTTGGTGACTTTACTACCTCCATAATGGCCATTATTTGGCTATTATGGAGGCGCTTTTCAGCCCCTCCTTCACCTATATAAACACCCCCTTACACCATTGTTGAGCACACTTGATATGCACGAAAATACACAACCGTAAAAAAATCTTCTTCCTACAACTTCCAAGCATCATTTCGTTACTCAATATTCTTCACGGTAGCTCTTGAGTTTCCTTTGCTCAAGGGTTCCATTGTCTTGTTTTATCTTGGGAGACAAATTGTCCAGGGACGTATAAAGGATACATACGGGGCAATATTGTCTTAAGGACGAGTGCTACACTCGACTCAAAGATAAAACCGCTTCCATTTTTCGGTCTTCAACAAAATCGTAATTTCGCTTTGTTGTTATATTGTAATTTTCAGATTTCTAGTTGAATTATTGAAATCTTTATTTATCCTTTCGAATACTTGTAATAGTTAAATACTTCCCGTATCGCTTTATAAAGTACCATAGAGCAAAACCTCCCAACAACTTAAGACAATATTTGTATTGTATTACTATTAGTATTCGAAAGATGTCGGTCAAAAATTGTGTGACCAAATCGGATATGGAAATGGTTTTTTGGTAGAAGAGAGTGATGATGATGAACGTGTTCATGGTGTCACCGCTACCAAGACCGGTGGGAACAAGCGCTCACGAGAGCCTCGAGGATGTCAACTGGGACAAGAGGAGAAGATCGAAGATGTTATTCTATCTTGTAGCAGAAGGCCTATATCTGTCCCGGACAAAGGATCCGAATAATGGTGAGAAGGAAATGGACACTCGGTCGATGAAGTGACCGAAGTGAGCCGAGAATCCGAAATTGGGATAAGTAGTTTTTCTTACTTGTCAAGAATAAAGATTAAATTATGTCCGATTAAAAATGGATTAAAGTAAGGAGGAATATGAAAATAATTTATATTCCTTATGCTTTAACAAATCGAAGTTTAATCTCATCTTCTTTTCCGTTTAAAGATTGGATTTTGTAAACGACTTAAGAAGATCCGTTCTTTTAAGTGTAATTACTAAAGTGTGTAAGTATGTTCGCACATACGAGGGAGTAAGATCCACCGACGTGCGTGCGAACTCGTTACCACTCTTAAGTAAGCGCCAAGAATTATCTCGGGCACCAATCATAACGGAAGAAGTCTAAAAGATAATGACGTTGAGCTCCGTCATATTATTTGGCGAAGATCCTTCATAGGATGATATTGGACACTCGGTCATACAAAGCCTCCGGCGACCGGAGTGGGCCAAAATTCCTTTGATAGGATGATATTGGACACTCGGTCATACAAAGCCTCCGGGCGACTAGAGTGGGTGAAATTCCTTTGATATGATGATATTGGACACTCGGTCATATAAAGCCTCCGGCGATCGAAGTGGTGCCGAATTCATTTCATAGGAAAAGTAATGGACACCTAGTAAGGTGGGCCGAGTTTCCGTGTCCCGAATGATCCGAAGGCCTAAAGAAAGGCAAGAAAGAAATTGGACACTCGGTACCGCCAAAGCAACCGGAGTAGGCCGAGTATCTAGATCACATATGATCCGGTTACGCCCTAACCACGGGCAAAAGGTTGTTCATGTGAAGCAACGCCACCTCTAAAATCAAAGAGGTCGGATAGGTTGTCCTCAATAGGACTTCAAGGAATGAGATCACTCTAAAAGAGGTGATACATGTTCCTAACTTGGTTAAAGGACGTTGTTGGTCAAATCGGTTTGAGACTAGTCCAACAGTCCGTAATAACTAACAAAGGTGGTACAATATGTCCGTAGCCAAATGAATGATATATTTGTAATCCGTGCATCTATGCCATCATAGATTAAGACACGTTAAATAGCAAGTCATTCAAAAGCTAACGATGTTGAGATTGTTGCCTCACATGTCGACATAAACCCTCAAAATGAATGTGAGGTAGACGAAGAGGCAAAATCACCTTTCCAAATTCCGTCAAGGGAATAGCGAAAGAAGCACCGCTCCTCTAGAACTTAGTCACACCTACTTGGGTGATTTGAAGTTTATACAAAATAGAGGGGGGAGACAAGTACGTTGTGATCTTCATTGATGATGGTACAACGTATGGAATCCTTTGTTTATTGAAAAGCAAAGATGAAGTTGTTGAAGCCTACAAAGCAGAAGTTGAAAATCAACTAAGCCTACAGATTGAGAAATTCGTAGTGATAGAGGGGGAGAATGTGAAGCATCGTTCATTAAACGAATGTTCATTTCTCACCTCAGTCTAACGGTGTTAGCCAAACGCGAAGTCGTACGCCCAAATTATGAGGGGTAGGTTGGTAAAAGATGGGCTACCGAAACAGGTCAAGTTTGACCTAAGACTGTAGATTGCATATCCACTGGATCTGCAAATAACAGTAGTGTTGATCGCCTCTTGGCATCAAAGAATGCTGAATTCATTGAAGATAACTTTCCTTGAAATAGGAAAAAGGAGTAATTGCTCAAGGTTAACAAGAACCCGCGAGGGCCTGACTGTCCAGAACTAGACGTTCCGTATCTTCATGACTCGAAAGTTGCTGTCTATCCGGAACTTAATATTCCGATCTGCAACTCGGGGATTCTAGATGTTGAACCAAGACGGAGCAAAGAGGGGACAAAGACTTGTTCCAGTCCTTCTAGCTTGTATGGTTGAGAACGAACCATGGACAATTAACAAATAATTGTTATCTCCAAAAGCGCTGCTTTGGAAAGAAGCTAAAGAGAAATAGATTTCATATATAGAACCATACTTGTGTAATGATTGATCTTCCTCCGGGAAAAGAACCTTTGGGTTGTAAAAAGTGCTCCCCTGTGAGTAGCTTCACATCCAGGGCCATTGTAATCTTACATGGCATGGGTGTTGAAACAGCCTTCCAAACTGGAGAGTTGGAAGAAGAGGATCGAATTGGTTGTCGAACTGTTGGCTTCTTCCCCGAACTTTCATTTTGGTCCCCGAAATGTTAACATTTTGGTCCCGAAAGTCTCGTATAAAACAAAACAATGAATCGATCACGAAACATTGACTCGAAGTTAGAAAGCCAACAGTTGGAAAACCAACGGTCTTAGAGTGAAAATCATATTGAAACAAAGTCTCGATATGAAAGATGACATCTTAGGAATTGGATTTCTAAGACATCTAACGGACGGTCGATAGTTGACGAGTCTCGTTGAAGCCACCAATAGATATGAATCATAGAACCGATTGGAATCATAGTGCACCCATAGACAAGGAGTGATATGCTCGTGTCACGTGTAGTTCAATGTATTGTACACACTACAACCGACCTGGTATCGTCCAACAAACGATGATCGGTTGAACTAAGGTTCACTGTTGATCTTAATACATGATCAATAGAAGGCGTTAATTCGGATATGACGATATCCGAATTATTCGCTTATCTACGGATTATAGTACTGGGATGTCCAGCGGTTCCGAGAGAACACAAAGTGATGCAAACCGGACATCGATCCGAAGAACACCAAAGCCACAAGTAAATGTGTATGGTGGTTCTTGGAAAATCCTCTAAGCAAACTTGCATCGACCGATTCATGATGGTATCGGAGTTTATCGCTTTATACAAAGCATGAAAGAAGTTGAGTAACTTCACGACTCATTAGAGGACGTCCCTTATTGGGAGAAACCCGTGCCTTCAGCAGTTCTACATCGTGGCTAGCCGGTCGGCTTTAGGAAGGACACGGATGACGGCGTCTGGACATATCTGTCGTCGGATCCGTCGGAGACATAAGACCGTATGGCGCTTGATCATCACGGTGTCACTTCCTTGTTTACAAACTAAGGGACTACCCGAGATCAAGTGTTCTCCTGTCTAGGGGAATGGGCTTAAAACCCAAAATATACGAACCAATACGGTGGAAACCCAACCTTACGAACTGGAGATCCCGATAATTTGGTTCAATGGGAAAACTAAGTTGTAAAGGTTCGGTTGATCGCTTCGGTCGAAGCATGAGCACTTCGGATAGTGATTTCGAAAAGAAACACCAAATCCAAAGCCGTTCCCGCGATAGACGTTAAGTGCTATCTCGCAGGTATGGGTAAAGGTTAAGTTTTCAAAACTCGTAATGATCCTCAACGGTTGAGGTTAGGTCTTTGGGAAACTTTTAATGGTTCCTAACACTTGTGAAGTGGGGTATAGCAGATACCTTGTAGGAGACCACCTATTTAAGTGCGAGGACGGGCCGCCTCAAATTGAACGCACTTAAGAATCCAAGACGTTGTCCATGGCCAAAACGGACAAAACATTACGAAGAAGAGAGTAAGGGAATTTGTTGTGTTGGTACCGTTGTCTTGGCTTACACTAAACACCGACGGTTCAAGACATCACGTTCACCGCGCAGTAAGTAAGTCCGATGGTATTCAACTATGGAAGGTTCAAAGTCGAGGCTACCTCTCCTTATGCAACATCGGTCCGCCGAAATATTGCTTTGGAATGAAAAGACACCATGTGAGTGCGCCAAAATCTCTTTCAAGAGGGGATTGTTGGAAATTTGCCTTTGGCGGGAGTTGCGACCGACCAACTTTAACGCTTAAACACTAGTGTAACGTATGTTGGAGAATCCGGTTCTTCACACATGCATGATCTACTAAGTACGTAGATAACCGTAGGGCCAAGAATCGTCAAATCTCATTGAGAAATGAAAGAGATATTGGTTCACGAAGTAAGGTGTTTGAAGCATGGAAAGTGTGGTATTGTGTGTAATTCTCCCTCATCGGTAGAGGAAGAAAGAATTGTTGTGTATATAAGATTCGAAATTGGTTTGGGGTTTGGGACCCCAAGGGGGTATCCCATGTGTTTAAAGGAGGAGGACCTAGATGTGCTTCGGTTCAAGTAAAGACCACACGCGCGCCGCCGCCGCCCGCCCGTCCGGTCCGGTTCCGGGTCACGGGTCACGGGTCACGGGTCACGGGTCGTGGGTCGTGGGCTGTGGGCTGTGGGCTGTGGGCCTTCTGATATTATCTTTTTGGGCCGAGAAAACTTTGCCGTAAGTACGCTTTGATCCCGAAGTTTCGATGTGCGGTTTGGACCGAATTCTTTCGGATGTACAGCTTTGGTCCCTAAATTTTCAAGATGTACGAGTTTGGTCCCCGAAGTTTTCGAAAGTTGGAATTTCGACACCAAAGCAGAAACGTCCAAGCTCTCAATTCAGCCATTTATTTTGGCTGAATTACTCCTCCTATAATGGCCAAAACAAATGGTCTTTCACCATTTATGTTGGTGACTTTACTACCTCCATAATGGCCATTATTTGGCTATTATGGAGGCGATTTTCAGCCCCTCCTTCACCTATATAAACACCCCCTTACACCATTGTTGAGCACACTTGATATGCACGAAAATACACAACCGAAAAAAATCTTCTTCCTACAACTTCCAAGCATCATTTCGTTACTCAATATTCTTCACGGTAGCTCTTGAGTTTCCTTTGCTCAAGGGTTCCATTGTTGTTTTATCTTGGGAGACAAATTGTCCAGACGTATAAAGGATACATACGGGGCAATATTGTCTTAAGGACAGAGTGCTACACTCGACTCAAGATAAACCGCTTTCCATTTTTCGCCTTCAACAAAATCGTAATTTCGCTTTGTTGTTATATTGTAATTTTCAGATTTCTAGTTGAATTATTGAAATCTTTATTTATCCTTTCGAATACTTGTAATAGTTAAATACTTCCCGTCATCGCTTTATAAAGTACCATAGAGCAAAACCTCCCAACAACTTAAGACAATATTTGTATTGTATTACTATTAGTATTCGAAAGATGTCGGTCAAAAATTGTGTGACCAAATCGGGATATGGAAATGGTTTTTTGGTAGAAGAGAGTGATGATGATGAACGTGTTCATGGTGTCACCGCTACCAAGACTGGTGGGAACAAGCGCTCACGAGAGCCTGAGGATGTCAACTGGGACAAGAGGAGAAGACTGAAGATGTTATTCTATCTTGTAGCGAAGGCCTATATCTCGTCCCGGACAAAGGATCCGAATAATGGTGAGAAGGAAATGGACACTCGGTCGATGAAGTGACCGAAGTGAGCGAATCCGAAATTGGGATAAGTAGTTTTTCTTACTTGTCAAGAATAAAGATTAAATTATGTCGATTAAAAATGGATTAAAGTAAGGAGGAATATGAAAATAATTTATATTCCTTATGCTTTAACAAATCAGAAGTTTAATCTCATCTTCTTTTCCGTTTAAAGATTGGATTTTGTAAACGACTTAAGAAGATCCGTTCTTTTAAGTGTAATTACTAAAGTGTGTAAAGTATGTTCGCACATACGAGGGAGTAAGATCCACCGATCGTGCGAAAAACTCGTTACCACTCTTAAGTAAGCGCCAAGAATTATCTCGGGCACCAATCATAACGGAAGAAGTCTAAAAGATAATGACGTTGAGCCTGTCATATTATTTGACGAGAAGATCCTTCATAGGATGATATTGGACACTCGCCATCATACAAAGCCTCCGGCGACCGGAGTGGGCCAAAATTCCTTTGATAGGATGATATTGGACACTCGGTCATACAAAGCCTCCGGCGACTAGAGTGGGCTGAAATTCCTTTGATATGATGATATTGGACACTCGGTCATATAAAGCCTCCGGCGATCAAGTGGTGCCGTAATTCATTTCATAGGAAAAGTAATGGACACCTAGTAAGGTGGGCCGAGTTTCCAGTCCCGAATGATCCGAAGGCCTAAAGAAAGGCAAGAAAGAAATTGGACACTCAGTCTGCCAAAGCAACTGGAGTAGGCCAGAGTATCTAGATCACATATGATCCGGTTACGCCCTAACCACGGGCAAAAGGTTGTTCATGTGAAGCAACGCCACCTCTAAAATCAAAGAGGCTGGATAGGTTGTCCTCAATAGGACTTCAAGGAATGAGATCACTCTAAAAGAGGTGATACATGTTCCTAACTTGGTTAAAGGACGTTGTTGGTCAAATCGGTTTGAGACTAGTCCAACAGGTCCGTAATAACTAACAGTGGTACAATATGTCTGTAGCCAAATGAATGATATATTTGTAATCCGTGCATCTATGCCATCATAGATTAAGACACGTTAAATAGCAAGTCATTCAAAAGCTAACGATGTTGAGATTGTTGCCTACTGTCGACATAAACCCTCAAAATGAATGTGAGGTAGACGAAGAGGCAAAATCACCTTTCCAAATTCCGTCAAGGGAATAGCGAAAGAAGCACCGCTCCTCTAGAACTTAGTCACACCTACTTGGGTGATTTGAAGTTTATACAAAATAGAGGGGGAGACAAGTACGTTGTGATCTTCATTGATGATGGTACAACGTATGGAATCCTTTGTTTATTGAAAAGCAAAGATGAAGTTGTTGAAGCCTACAAAGCGAAGTTGAAAATCAACTAAGCCTACAGATTGAGAAATTCGTAGTGATAGAGGGGAGAATGTGAAGCATCGTTCATTAAACGAATGTTCATTTCTCACCTCGCCTAACGGTGTTAGCCAAACGCGAAGTCGTACGCCCAAATTATGAGGGGTAGGTTGGTAAAAGATGGGCTACCGAAACAGTCAAGTTTGACCTAAGATCGTAGATTGCATATCCACCGGATCCGCAAATAACGAGTAGTGTTGATCGCCTCTTGGCATCAAAGAATGCTCGAATTCATTGAAGATAACTTTCCTTGAAATAGGAAAAAGGAGTAATTGCTCAAGGTTAACAAGAACCCGCGAGGGCTTCGACCGTCCCGAAACTAGACGTTCCGTATCTTCATGACTCGAAAGTTGCCGTCTATCCGGAACTTAATATTCCGGATCTGCAGAACTCGGGATTCTAGATGTTGAACCAAGACGGAGCAAAGAGGGGACAAAGACTTGTTCCAGTCCTTCTAGCTTGTATGGTTGAGAACGAACCATGGACAATTAATAAATAATTGTTATCTCCAAAAGCGCCGCTTTGGAAAGAAGCTAAAGAGAAATAGATTTCATATATAGAACCATACTTGTGTAATGATTGATCTTCCTCCGGAAAAGAACCTTTGGGTTGTAAAAAGTGCTCCCCTCGCGAGTAGCTTCACATCCAGGGCCATTGTAATCTTACATGGCATGGGTGTTGAAACACCTTCCAAACTGGAGAGTTGGAAGAAGAGGATCGAATTGGTTGCTTTGAACTGTTGGGCTTCTTCCCGAACTTTCATTTTGGTCCCCGAAATGTTAACATTTTGGTCCTGAAAGTCTCGTATAAAACGAAACAATGAATCGATCACGAAACATTGACTCGAAGTTAGAAAGCCAACAGCTTGGAAAACCAACGGTCTTAGAGTGAAAATCATATTGAAACAAAGTCTCGATATGAAAGATGACATCTTAGGAATTGGATTTCTAAGACATCTAACGGATCGGTCGATAGTTGACGGTCTCGTTGAAGCCACCAATAGATATGAATCATAGAACCGATTGGAATCATAGTGCACCCATAGACAAGGAGTGATATGCTCGGGTCACGTGTAGTTCAATGTATTGTACACACTACAACCGACCGGTATCGTCCAACAAACAGATCGCCTGAACTAAGGTTCACCGTGTTGATCTTAATACATGATCAATAGAAGGCGTTAATTCGGATATGACGATATCTCGAATTATTCGCTTATCTACGGATTATAGTACTGGATGTCCAGCGGTTCGAGAGAACACAAGTGATGCAAACTGGACATCGATCCGAAGAACACCAAAGCCACAAGTAAATGTGTATGGTGGTTCTTGGAAAATCCTCTAAGCAAACTTGCATCGACCGATTCATGATGGTATCGGAGTTTATCGCTTTATACAAAGCATGAAAGAAGTTGAGTAACTTCACGACTCATTAGAGGACGTCCCTTATTGGGAGAAACCCGTGCCTTCGGCAGTTCTACATCGTGGCTAGCCGGTCGGCTTTAGGAAGGACACGGATGACGGCGTCTGGACATATCCGTCGGGATCCGTCGGAGACATAAGACCGTATGGCGTTGATCATCACGGTGTCACTTCCTTGTTTACAAACTAAGGGACTACCCGCAGATCAAGTGTTCTCGCCTGTCTAGGGAATGGGCTTAAAACCCAAAATATACGAACCAATACGGTGGAAACCCAACCTTACGAACTGGAGATCCCGGTAATTTGGTTCAATGGGAAAACTAAGTTGTAAAGGTTCGCTTGATCGCTTCGGTCGAAGCATGAGCACTTCGGATAGTGATTTCGAAAAGAAACACCAAATCCAAAGCCGTTCCCGCGATAGACGTTAAGTGCTATCTGCAGGTATGGGTAAAGGTTAAGTTTTCAAAACTCGTAATGATCCTCAACAGTTGAGGTTAGGTCTTTGGGAAACTTTTAATGGTTCCTAACACTTGTGAAGTGGGGTATAGCAGGATACCTTGTAGGAGACCACCTATTTAAGTGCGAGGACGGGCCGCCTCAAATTGAACGCACTTAAGAATCCAAGACGTTGTCCATGGCCAAAACGGACAAAACATTACGAAGAAGAGAGTAAGGGAATTTGTTGTGTTGGTACCGTTGTCTTGGCTTACACTAAACACCGACGGTTCAAGACATCACGTTCACCGCGCGATAAGTAAGTCCGATGGTATTCAACTATGGAAGGTTCAAAGCCGAGGCTACCTCTCCTTATGCAACATCGGTCCGTTTGAAATATTGCTTTGAATGAAAAGACACCATGTGAGTGCGCCAAAATCTCTTTCAAGAGGGGATTGTTGGAAATTTGCCTTTGGCGGGAGTTGCGACCGACCAACTTTAACGGCTTAAACACTAGTGTAACGTATGTTGGAGAATCCGGTTCTTCACACATGCATGATCTACTAAGTACGTAGATAACCGTAGGGCCAAGAATCGTCAAATCTCATTGAGAAATGAAAGAGATATTGGTTCACGAAGTAAGGTGTTTGAAGCATGGAAAGTGTGGTATTGTGTGTAATTCTCCCTCACCTCGGTAGAGGAAGAAAGAATTGTTGTGTATATAAGATTCGAAATTGGTTTGGGGTTTGGGACCCCAAGGGGTATCCCATGTGTTTAAAGGAGGGAGGACCTAGATGTGCTTCGGTTCAAGTAAAGACCACACGCGCGCCGCCGCCGCCCGCCCGTCCGGTCCGGTTCCGGGTTCACGGGTCACGGGTCACGGGTCACGGGTCGTGGGTCGTGGGGGCGTGTGGGCCGGGGGCGTGGGCCTTCGATATTATCTTTTTGGGCCGAAAACTTTGCCGTGAAGTACGCTTTGATCCCGTGTTTCGGATGTGCGGTTTGGACCGAAATTCTTTCGTATGTGTACAGTTTGGTCCCTAAATTTTCAAGATGTACAGTTTGGTCCCCGAAGTTTTCGAAAGTTGGAATTTCGACAGTCAAAGCAGAAACGTCCAAGCTCTCAATTCAGCCATTTATTTTGGCTGAATTACTCCTCCTATAATGGCCAAAACAGTTGGTCTTTCACCATTTATGTTGGTGACTTTACTACCTCCATAATGGCCATTATTTGGCTATTATGGAGGCAGTTTTCAGCCCCTCCTTCACCTATATAAACACCCCCTTACACCATTGTTGAGCACACTTGATATGCACGAAAATACACAACCAGAAAAAATCTTCTTCCTACAACTTCCAAGCATCATTTCGTTACTCAATATTCTTCACGGTAGCTCTTGAGTTTCCTTTGCTCAAGGGTTCCATTGTTGTTTTATCTTGGGAGACAAATTGTCCAGGACGTATAAAGGATACATACGGGGCAATATTGTCTTAAGGACAGAGTGCTACACTCGACTCAAAGATAAACCAGCCCATTTTTCGCTTCAACAAAATCGTAATTTCAGTTTTGTTGTTATATTGTAATTTTCAGATTTCTAGTTGAATTATTGAAATCTTTATTTATCCTTTCGAATACTTGTAATAGTTAAATACTTCCCGTACTGCTTTATAAAGTACCATAGAGCAAAACCTCCCAACAACTTAAGACAATATTTGTATTGTATTACTATTAGTATTCGAAAGATGTCGGTCAAAAATTGTGTGACCAAATCTGGATATGGAAATGGTTTTTTGGTAGAAGAGAGTGATGATGATGAACGTGTTCATGGTGTCACCGCTACCAAGACTGGTGGGAACAAGCGCTCACGAGAGCCCGAGGATGTCAACCGGGACAAGAGGAGAAGACGAAGATGTTATTCTATCTTGTAGCGAAGAAGGCCTATATCTGTCCCAGACAAAGGATCCGAATAATGGTGAGAAGGAAATGGACACTCAGTCTGATGAAGTGACTGAAGTGAGCCAGAATCCGAAATTGGGATAAGTAGTTTTTCTTACTTGTCAAGAATAAAGATTAAATTATGTCTGATTAAAAATGGATTAAAGTAAGGAGGAATATGAAAATAATTTATATTCCTTATGCTTTAACAAATCAGAAGTTTAATCTCATCTTCTTTTCCGTTTAAAGATTGGATTTTGTAAACGACTTAAGAAGATCCGTTCTTTTAAGTGTAATTACTAAAGTGTGTAAAGTATGTTCGCACATACGAGGGAGTAAGATCCACCGACGTGCGAAAACCGTTACCACTCTTAAGTAAGCGCCAAGAATTATCCGGGCACCAATCATAACGGAAGAAGTCTAAAAGATAATGACGTTGAGCCCGTCATATTATTTGGCGAGAAGATCCTTCATAGGATGATATTGGACACTCGGTCATACAAAGCCTCCGGCGACCGGAGTGGGCCAAAATTCCTTTGATAGGATGATATTGGACACTCGGTCATACAAAGCCTCCGGCGACTAGAGTGGGCTGAAATTCCTTTGATATGATGATATTGGACACTCGGTCATATAAAGCCTCCGGCGATCGAAGTGGTGCCGAATTCATTTCATAGGAAAAGTAATGGACACCTAGTAAGGTGGGCCGCAGTTTCCGTGTCCCGAATGATCCGAAGGCCTAAAGAAAGGCGAGAAAGAAATTGGACACTCGGTCCAAAGCAACTGGAGTAGGCCAGAGTATCTAGATCACATATGATCCGGTTACGCCCTAACCACGGGCAAAAGGTTGTTCATGTGAAGCAACGCCACCTCTAAAATCAAAGAGGCTGGATAGGTTGTCCTCAATAGGACTTCAAGGAATGAGATCACTCTAAAAGAGGTGATACATGTTCCTAACTTGGTTAAAGGACGTTGTTGGTCAAATCTGGTTTGAGACTAGTCCAACAGGTCCGTAATAACTAACAGTGGTACAATATGTCTGTAGCCAAATGAATGATATATTTGTAATCCGTGCATCTATGCCATCATAGATTAAGACACGTTAAATAGCAAGTCATTCAAAAGCTAACGATGTTGAGATTGTTGCCTACTGTCGACATAAACCCTCAAAATGAATGTGAGGTAGACGAAGAGGCAAAATCACCTTTCCAAATTCCGTCAAGGGAATAGCGAAAGAAGCACCGCTCCTCTAGAACTTAGTCACACCTACTTGGGTGATTTGAAGTTTATACAAAATAGAGGGGGGAGACAAGTACGTTGTGATCTTCATTGATGATGGTACAACGTATGGAATCCTTTGTTTATTGAAAAGCAAAGATGAAGTTGTTGAAGCCTACAAAGCAGAAGTTGAAAATCAACTAAGCCTACAGATTGAGAAATTCGTAGTGATAGAGGGGGAGAATGTGAAGCATCGTTCATTAAACGAATGTTCATTTTCACCTCGCCCAACGGTGTTAGCCAAACGCGAAGTCGTACGCCCAAATTATGAGGGTAGGTTGGTAAAAGATGGGCTACCGAAACAGTCAAGTTTGACCTAAGATCGTAGATTGCATATCCACCGGATCCGCAAATAACGATAGTGTTGATCGCCTCTTGGCATCAAAGAATGCTTTGAATTCATTGAAGATAACTTTCCTTGAAATAGGAAAAAGGAGTAATTGCTCAAGGTTAACAAGAACCCGCGAGGGCTCCGACTCGTCCGTAACTAGACGTTCCGTATCTTCATGACTCGAAAGTTGTCTCATCCGGAACTTAATATTCCGGATCTGCGAACTCGTGGATTCTAGATGTTGAACCAAGACGGAGCAAAGAGGGGACAAAGACTTGTTCCAGTCCTTCTAGCTTGTATGGTTGAGAACGAACCATGGACAATTAACAAATAATTGTTATCTCCAAAAGCGCTCACGCTTTGGAAAGAAGCTAAAGAGAAATAGATTTCATATATAGAACCATACTTGTGTAATGATTGATCTTCCTCCGGAAAAGAACCTTTGGGTTGTAAAAAGTGCTCCCCTGTGAGTAGCTTCACATCCAGGGGCCATTGTAATCTTACATGGCATGGGTGTTGAAACAACCTTCCAAACTCGGAGAGTTGGAAGAAGAGGATCGAAATTGGTTCTTTGAAATCATTGGGCTTCTTCCGAACTTTCATTTTGGTCCCCGAAATGTTAACATTTTGGTCCCGAAAGTCTCGTATAAAACAGAAACAATGAATCTGATCACGAAACATTGACTCGAAGTTAGAAAGCCAACAGTTGGAAAACCAACGGTCTTAGAGTGAAAATCATATTGAAACAAAGTCTCGATATGAAAGATGACATCTTAGGAATTGGATTTCTAAGACATCTAACGATCGGTCGATAGTTGACGGTCCTCGTTGAAGCCACCAATAGATATGAATCATAGAACCGATTGGAATCATAGTGCACCCATAGACAAGGAGTGATATGCTCGGGTCACGTGTAGTTCAATGTATTGTACACACTACAACCGACCCGGTATCGTCCAACAAACAGATCGGTTGAACTAAGGTTCACCGATGATCTTAATACATGATCAATAGAAGGCGTTAATTCGGATATGACGATATCCGAATTATTCGCTTATCTACGGATTATAGTACTGGATGTCCAAATGTTCGAGAGAACACAAGTGATGCAAACTGACATCGGATATCGAAGAACACCAAAGCCACAAGTAAATGTGTATGGTGGTTCTTGGAAAATCCTCTAAGCAAACTTGCATCGACCGATTCATGATGGTATCGGAGTTTATCGCTTTATACAAAGCATGAAAGAAGTTGAGTAACTTCACGACTCATTAGAGGACGTCCCTTATTGGGAGAAACCCGTGCCTTCGGCGGCTTCTCTACACGTGGCTAGCCGGTCGGCTTTAGGAAGGACACGGATGACGGCGTCTGGACATATCTCGTCGGATCCGTCGGAGACATAAGACCGTATGGCGCTGATCATCACGGGTGTCACTTCCTTGTTTACAAACTAAGGGACTACCCGGAGATCAAGTGTTCGCTGCTGTCTAGGGAATGGGCTTAAAACCCAAAATATACGAACCAATACAAATGGAAACCCAACCTTACGAACCGGAGATCCCGCAATTTGGTTCAATGGGAAAACTAAGTTGTAAAGGTTCGCTTGATCGCTTCGGTCCGAAGCATGAGCACTTCGGATAGTGATTTCGAAAAGAAACACCAAATCCAAAGCCGTTCCCGCGATAGACGTTAAGTGCTATCTCAGATGGGTAAAGGTTAAGTTTTCAAAACTCCGTAATGATCCTCAACAGTTGAGGTTAGGTCTTTGGGAAACTTTTAATGGTTCCTAACACTTGTGAAGTGGGGTATAGCAGATACCTTGTAGGAGACCACCTATTTAAGTGCGAGGACGGGCCGCCTCAAATTGAACGCACTTAAGAATCCAAGACGTTGTCCATGGCCAAAACGGACAAAACATTACGAAGAAGAGAGTAAGGGAATTTGTTGTGTTGGTACCGTTGTCTTGGCTTACACTAAACACCGACGGTTCAAGACATCACGTTCACCGCGCGGTAAGTAAGTCCGATGGTATTCAACTATGGAAGGTTCAAAGCCGAGGCTACCTCTCCTTATGCAACATCGGTCCGCCGAAATATTGCTTCGGGAATGAAAAGACACCATGTGAGTGCGCCAAAATCTCTTTCAAGAGGGGATTGTTGGAAATTTGCCTTTGGCGGGAGTTGCGACCGACCAACTTTAACGGCTTAAACACTAGTGTAACGTATGTTGGAGAATCCGGTTCTTCACACATGCATGATCTACTAAGTACGTAGATAACCGTAGGGCCAAGAATCGTCAAATCTCATTGAGAAATGAAAGAGATATTGGTTCACGAAGTAAGGTGTTTGAAGCATGGAAAGTGTGGTATTGTGTGTAATTCTCCCTCATCGGTAGAGGAAGAAAGAATTGTTGTGTATATAAGATTCGAAATTGGTTTGGGGTTTGGGACCCCAAGGGTATCCCATGTGTTTAAAGGAGGAGGACCTAGATGTGCTTCGGTTCAAGTAAAGACCACACGCGCGCCGCCGCCGCCCGCCCGTCCGGTCCGGTTCCGGCTCCGGGTTCCGGTTCTCGGGTTCTCCGGTTCACGGGTCACGGTCACGGTCACGGGTCGTGGGTCGTGGGGCGTGGGCGTGGCCGTGGGGCCTTCGATATTATCTTTTTGGGCCGAAAAAACTTTGCCGTAAGTACGCTTTGATCCCGTGTTTCGGATGTGCGGTTTGGACCGAAATTCTTTCGGATGTACAGCTTGGTCCCTAAAGTTTCAAGATGTACAGTTTGGTCCCCGAAGTTTTCGAGAAAGTTGGAATTTCGACAAAGTTGCGAAACGTCCAAGCTCTCAATTCAGCCCATTTATTTTGGTCAATTACTCCTCCTATAATGGCCAAAACAGCTTGGTCTTTCACCATTTATGTTGGTGACTTTACTACCTCCATAATGGCCATTATTTGGCTATTATGGAGGCGCTTTTCAGCCCCTCCTTCACCTATATAAACACCCCCTTACACCATTGTTGAGCACACTTGATATGCACGAAAACACACAACCGAAAAAAATCTTCTTCCTACAACTTCCAAGCATCATTTCGTTACTCAATATTCTTCACGGTAGCTCTTGAGTTTCCTTTGCTCAAGGGTTCCATTCTTCGTTTTATCTTGGGAGACAAATTGTCCAGGACGTATAAAGGATACATACGGGGCAATATTGTCTTAAGGACAGAGTGCTACACTCGACTCAAAGATAAACCGCTTCCATTTTTCGCCTTTCAACAAAATCGTAATTTCGCTTTTGTTGTTGTTATATTGTAATTTTCGCATTTCTAGTTGAATTATTGAAATCTTTATTTATCCTTTCGAATACTTGTAATAGTTAAATACTTCCCGTCCTGCTTTATAAAGTACCATAGAGCAAAACCTCCCAACATTCATTACATAAGAGATATGTATAATCCTGTTTTTAACGGTTTTTTTAGATCAACTGTTAGGAGAGACGTTTTTAAATTTTCACATGAATATCAACAATATTTAATTTATTCGTTATATCATTTTCTGGCAAAATATCTAACACGTCTGATATAGGCCGTAGTACTAACGACCATGATTATTTAACTGTAACATGTCATTGGATATATTATAAATGGTCTATGTAAAAACGTATTTTATCATATAGATACATTGATGATAGGCACACGGAAAATTTTATTGCAGAAAATATTCATCAAATTTGCAATTATTATGGTATAACGGACAAACACACTTGCGACCTAAATGGCAATTGCGTAAGTCCCTCAAAATGGGAGGTGAATTTGATAGCAATATCTTTACCGTAAAAACATGTCTCAAAATATGATAATCCTACTCGCACTTTTACACGCGCCAGTATAAACGCATCGATAATTGCGTTGATCAGGCTGTAAAGTGGGCCCACTTGCGCGTGGTCTGTTGAATGGGCTTTTTATCTTTAACCTAATTTCAACTAATTGACCTTTTAACGGATTTAACAATGATGGGCTTTAAGTGAAGCCTGTTATGAGAGACCACGTGAGTGCTATTATTGCCACTTCACAATTTTACTTTGGTCAATCTTCTTTTTGACTAAGATGTTGCAACAAATAAATAAAATAAATAGGATATAATTTAATAATAAGTCTCAGTTTCGTATTTTTTACTTATGTCTTTTCGTTTTTAAAATTATTTTGTTAAGCGTTATTTGAGTCGAGGGTCTTTAAGGTATAATCTCTCTACCTTCACAAGGTCGGGACATGGTCTGCGTACACTCTATCCTTTTCAAATTTTACCTGTGAAATTTCACTGAATATGTTATTGAAATAAGTCTCGGTATGACACTGAAAATTTTCTGTCAGAGATACTTTTTTCCTTTAATAAGTAGTAATAGTGTGAATCTAAATTAATCAAAAAAAGGCTTGATTTGGATCTCCATCAATTTGAGGACTTCATTTCAATAACATTCGCTCGCAGACGATTATATATATAAAAAAAGTTTGATGATGCTGTCTCGTATTATCATAACATTGTTGTTATTTGAATCATAAAAATGAAAATTTTGGATTATTTTCTCCCTTTAATAAGTCTTGCTAGTGAGAATCTGAATTAGTTGTGTCATTAAATATCAAATAACAGATAATTATACAAATATTTATTGGAATGATATTATTTTTTGGTATGATTATAACTTTGATATCAATCTTAGAAATTTATGAACTTATGATAAAGAGTCAAGTCATAATATAACCTTTTCTAAAGAATTTGGGTGTGATATGTCCTTTTTAACGAGAGAAATTCAGAAATAAGTGCCTTAGTTGGAGACTTGGAGTAGGTATCATTATCCTTACTGCAAGACTTTCATTTTCAAAAATTATTTTAAATCAATCAATATGAACTTCGTTTCTCTCCCTTTCCATGGGAATAATAAAAATGTCGAGGAAAGTCAATTTTCTTTTTGTAAGAAGTAAACTAAGCTCAAATTTCGTTTCAAATTCGTCTAAAAATACAATTTGAAAAATATAAACCAACATAATTTTAGTTTTTAAAAAATAACTTTGAGTAAGTATCAATTTTTTCAAAACTACTTATTTTTAAATCATAATCTCTTACCATCAAAATTGGTTTTGCTTTTCCAAAAATATTTTTGATATTCTTTTTTCTAAATCAAACTATCCTAGTACAATTTTTTTAATTTTTCATCAGTTATTCAAAACTTATATCGGAGCCCGATTAAATTTAGATTCGTGACGAGAAATTTCACACAGGATCCTCTGACTAAATTTAGATTCGCGATCGGAAATTTCACATAGGAGGTCCTCCGACTAAATCTAGATTTGCGACAGAAATGTTACATAGGAGTCCTTCATCGACATAAAGGTAAGAAAAGAAAAAATGGGGGAGAGAGATTATAAGGTGTTAAATCGAACCCTCATCGACAAAATCAAAATGAAAGTTCAATCAAGATTCCCGATCCTTCTACTAAATCTAGATTGGCAACAGAAATCTCACATAGAGGGTCCAGATTGATGATCCTAGAATTGATGAGACTGTCCATATAGCCTATTATGGGGTATAATTACTACACGTAAGAGAACTTAAAATTCAGTTGGAGGTCTGCAGCGTGAATTCGAACCCTGTTGGAAGCAATTTGTTATTTTCTGGGTAGGATCTTGTAGGTGATATCAGTTGCTATGTTCTCAAATACTGGTCATTCAGGCACATCCCGCGATTTACTGATAGTAATGCTGAGAGACTATGATTATGCTGAGGGACTGAGATTACTCTGGGATTATGACCAGAAATCTGGCGTAAATAAGCTGCATAAAAAAAAGAGAAATAAAAAGGGAAAAACTGAAATCTGGTAAACCAGAGAAGGAAGAACTGAAATATATATGCAACATTTTTGCCCCAGGGGCACATGCGAGGTGTTAAGTGGCAATGTGATTGGGTACAACCACTCCGACGTCGTGTGTTCGAATTCGTGTGATGACAGTCTTTGCTAAAATATTGTAAGATTATTACTGAATTCGTGTCCCGTTGGTCCTCTCCCTTACAGTATTGTTACTCGCGCCATATCACCTAGCCAAGGAGCGTATTTTACAGGTGTGTTTGGCGTTCGGACTTTCCCCTTCACAAAGAGAAACAAATAGAAGGAAGAAGTTTTTCCTTTTCACTTTGCTTTTAGTAAAGCACAACATTCCTCTCTCTCTCTCACTTGTTCCCATCACCCTTCTCTCTCTCGAGAGAACTAATATTGTTTCTTCAGTTTCAAGAACATAAAAATATGTTCTTTTCATCTGTCTAATTTCCTCAATAATCTGTAAGTATTAGCATTTTTAATTCATTATTTAGTGTTTAATTCATATGGGGTTCTCCCATTTTTGTTCCTCTACTAATGCATGAAGCTTCTCTTCTTTTTTGTAAAAAAAGTTTGTGTAAGTTGTGTGTATATTCTACCCTCTTCGGACCGGACCGTACTTTATGAAATTACACTGGGTATGTTGCTGTTGTTATTGTATGGAAACAAGTTCCTACCTCCCAAGTTAGGTGTAAAGTCTGAGTACATTTTAACCTCCGCATACCCACTTTGTGTGATTATATTGGTTATGTTGTTATTGTTTCTTTTAACTATTTTGGTTGTTGGGTATTTGTTTGTTTACTTTGCTGGTGAGTAAAATAATGTTCTTTACTTAATCAAGCCTTAATATTGCTTCTTAAGCATGTTTATTAAGGAAAGTTTGAGTCTTTATGCATCTTAATGCAGTAATATACACGCAAAATATAAGGGTTAATTAAAGAAATGTCTGTATCAGTAATGGAATTTTTGTTTCTAAATTTGGTAATGCATGTATCAAAGACTTTAACTTAGATATCTTCATATTTCTCTATTTGAAGACAGATGATAAGCTACTTTACCAAAATAAAGGAATTTTCACTCTCAAGAAAATATTAGTACAAATCAAGGGAAAGTGTATATTTTGATTTCTCCAGTCTTAAAACTTTTACTACTTCTTGATTCTACAAGTTCACTATTTTCTTCTCTATGTTGGCTGTCAAAAGAAAAAATCTGCGGTTTGCCTTTTCCCCCTTTACTTTCTATGAAAATGGTCTTTAAATTATTAATTTTTCCATTTTCTTTTATGATATTTAAGATCAGAGCCGAAGGTCTATCGGAAACAGCCTCTCTACCCTGCAAAGTTAGAGTTAAGGTCTGCGTACATCCTATCCTCTCAGATCCCACTTGTGGGATTACACTGGGTATGTTGTTCTTGATATTTAAGATCAGAATTGTTGGTTTTTATGTTTCTCCATTGTTGATGATGGATCTTCACTAGAAAGCTTTTGGTAATACAATTATTACTAACTTCAGCAGTTATCATTATGTCTTTAACCCAAACATGCTTTGTTCCTTCTTTGGTTGTATATTGCAGCCTTTTAACTTTATATTGCCTCCCCTTTCACCTACCAAAACTCCTAAATTACCTCCTTTTGGTATATATTTTTTTATTTTTCTGTGTAGAACTTTATATTCTAATAACACTATAATCTTGAGGTTGCTTTCTTATTTTCCTTTTCCTGTCAACTTAGCATTTCATTCCTCGATCAGGAGTAGTTCTGCTAATTTGTTAATACCCCTTTCCACTATTGTTACCAAGTTTTAGGCAATTACCCATTTATTTTGGGTTTATAGGACTATATTTGGTGAAATGCCTATATTCAACATGTTATTTTAAAGCTTATGGTTAGTTTCCAAGATTGTCTTTTTTTTTTGGGCATCAATGGCTTTTAATTATACTCTATCACCTCAAGTTTTCTTAATTAAATTTAAAATGTGATCTTTGTTTAGTATTGGAAAAGAAATGTTAGTTCCCCCTTTTGAGGGTGTGAATGTGGGATGGTGTAGTTAGAGGCTTAGAGATGTTCCATGTAGGATGAAAGAAAGCATTATATTGTTTTTTTCACAAATTACTGAAGGAGTTATTATCATTTAATTATGTTTTTTTGAAAGTATCATAAAGGAACTAGGCTGCAATCTGTTTTATGGAACTTTCTTGTAGTTATTGTATCTTGCTGATGTCTGTTGGGATATTAAATTTCATTTGCATCTTGATGAACAGATAGAACTGGTCAAATGACAAAGGTTAGTCCAGAATTTGTAGATGAGCCTCAGATGCAGATAGTTTGGTCAGTATCAACAGATGTGAGCTTGATCAATAACCAGTTTCCAACATATAAGCTAGGACCCAACTTTGAGGTTCTACAGGAAACAAAGGAGGATAATAAAGGCCCACCTTTAAAGGAGGTAGTCGAGGAGGAAACAAATCGCCTGACAGAACAACACAACCGCCTTTCTGTTCGTGACCTTGCTAGCAAATTTGACAAGAATTTGTCAGCTGCAGCTAAATTGTCTAATGAGGTACATTCATTTTTCTGCTTTCACGTCAAGTTCCATCTGATTTCAAATTCTTTTAATTGTTTGTCACTACAGTCAAACCTCTCTACAACGGTGTCAGTTGTCCGAATATTTTTTTGGCAGATATAGCGAGATGCTGTAATAGAGAACATACAATGTAACATAATATGAAAGTCGGTTAAAAAAACCTAGGCCGTGATAGTGAAATGTTGTTATAGAGGATGACTGTTATAGAGAGGTCCGACTTTATTTTCATTTTACATCACGTAGGACGATAGAGATGGAAAGAGTAAACAAAGACATGAAAATTTTCATGTGAAGCTAGACAGCATTTACTGTGTTTTTGGTCTTTGAGATAGATATAACTTTTATGAAGATATGAATATAGGACTTGAATTATATACAAATTAAGCTTTTCTTTTGTTTTTTCCAGGCTAAAATTAGAGAAGCACCTTCCCTAGAGGGACATGTCCTTTTGAAGAAGCTCAGAGATTCTTTAGAAATTCTCAAAGGAAGATTGACAGGACTAAACAAGGACGACATTGAAAAAGCTATTTCATTGGTTAGTTTTCTTTGCTAATTGCCCCACATAATAGTGCTTCTGCTTCAATTCTATTGCCATGCCAGGTAGTAATAAGCTATGCGGAATCCAATAATTCGATTCCGAGTGGATTTTAGTAGTCTAATATCGCTTCTCTATATAAATGTAATTGACATATATTTCTCAGATATGTACCTGGGAAGATTCTCTTGTTTACTTAACTAAATATATATCTTCCTAAAGCCTCGCACATACTTTCTCCAGGTGGAAGCTTTGGCAGTAAAGTTGACGCAAAATGAGGGAGAGCTGATTCAAGAGAAGTTTGAAGTGAAAAAGCTAGTGAATTTTCTCAAGCAGGTTAGTTATATATCATTTAAATTGTGGCCAAGCCTCGATCGCTAATTTCTGTGCTTTTCTGTATGTGAAAGAAACATGGAGAAAAGAAACTAAAAGACTAGTCTTTTTTCTTACAGGCCTCAGAAGATGCTAAAAGATTGGTTAACCAGGAAAGATCTTTTGCTTGTGCTGAAATTGAGAGTGCTAGATCAGTCGTGCAAAGAATTGGAGAGGCCCTTGATGAAGAAGAAAGGAATTCCCCAACCTCAGCAAAGCAGGTAACTGCCATGTCTATATTTAGTGTATCTGGCAAGAGACTGGACAATTATCTTATAAAGATGATATGCACGGTGCTATATTGACAAATCTTAAGCGAGTAACGTCAGGTGAAAAATGTAATCAAACTGAATTTGGTGCCTTAAAGGTGCATTTCTTACAGATTTCTGTGGTTATTTCTTGTTTTATCTTCTACTTCTTTATATGGTGCTTCCCAATTGTCTTAGTGTCCAACTCATTCTTCTGCTTTCACTTCATTTATTTTGTCGTACATTTAATATAACGAACTCATTAAGGGAAAAAGTTATCTTCTGTGTTTGGTCTGCTCCATAATTTTGATCATCAGCTTTGAAAGAAAATTCGTCGTCGTTAGTATTTCTTTTATCTTATCACAAAATATAATATGTCAAATGCTTACATTTGACCCAGCATTTTCTATATGATATCAAACTTGCAAAAAGAAATCCTTGAATGTTTCCGTATCTAAACAGTTTTCAGTCTCACCACTAATAATATCTGAAAAGAATATAGTGTCTATGAATGTAATGTAATCAATATAGGTTCTATCTTTCTACATATATATATATATATATATATAATGTAATCAATATAGATATATATATATATCTATATATATATATATATATATATAGAGAGAGAGAGAGAGAGAGAGAACTAGTTTTAACCAAGTGAAGAAAATGTACTAAATTCTCACATAGATGTCTTCTTTGACTTCTATGTGAGTTGAAGGTCAGCAAGACTAAGTTGCACAAATTTCAACGTGTAGAGAACTATAAAAGCATCTAAATTCACCTTTCCGCTTTAGATATCCAAATTATGGCTTCCCTTTTCTTGATAATAGTTGATTATGGTAATTACATACAAAAACAATTCGACTTTCATGGAAGGAAGAATGTTTTATTTCCCAATGAAACTAACACTAGTCCTTGCCAGGAAGTGGAGGGTCTGCTGGAAGAAGTTCAAGAAGCTAGAAGAATAAAACTGTTGCATCAGCCTAGTAAGGTATGCTTTAAATATGCTTCACTTTACTTTCACATCCAATCCATGACACCACGTGAACTTTCATTAGAAGTTATATTTAGACTAAGATGGCCGGCTCTGACTCTTCACTAGTTTTTCTTCTTATAGTGGTAGTGGATATTCAGCTTGGAAATAGTCGTTCTCCCTATTCCAGTGAGACCACTAACTGTATATCTAGATAAATAGTTCTTCTGCCTGTTCTTTGTTATTTTAACCTTGACCTAATTTTTGTTATACGGTCCATAAGTTATAGAGAAACTTTCTTATGACTGCATGGGGTAAACTCTTTGTTCCTTCTTTTCCAGTATGATCCATCTGAATGATCAATGGTCTTGTTCATACAACTTTCAACTTTTTTATCTTTTTTTGTGCACTTATGACACAATATTTCTGTAATTTTTTAGGTGATGGACATGGAACATGAACTGAGGGCTTTGAGAATTCAGATCAGGGAGAAGTCTACTGTTTCTATTAAGCTTAAGAAAGAGGTATCCTTTACTTTCAACTATATTATATCAAACAACAATCAACCACACATCAACCTTAACTAGTTGGAATGGACAATATAAATCCTCTATTCTGGTTTATTGGGACCCATTTTTTTTCAACTAGATTGTTAGCCATTGTATGTAATGCACATAAAAAATGGTTTTGTGCTTTGGATTACAGCTGAAGTCCATGATAAGTTGTGAACATAGTTACGAATATCAAAAACGTAATTTTCCAATTATGGTTCTTAGCATTTGCTTCTTCTGTTGCAAATGTACACACATGCAGTACTTGAATATCCTCTTTGCTCCGTGAACTACAAGTACATTTTCCTCTTGCATGCATATCTGCATGTATTTTTATGTCCTCTAAAGAAACAGTACAGATTTTGGAAACAAACTACTTATGATTAATCTTCATTTTCTAGAGTATTTAATGCTTCTTATGTCCAGTAGAATTTAGTATGCTGTTAAATCTACTCTTTAAATTATTATAGTAAGAGCATTTGAGCCTGTTTGTTATATCCTTACCTTTTGTGTTCCTTTTCTGTGTGGAAAGACTGATGATTCCTCATTGTTTGCAGTTAGCAATGAGCAGAAGAGCTGGGCAAAACAAATCCGAATTTTATGAGTTGACCGATTCTGAAACGTTAGGCTCTATTTTAAGGATCCAGTCATGTTCAGATGAAGCCATAAATGTTTCAAAATGTTCAATTCAGTGGTATCGCTTATCATCTGAATGCAGCAGAAGGGAACCTATCGTAGGTATTAACTCTACTTTCCATTCTGCATTTATATCTTCTCAAGTCTTTCACTCAAAATTGCAAAAGATTCCAAGTTCTTGATTTATCCTTTTAAAAGTTTATTTCTTTAAACGACAGAAAATACATCTAAAATACTCTAGGAACCTTCTAAAGTTTGAACAAACTGTGATGGAGTCATAGAGAAATCGGATAATCATACCAGAGTCCATGTAACATATATACATTAGTCTAACTTTAGTCATTGCTCTCCACCAATTTTGAAATCTAACTAGCTGGTGAGAACATCCTTCCTTTTTTTGCACCACAATTTTTGTCGTTGAATGATTACTTGTTCATTGTACCAGGTGCGGACAAATCTGTTTATGCTCCTGAGCCCATTGATGTTGGGAGACTTTTAGAAGCAGATATAGTCTCAAATGGCCAAAAAGTCTCACTGACAACTACTGCTCCTATAGATCCAGGTTGGTCCAGGACCATGTTTATCCCCGTTTATGAATTTCCATCTTAATGTTGCTTTATCATAGCATTTCTTCCTGCATTGTCTGTTCTTTTCCCTTAAATTATGTTGATGACTAAAACGAGTTCTATTCACTCAATTCTTACAGCATCTGGATTGGGGAGTTATGTGGAGACACTTTTCAGGAAGTCGAACATTGAATTCAGTGTAAGTTTTCGTATACAATTTCTGCATATCTATGCAGATGTTAATAAAAACTCCATAAGAGATTAAATAATAGTAATGGACTTGTCTGTCAGTTGACTATTTCATGCAAATTAGATTATCGTTTCTTCTTCTTTCAGGTGGTTATTGCACAGATGAACGGAAGGAACTATTCATCATGTTCTGCACACTGCTTCCATGTCGGGAAAACAAAGCTGAAGTTAGGCAAAGGATGGATTACAAAAGCTAGAGATTCGTACTCTAAGTCTATGCAGGTACATGGTGAAAAGATAATTAACAAAGTAGTTCATTCGTGCTCCGTTAGCCGGCTACCAGTGTTGACTATTCAGTTTGAGTCTATGAGCTTCAATTTGTTCACACCAAATACTAAGTGACAATCACATCTTATCCCATTTTTTTTCTTTTTAGCTTTGTGGATTTAGAGGGGGGGAAATTCTGCAGCAAAGTCGTTGTTTTGGCTACCACGGAAAGGACATTCCTTCGTGTTAGTATTTGAATCAGAGAAAGAAAGAAATGGGGCCCTTATGGCAGCTCGGAAATACGCCATGGACTGTAATGTAAGTAGCTTCTGTTTGTTTCTTCAACTTCAGCTGCAAATCTTTTTTTAGATATAACTTACTCAATCAACTATGCCTCAATCCCTGAATCAGTTGAAGTCGGCTATATAAGTTCTCATTATCAATAGTCCGTTAAATAAGGGAGATGGTTAATTAACCTTCTCTTCTAATCTTGCTCAAAAACTAATAATTTTCAAGTAAACATCAGGGATTTAACCAAAGTGATAGTGAATAGTCCATAGAGAGTTCTTTGATCATGATTTCAAGCTTAGTGCCTCTTTTGTACAATACTTGTTCATTTTTAATTGTCGTTTATGCTCTTTTCCATTTAAATAGAGTAAATAGGCAATCCCCTCCCTCTCTGAGGCGAATGCAAGTAAGTGACAGTGGATGGACCCTCCTAGATATTAAAAAAGAATTTAACTTAGATACACTAGAAGTGTAAAAATACTCTACTATTTAATCCACTTCTTACCTGGAAATAAGGCATACAAGCTCCTACAACATGTTAAATTGCATCGCTAGTGTTAAAATTCTTTGCATTGCTAAGTTAACAACTAGTATCACTAAGGTATAGTGAGTCAACTATGTTGCTCAGACTCTCTAAAAATGTTGCCGCACTTGTGTTGGATCCTCAAAAAATGCACAACTTTTGAAAGATTTGGCACCTGTCAGCATTTTTGAAGAGTCCGATCAACATAGAGTGAGTGTAATGATATTCTGCCCTCGCTAACTTAAAATCTTGAATCTGCAACTGTCCCCTCACCTCAAGTTAGAATACTAAAGCAGAAAATTTTAAATTGCAGGTAATTCTTGCTGGACCTGATGATGATGCTTTGCTTTAGACATTTATACTGATTTCCAAGTTATTTTCACTGATGAGAGAGTCACTTAATTAGGTTTTCTTTTATTTTTGGTGAGTATAATTAGTTTTTTTTTCTTCTAAATGTGAGTGATCAATTTCTTATTATATTTGTGTGCGCACCTAGTAATGAAACATGTCTTCTTCATTGTAATTTTTTCCCACTAATTAGTTACATCCTTATTCCTAGGCAATGTTCTTTTTTCAGATTTGCCTGATTATTGGTTGTAACAATTTCTACTAATTGATTGGTCCATTTGCATTTTAATGAAATTGCTTTTTACTATTATCTTTTTCTTTTTCCTACTTCCTGCTAATAATGAATGGTAATTTACATGGTGATGTGCGAATTACAAAATGCGAGCTGAGGGTCGTCTTTCGGAAATAGCCTCTCTACCTCCACGAGGTAAGGTAATTAAGGTCTGCCCTTTGAAGTTCACTGGTGCTAAGGTGGCAGCCTTTGCTGAGAAGTTCGGTATCAAGATGATCAAATCTTCATCTTATTACGCACAGGCGAATGGACAAGCCGAGACAGCCAACAAACTTATTGTGGACACAATTAGTAAGAATGTGGAGGATAAATCAGGAATGTGGCATCTCACTCTGGATCTACAGCTACCGGGATGACACCTTATCGGCTAACCTATAGCCAAAATGCAGTGTTGCCGTTGGAAATTAAGGGTGGCCAAACAGAACTCTCTAAGTTTAGAGGAGTATCAACATGCCATGCTAATGGAGTTAGATCCAGCTAGATGAAGATCGACTGATGGCCCTAGAGAAAATCGAAGCCGATAAACGTAAAATGGCTAAAGCATACAACAAACATGTTAAGACTAAGAGGTTTGTCGAATGAGACTTAGTTTGGAAAACTGTTTTGTTGATTGGGATGAAAGATCGTAAATTCGGCAAATGGTCACCAATTGGGAATGACCTTTCGTAGTAAGCCAACAGATCGCCGACAATGCATATCGACTAATAAACATGCATGACGAAGAGATGGACAGGAATGTAAACGACAAGTATCTAAAAAAGTACTATCATTTGATTTGGAGCATGCATGAATAAACGACAGCCACAGACCGGCTACCTGGTCGCACAAAATAAGCTAATTCCCTCCGACAGGAGATGTATGGCTAAATAACAGCCACATACCGGCTGCCTGGTCACAAAATACAGAGAAAGCCATTTCTTTCACACGCATGTGTCGGAAGGTTGGTCACACTGCTCAGGTGAGGAAACGTCATCCCAAGTGGTCAAAGATAATGGCTCATCAAATCTACGGGGTTTACTCTAAATTTGATCAAGAATATTGAGAGCAATGCTGAAGTTAAAGGGTGGGATATGGATTCCCACATCCAAGTAAACCAAGCACAAAAATAGAGGCGCCACACACACCCAAGCCCGGCATTACAACGAAAATTAAATTCCGACAGTACGACGGCATCAAAAGGACCCATGCGGCTCCATTCGACTTCTGTGACCAACTTCACTTGGTCCAAGAACCAACCCGAATAATGAACAACCTTAGTCGGCCAAGTACGAAGGTTAGTCGAACAACGGCCGCCGGTGAACCCGTCACAAATAAAAAGAAAGTCATGGTTTATCGGGTTGAGGCACTGAAACAAGAGAGAATCACCTTGTCCCGGTCCACCGTATGGAGTCAGAACCAGTTGTTCATCAACGAAGGCCAATGCAGGGGTCAGGTCACTATCGGCTAGAATGATTTTTCCTTATCTTTGAGATAAACAATAAGAAGCCATGGTTTCCGACTAAAGAAAAGGGCCAAAGATTAGGTGAGACACCTATGGGGGGATACCTTTCCTTAAATAACCTTTAGAGGCGCGGATGAGATTAATTTATTATTTTCAAAAGCACGGCCGAAAATCATCAGAGCCAATTCGTGGTAATGGAGACTCCTCGATTAAAGGGGAAACACATTTCAAGATGTGATCATCATTGCATGCACTAGAGACGAGACGATTGAAGTGACACGCACGTCTGTAAGACTGAAACGACGGCTACTTTCGGATACATCAACTTAACAGTCACACTCGAGTTAATATAGGGGGCAATTATTAACACTCAAAAGTAATTTAAGTGTTTAGCTGAATTCAGTGACAGTCGAACTGTTCCAGAGTCGAATTTACTCCTAGCCCTCGACTACAAGAACTTCATCGGCTACTAAGGCATCTTAGCCGAGTTGTTAGTTAGAGGTACGACTAGGACCCACTCAGATGCAGACGCCTCAACGACCAAGTCAAAAGGGTTTCCGGCCCCTAGAATCGATAACGGCCAACAACAGGCCATTATCCGAGCAAGAGGAGTAGAGGGTGAGAAAATCGGCACCACCTCCCCTATACTCGGTCGTTGAAATTAGTGGGTTACTTGATGGCTGACATGGGGGAAACCACGTTGTACATTTTTGTTTTTTTTTTGTACTATAAATAGGATCATTCTTTGTAAATAGATACAATCAATCAATCAAACAATTCAAATTTTATCTTATCTTTATCCTTTTATTTCATTTTTATCCTTTACGGTACTGTACTCAGCTGCATTCATGTTTATTACCTTTTAGTTTACTCATACCACTGTCCTAACGCTTTCTGGAGTAGTTAGGGAACCTATTGCTGGAAATTAGAGTTCTGTTTCCAGCCCAAATCGCTTAAGTTAAGGAATCAATTTGTCTCCCAATTTCATCAGCCGATAAAACGACAGAGAGCAGAATTCGGAGCAAGAACAGAAAAGTAGCATAATAGAGATACAGAAATAAATTGAAATAGAAACAGCCGATAAAAACAACTGACAGTAACCGCCGACCAGTAGTGAATGCCTCTGAGGGCCATAATATGCCTAAATGTCATGTACAATGCGGTATACATATATATTGGCCTCATTGAGCATATTCCTGCCCATAACAGCCTCTATAGGCATCATATCATATTGGCCTATGTGGGCATAATCATCATCATTTCCCAGCTAATTAGGTGGTTTGCGTATCCCGTTTCCCATCCCCAATATATGGTCCAAGGTAATACATGAATAAAATATATGAATGACAATGAAACATTCTGAGTTCATCTGAGTGACATAATATCCTTGTACCTTCGGCTAACATTGGAAATATTAACATATTTCCCATATGCCTCAATAAGGATTTGAGAACATATTTAAACATGCTTTTAACATAGGAATAAATAACAGGAACATCCTTAACTACTAAGAGTAGAATTATTTATGGACAATATTACATTTACGTTTCGTTATATGGAACATGCCAAAAGAAAGAAATGTTTTGCCTTAACATACCTCAAATGTTTATCTCTCAAAAACAATACAACGAACCAGCTGACCTCACGTTAGTCTCAATAAGTGGAGAATACCTTAACTTGCAATCTAAAGTTCTTGAAATTCTAATTGAAATCTTTTATCTCAAAGACGTAGGAGTTTGATATATGATAAGATTATTTGTTGAATGTTTGGTATAGGATAGGATTACGTTTTGCAGCAGATGGTTTTATCCCATCAATTTGTTTAGGAAATGAGATAATGCTCCCCCTAACATGTAACCCCCATTTAACATGCATGCCATCCACCTAATTTTCACTTTACCATGTGTCACCACCTAAACAACCTAAACAAATAGTCACTTAGGTAATTTATTAAAATGTTACACGTAAATATCCCCGCTTAAACTTGTCCCCCACTATAATTTATCCGTTAGCCGATCGTTGTTGTCTCACTTGGTAAGTCCTAAATTAGTTCGGAACCACATCCTTTTATATACTAAGCTTTTTATTTGCATATATCTAGATGCTTAACCCATCGCCCGAAAGTACGGGGTGTTACAGACAGTGGCAACAACCTCTGCCATGGGCTACCTACCCGCCATGAGCTACGTGGCCCCAACCGGCTTGGGCTGCTCCGCCTTGCCCATACCCGACAGCCTCTTGGGCCCCACCTCTGTCCAAACAACCCCAACCCGGCATCCTTAGCGCACGTCCACATCAGGCATATAGTTCACATGTCTCTCTTCCTTCTACCTACACCCGATGGATATTGAGGCGACTATGAACACAATGTCCCTTAACATTCCAAATAATAGTTGGTACATGTATACTGTTGCCACATCACATATGACGGCATCCCAAGATATTTTCTCATCTTATTTCAATACGAGCAATTTAAATCGTCATATTATTGTTGGTAGTGGACACGACATTCCTATTCGAGGTTTTGGACAATCATCCCTCTCCTCACCACACCCTTCATTAACTTTAAAAAATGTCCTTCATGCCCCGACACTTATCAAAAATCTAATATATGTGCGTCGTTTCACAACCGACAATAATATTTTCCTTGAATTTGATCCTTTTGATTTTTCTGTAAAGGACCTTATGTCAGGGATACAAATAATGCGATGTGATAGCACCGTGGACCTTTATCCTATTACCACCACCGTCGGTCATCCAACCTCATCTCTATCATCTCTTGCAGCTATTTCCTCCTCTTTATGGCATAATAGATTAGGACACCCAGGAGACTATGTTTTACGCTCCCTTCGCAAAAATAAATTTATAGATTGCAAACATGTATCTTATCCTCCTGTTTGTGAATATTGTGTTGTTGGAAAATATGTCAAGTTGCCATTTTATTCTTCATCTACATGTACTTTAATTCCTTTTGATATAATATACAGTGATTTATGGAATTCTCTTATTTTAAGCACCGCCGGAAATCAATACTATATGTTATTTTTAGATGATTATTCAAACTTCATGTGAACTTTTCCCATTGGAAATAAATCCCAAGTTTATTCTATTTTTTCTTCATTCAGCGCTTTCATTAATACACAATTTGAAAAAAATTATCAAATATTTTTAATGTGACAATGGGATGTAATTCGATAATAACCAATTCAAACTTTTATGCGCTAAAATAGCCTTGTTTTTCATTTTTCATGTCCCCACACCTCTTCACAAAATGGCAAAGCTGAATAAAAAATTAGGACGATAAACAACGTAGTTCGTGCCCTCCTTGCCCACGCCTTTATCCCTCTCATTTTGGCAATACGCTTTATTCATGACAACCTATCTCTTAAACATTCACCCCAACAAGTCTCTCAAGCACAAGTCCCCCACTCAAGTTCTCTATCTTCGGGATCCTTCCTATAAGCATTTAAGAACTTTCGGATGTATATGCTACACCCTCCATCCATCTACACAAATCAACAAGCTGCAACCTAGGTCCACCCCATGTGTATTTCTAGGTTACCTCATAATCATCGTGGTTACAACTGTTATGACCTGTCCAACAAAAAAATAGTCATTTCTCGTCATGTTATATTTGATGAGTCTCAATTTCCCTTTACTAAACTCAATTCCCCACCTCCGAATTTCTATGACTTCTTAAATAATGACCTTAATCCCCTTCTAATTCAGTCGCTATCGTCACTGATGCCCAACCCACCTCCCTCTGTCCCGTATCAGGTGGGCCAGCCAGCCCCGCCACATACTCCTCATAACAGCCACTATCGGTTGCCCGAGGTCACTCCTTTCCCTCAAACAATGTTCCCGCCCCTTCTCCCCAATTTCGCTGTTGCCTCTCGGCCTGCAACTCTGCCCCAGCCACTTCCCGATCCTGCCCACCTCCCATGGCACCCACACAGATGATGGAAACTCGTACTATGCACGACATTTCCTAACCCCAAACAGAAATTTAATTTGTTGAATTCCGTTGCCCCTTCACCTCTTTCTCGTAACCTGAAAAATACTTTGTCCGATCCTAATTGGAAATCTGCCATGATAGATGTATACAATGCCCTTATTGAAAATAAAATGTGGGACCAATGCCCCGTCCTATTGATGCTAATGTTATTCGTTCTATGTGGATTTTTAGACATAAAAAAAAATCGACGGTTCTTTTGAGAGGCACAAGATCCGTCTTGTAGGTGATGGCAGGTCTCAACAAGTGGGCATGGATTGTGATGAAACCTTCACCCCCGTGGTGAAACTGGCAACTATTCGGACCGTTCTCAGTATTGCTTTGTCCAAATCATGACTCATTCATCAGCTGGATGTCAAAAATACCTTCTTGCATGGAGACATTCATGAGACTGTGTCTATGCATCAACCTTTGGGATTCAAGAATCCAGTCCATCCATATTATGTGTGTCATTTGAATAAATCACTATATGGACTTAAACAGGCTCCCCGTGCGTGGTACCAACGGTTTGCTGATTTTTTATCCTCTATCGGTTTTTCACATTGCAAATCTGATCACTCATTTTTCATCTATAGCAAGGGTAATGGCATGGCATACATTTTGTTATATGTTGTTGACGTCATCCTAACTACATCTTTTGATGCACTTCGTCGATCCATTATGTCACTCCTTGCCTCTGAGTTTGCTATGAAGGATTTGGGCCCCCTAAGCTATTTTTTGGGCATTCATATTACGGGACATGCAGGTGGCTTATTTCTTTGTCAATAGAAGTACGCCGAAGAGATACTTGACCGAGCAGGCATGCCGTCTTGCAAAACAAGTCCACACACCGGTGAACAATAATTCCAAACTCAGTGCCTCTTCGGGTTCTTTGTACGCCGACCCGACTCACTATAGCAGTTTAGTAGGATCATTGCAGTATCTCACTTTCACGGGACCAGATATATCATATGTCGTGCAGCAAATATGCTTACATATGCACAACCTGAAGGATGGACATATGAATGCCCTCAAACGAATTTTGCGATATGTACAAGGTACTCTTCACTTCGGCTTACACATGTACATGTCCTCACTCTCCGACCTCACCTCTTATTCTGATGCTGATTGGGAAAAGATTCCTTTAATTTCTATGTAGCTAATTAAACCTCTTTCTCCTACTCCTAATCACCTTAAATGCTTTGAATATTCTTATTTGGATCAAATGGCAATACCCATATATGCTTATTTAGCTCTATTTTTTCCACCTCCCATAGATGCTGGTGAATCATATTCCTATGAGCAAGCAAGGGCAATCAATTCATCAAGATTATTTATTTTAATGAAATCTTTGTCTGAAACTCTTGCTCGATTTTACACTTTTGCTGGTCAGATTAAGGGAGACAACTTGATTGAATGCAGCGATGAGGGAGTACCTTTCTACGAGACGTTTAATCATAATTATGAGTTTGAAAACATTCTTAGAAATCTTGACGTAACCAAAGATTTCCTCCCCAATACAACTGCTGAAAATGGCTCGAAAATATTCCATAATTCGACCTTATATCCTTTCATTGTCCAAGTCACACTTTTCAAGTGTGAAGGTATGGCTATTTGTATGTGTGCTTTTCACAAAATTGCTGACGGGGCAACGTTGTATAACCTTGCCAACGCCTGGGCAATAATTGCCCGAGGTAGCAGCTGCAATGATTCATCTGAATTCGTTGCAACTGTAAAAAATTTACCACGACCTATTCCCTATGTTTCAAATGGGCCCACGTTCTGAATTTACAAAATTCTTTTGTAACGAGCAATGTGTCCCTAAATTATTTACCTTTGATGCTTCTACTATAGCATAGCTCAAGGCTAAGGCCGTGAACGATGATGTACCCGTGCCTACACGGGTTGAAGTTGTATCAGCTCTGATTTGGAAATGTGTTATGGCTACTAGGACGTTGACTAGGTCTACAAAATTGGCGATCCTAGTAAATATACGAAAGTGATTTGTCCCACCATTGCCAGATCATTGTGTAGGAAATGCAGTACTGGTCTAACCTTTGAAATCAATTGAGTCACCATGATTTACCTCCTTCACAGACATGTCGGACCGGGGTGTGGGGGCTCCTGGGGTGGGAGTTCCACCTTTTTGGAAAATTGTGTAGGAAATGTTGTTGCAGTAGCCACAACGTGTGAAGTTGAGAATATTAATGGTGACTACTTGGCAACATTGGTGACGTGTATAACAAAATCGTTATTGGAATTGAGTTCTAAGTATGTGGAGGAACATAGTCGAAATGAGGCGATTTTGGCCATTCCTTATGACTTCATAGAGCTAAGTGAAGCGCAAATCCGAGGGGAGGCAATGCAAGTTTGTAGCTTGTGTGGATACGAATTATATGTTGATTTTGGTTGGGGAAAACCGTTATGGGTAGGTTCAAATCCGAGGATAGGGACAAATAATGTTCGATTGATGGATTCAAGGGATCGTGGTGGAATAGATGCGTGGATATTCTTGAATGATAAAGATAATACGTCAATTTTTCAACATGAGCCGGAGCTGCAGCTGCTAGCATTTGAATCACCTAATTGAAGAGGTTGTTACATCAAGTTAATTCTAATCGCTTCAGTTCCTTTGTATCTTTTTAAGGTGTATTTGTATTTTCACTATGGCCTTTCTAATTATATAGAGCATTTATGTGTATTTTCACAAGTGTGAGACAGTGATCAGTGCCAATTAAAATTTTATTAGTTGAATTCGTTTAAACTAACTTATTTTAAAAGACTTACGATCTCTCAAAATCATTACGAATATAGCTAAGAACATAACATGATAGTATTAAATGATTTATATATGTGAATACCAACTAATACAAATTAAGATTTTAATTTTAGTCTCGATATTTGTCACCAATTCTTTTTTCGTTTGGTTAAGATACTCTCGTTTATCAAAGTAGAGATACATATCAATATTTAAAAAGTTTTTAGTTTTATACAACTTAGCTTACCTTATTGATTACCAGCATTAAAAAGAAAAGAACTCATATATAGAGAAATGTTATTAAAACAATTTATATAGTTAAATCCAACTATTTGGATTGAAGATACTGATTGATTGATTGTTTTAGAAGTATGATATTATTGTCAGTAGTATTAATATCTCTATGATTATTACTAACACTAAGAAATATTTGAAAGTTATAAGGGGTCGCTTGGTTCGAAGGATAAGCAAAAATAATCCTGAGATAAGAATTTAGTAATTACTTATACCTTGTTTGGTTGTTAAGGAAGAGTTTTTGAAGGACATGAAGAGTTTTTCAGTTCTAAGGGGTCGTTTGGTACAAAGGATAAGCAAAAACAATCCTGGGATAAGCATTTAGCAATTCCTTATACCTTATTTGGTTAAGTTATCCTAGGAATAAAAATAATACGGTGATAACTTATATCTGTCATAGGGTGGAATAAGTTATTCCAATGTGGTAAAGAAACTTCTTCTTTTTAGAAATTATCCAATGTATATTACTTTTAATACAACATTTCAAATAGTCAATAAAAAATAATTCCAAGATATTAATCCCAACATAATTTGTTTTTGAACCAAACGAACCTAAAGATTGTAATTTTAAATGGTAATTTATCACAACACACAATCTCATATCAAATGGTAATTTTAATATCCAATTCAACGCTAACGGTAAGTTTTGAACAGTCCTTAATGGGCTTTATTACAGACAGTATAAGAGAGCACACTAGGCCCAACTATCTAAAACCCCAATCACAACCGTTGGATCTACTACAACTTCATTAACGGTTTAGATTTAACGAAAAAAATAAGACCGTTGGAAGTGGAAGCGCCGATTATGCCGCTTCAAATAGGGTGTCAAAATATCACTTTTTTTCTCCAAACCTCAAATGGCTTCAAGAATCGCTCTTCAACAACAGAATAAAGGTGAAACAGTTGGCTCTTTTTTATTTATTTTCATTTTTGTTTTGATTAGTTTTCTTGTTCATTTGGTTCAAAGATATGACATTTCTGTAATGGGTCCTTTAATTACTACTTACACCAAAGTCTTCTTCTTTGTGTCTTTTAACAACAACAACATACACACGGGAGTGCAGAGTGTACGCAGAACCTATGTTGTACTCTTGAAAAAAAAGAAGAAGAGATTGTTAGTAACTTCCATGTTTTAAGTGTAACCTGACGAAAAATGGGGCCTATTTGCTATTCTATAAATGGGTTTCTCGTAATATTCAGGATACAGATTTGCATTGTTATAAAGTGAACGAAATCGACCTATTTTGGGTATTTGTGAGTATAATTTTTCAGTAAATGATGACATGAATCTTTATGTGTTGTTAATGGTTTGTGTTAATAAAGAGTAGTAACTTGATGAAAAAAATTTGTGGCCTGTTGGTTTTTCTATGAATGGGTTACTCAGTAAACTTCAAGGACATAAATATATACACACACACACACTGTTATTGGTTGAACCTCTTGAACTGTTCATGATAGATGGTTCAGTAAAGCCCTTTAAATATAGTTATTGAATGTAAATAAGTAGAAATGATATTACATAGTCAGTCCTTTAATAATTATTGAACCCTTTTAAATATTGTATTTGAATGTTTTATTGGTTGAAATATAGTTATTGAATGTAAATAAGTAGAAATGATATTACATAGTCAGTCCTTTAATAATTATTGAACCCTTTTAAATATTGTATTTGAATGTTAATGGTGTTTGTTTGATACTAAATAGAAATGATGTTACATATAATCAGCCCTGTAAATATTACTATTATTGAATGTTAATGCTGTTCTGTTTGATACTAAATAAGTAGAAATGATATTACATAGTTAGTCCTTTAATAATTAGTACTGAATGTTAATGGTGTTTTGTTTGATACTAAATAGGAATGGCGTTACATAATCAGCCCTTTAAGTACTATATTGAATGTAAATGGTGTTTTGTTTGATACTAAATAGAAATGATGTTACATATATGTTAATGGTGTTCTGTTTGATACTAAATGGAGATACTTGTATGTTGTTCAGGTGAGGTAGTAGTTCCTGGTGCAATAAAACAGAAAAAGAATATGGCAGTAGAGGGGAGAAATCGAAAGGTGCTTGGCGATATAGGGAATCTGGCTACAGGTCGTGTAGTCGAAGGAAAACCAATTCCTCAGGTATCTCACCCAATAACAAGGAGCTTTTGTGCACCATTGTTGGCTAATAATGCTCAGGCAGCAGCTGAAAATCACAAGGTTATGACAAAAAAAGTCATAATCTTTTTCACATTAACAAGTTTTTTAAATCAGTACTGATTTTTGGTTGTTTTTTTAACTCTTTGCAGAAATGTGTGGTTGTTAATGTAAAAGGAGCAAATGTTGCTAAAGTACCTGTAGGAAAGAAACCAGCTCAGAAGAAAGTCTCAGTTAAGCCAAACCCTGAGGATATTATTGTAATTAGTCCTGACACTCATGAAAAACTAATGGAGAAAAAGATGCAAAGGAAAAAGAAGGCTGCTGAAGACATATCAAAGAAAAAATCAACTCTTACTTCAACTCTCACAGCTCGAAGCAAGGTTCGATATATATCGCTTTTATTGAACATCCCAACTGGTTTGGGTTTGATGCGTAGTTTTTGTTGTTTTGCTAATTTTTTGTTAACTTTTTATAAAGGCTGCATGTGGTCTGAGTAAGAAACCAAAAGAGCAGATTGTGGACATTGATGCTGCAGATGTGAACAATGAGTTGGCAGTTCTTGAATATGTTGAAGACATTTATAGCTTCTACAAACTAGCTGAGGTATCTATTGCTGATGTCTATTTTTGTTTCTTGTTTACTAGTACTGGAATCAACTTGAATATTTGTGCTACTTTGCAGAATGAGACAAGAGTTCATGACTACATAGATTCACAGCCTGAGCTAAGCGAAAAAATGAGAGCAATTCTGATTGATTGGTTGATTGAAGTCCACCACAAATTTGAACTTAATCCAGAGACTCTTTACCTCACAATCAACATTGTTGATCGTTACCTCGCCGTGGAGTCTACATCAAGAAGGGAATTGCAGTTGGTGGGCATTAGTTCCATGCTCATTGCCTCTAAATATGAAGAAATTTGGGCTCCTGAGGTATAGAACTATGCAAGTTTTGTTCACAATATGAGCTGCTAATGGCTAAAGCTAATGCCCATTCTGGTTTGATTTTTCAGGTGAATGACTTTGTGGGCATATCAGACAAAACTTACACTCATGATCAGGTGTTAACTATGGAGAAACAAATTCTTGGGCAATTGGAATGGTACTTAACAGTCCCAACACCTTACGTGTTCCTCGCACGTTTTATTAAAGCATCTATACCTGATCCAGAAGTAAGTTCTTTGACATTCTTGACTGTTTTTGTCACTTTGAGTTTATGGTATACTAATGAACCCCTTAAGAAAACAGATGGAGAACATGGTATATTTTCTGGCTGAGCTGGGGTTGATGAATTATGCAACCATTATGTACTGCCCGTCGATGATTGCTGCCTCAGCGGTCTATGCTGCTCGAAACACCCTCAACCGGACACCATTTTGGAACGGGACACTTAAGCTGCACACTGGTTTCTCAGAGTCTCGGATAATGGATTGCGCGAGGTTGTTAGTTAGCTATCACACTGAGGCTGCAACTCACAAGCTAAAGGTGATTTACAAGAAGTACTCAAGTTCTGAGAAAGGTGCTGTTGCATTATTATCTCCAGCCAAATCCCTGTTGGCTGCATCATCATCATCATGCTAACTGAAGCTGACACAAATGCAAGAAAGAGCAGTACTGGGAAGATGACTTAATGTTTGGTCAATCAAGAATCCCCTTTGTTTTGCTCCCTTTTATTTTGTATACTTGAGCTCCAAGTAGCCATGACAAATTCTTGATTGTAGTTATTCTCTCCTGATTAAGTGGAATTTGTCCACTTCCAAGAAGATGCAACTTTTCCAAATTATTAGGCTTGAAATATGTGTGACATAAAAATGACGTTAACACTAAAATATATATATATATTGCAGTACTACCTTAAAGTGGAAAACTTTATTTGGTGCTTTAATGAAAAAGCAAAATGGCGCAAAAGAAGCTTATTAAGAAAGCCATAATGATATTGGAACGAAACTTATCATATTTCACTATGTTGGTGACATTTGGTTTGTGGACTCCGATGGAGAAAGTTCTATCCTCGACGTACCTTATCTTAAAGCATTGAAAGAAAGGCAGACAACTGGGGCGGATTTAGGTGTCAGTGACCCGAACACCCTCGGCAAAAAACTATATTGTATATTTAGGGTACATTTCTGTGTTTATGTTTATTTATTAACTTTTGAACACCTTGAACCAATGCAAAAAGTTAGCTCAAGTGGTCCAGTGTATTCAAAATTGTCTCTAACATAACATCTTAAGTTCGATTCTCAGGACAACATGAATCTGCCACTAACAGCTTTGCCGAGACGTTCTCTTAAATATGAAGTCAATGATTTTGAAGGGTAATTATTAAGTCAAGCATCTGAAACCGAGCAAAAAAAAGTATCACATTTGAGCCTAATTATAACTAACTAATTTCTCAAAAATTAAAGGAAATCAGATCTGGGCTGGCCTTTGGTTAAGTAAAAAGGATAGTGGTCAAGTTATTAGCCCAGAAGGCATTGGGCCATAGAAACTCTAATATGAGATCCACCTTAATGCCACCAAACACAGTGAACTCGACTCGGCCTGCTCTGTTAAGCCAAACCGATCCATAACACAATTACCAAACGAGTAGCGAATTATCTCTACCAGCCAGGTCATTGTACTGGACCTCTATAGTAGAGTGTACTAGGCCCAACACCTTCTTCATACAATGGGTGATAACTTTCCACCACCTTATTACTCCTACTTGGGTTACAGGCCCGCGTGACTGAGCCCAGTGACATGTATACTCTTGTGCAATACTTATAAAGAATGAACAATTGTTTTCTGCATGCGATGTGGGAGTCTGAAAGAATGCAACATTTAGGGATGGTAATTGGGGCAGGACGGGACGGGACAGGACAGGGAATATGCTTAATAGGGCAGGGGAATAATTAAATAGGGCGGGGTAGGGCATGTCAAGGTCCGGGTTAGAAATTGGGTCGGATAAAAAAATGACCCTGTTACAAAGACAACTTTCCTTCTCTGTTCTTGCTTTTCAAAGTAACGTTGAGGCCTCACTATGCTGTGACTTTCTTCAATTTGCCGGTTTGTTTTACACAAACAAAAATATAAATTTAGGAGAATTGTACATTATATATAAATAAAAATGATGGTCAGTAATTTAATGACATGCATTTATTAATTTGTGGCAAAAAAGAAATTTATTCTTTCACTATCAAGTATTCTCCAAAAGTTTTTCAAATAGCGTGTTTTAAAAATGATAAAAAAATATATTTAAAAGTCTTGTACTTGTGTAAAAGTGTAAACTAGAAATAGTTATTTCTACGTTATATTATATCTAACTCACACAAACTAACAGGTTAGTAAGAGTATTATTTTTATCTTAATAATATACAAGTTGTTGGATACTATTGTAGTAAAGCAGTACGGGAAGTAAATAAATATTACAAGTGTTCGAAAGGATAAACAAATAGGCAATGTTCAGAACTGCCGCAAGCTTGTTGAGTCTTGAATCTTGATAACCTGAAATCAAGAAACAACTAAATCTGGATGGTTACAACTGTGTGCTGAGTCGAGTGATTGCACTCTGTCCTTAAGACAAGATTGCCCCGTATATATGCTTTTACGTTAGCGAGCAATAGTCTCCCAAGATAAAACAACACTTTAATCTCAACACTACAAAGCAAATAAGTTGAGTCTGACGAAGAAAATAAATACGAATCGACTTGCTGAAGAAATGGAAAAGAAGGAAGAGTTTCTGTTTTAGTCCCAACGTTTTGGACTGAATTTCAGCGTCTCTTCTGTTCGTCTCTGTGTATATAAATGTTGTCTCGTTTTTGCTGGCTGTTTATTTCTGTTTTGTGTATTTTTCGTGTGTTGCACAATTGAGCCAAACAACTCAATATATAGCATGGAGGAGGGACTCCTCAACTGCCAAAACAAGGTTGTTAATAGCCATTAGGAGGGTTGTTAATGGCCATTAGGGAGGCTGATTAATGGCAGGTTTAAGACCATTAGTGAGGTTGTTCATGGCCATTGAAGGAGGACTGATTATGGAGGAGTTAATCAGCCAAGTAGCGGCTGGTTAAAGTACATTAACGCCCCAAAAATCAACTCCAACGATAGGCAGAAACTTTCTGCCTTTCGTCGTTCCAAATTCAACTTCTCAGAAACTCTAGGGACCAAACTGTAAATATTAAACAATTTGGGGTCCAAAGAGATAATATCAGAAAGTCCCACAGCCCGTGCCCCGTGACCCGAGACCGGACGGGCGGCGCGCGTGTGGGCTTAGCGTTGAACCCAAGCACATCTAGGTCCTCCCTCCTTTAAACACATGGGATACCCCTTGGTGTCCCAAACCCTTAGCCAATTACGAGACTTATAAAGAGAACAATTCTTCATTTTTCCACCGATGTGGTAGATTTGTCCCACACCATATTTCCATGCCTCAAACACTTACTTCGTGGACCAATATCTCTTTCATTTCTCAACGAAATTTGACGATTCTTGGCCCTACGGTCATCTACTCACTTAGTAGATTATGCATGTGTGAAGAGACAAAGCCTCCAACATGCGGAACACTAGTGTTCAATTCATTAAACATGGGTGGACGCACCTCCCCGCCAAAGGCAAATTTCCAACACAAGTATATCATCAGTTTGGAGACAAGAACATGGGTTCATGAAACAATTATAAGATCTTAATATTGAAAATCTGCAGCTACATGATAATGTTAAAATGGAGGAAAAAATTTAGAAGTTCAGAAAAATTCATTTAGAATACTGCAAAATAAAGGAATGAAAAAACACAAACGGGACGGGGCGAGGCGGGGTTTAGCGGGACATGGCAGGACATTTTTTTGAACAAAGCTAAACGAGGCAGGACGGGTCAAAATCTTAGTAGGTCAAAGCTTATCCCGCCCTATTGGCATCCCTAGCAACATTATTCCACTAGGTGTCCTCTATGTTAAAAAAATGAGAGAATAGTCAGAATACTATGCTAAGCATGTAGTCTAGCTGCTTCACTCGTAAAAAAACAGGATTTGTTGAATTGTACTAACTATAAGAACGATATTATATGAGTAAAATTTGATGTCGGAAAGCCTTAGAAAGACAGAACTACTTTCCACGGATTCATCTATTATTTCCTTCACGCTCCCCAAAAATATATATATTTCTATCTCTAGTTTTGTGTGATAAAAAAGAAAATCAAACTACCTTCAGCTTTGTAAATATAAATATTATCAATGTCATGTTCGATAAATTGATAAATTTTAAAATATCACTTTAAATTAACATTCTGTTGGAAATTTGCCTTTGGCGGGAGTTGCGACCGACCAACTTTAACGGCTTAAACACTAGTGTAACGTATGTTGGAGAATCCGGTTCTTCACACATGCATGATCTACTAAGTACGTAGATAACCGTAGGGCCAAGAATCGTCAAATTTCATTGAGAAATGAAAGAGATATTGGTTCACGAAGTAAGGTGTTTGAAGCATGGAAAGTGTGGTATTGTGTGTAATTCTCCCACATCGGTAGAGGAAGAAAGAATTGTTGTGTATATAAGACTCGAAATTGGTTTGGGGTTTGGGACCCCAAGGGGTATCCCATGTGTTTAAAGGAGGGAGGACCTAGATGTGCTTCGGTTCGGGGAAAGACCACACGCGCGCCGCCGCGCCGCCCGTCCCGTCCGTCCGGTCCGGTTCCGGTTCCGGTTCTCGGGTTCACGGGCACGGGTCACGGGTCGTGGGCCTTCGATATTATCTTTTTGGGCCGTGGCCTTTGCCGTACAGTTTGATCCCGTGTTTCGATGTGCGTTTGGACCGAAATTCTTTCGGATGTGCGCTTTGGTCCCGAAGTTTCAAGATGTACGCTTTGGTCCCCGAAGTTTTTCGAAAAATTGAATTTCGACGGTCAAAAACGAAACGTCCAAGCTCTCAATTCAGCCATTTATTTTGGCTGAATTACTCCTCCTATAATGGCCAAAACAGGTTGGTCTTTCTCCATTTATGTTGGTGACTTTACTACCTCCATAATGGCCATTATTTGGCTATTATGGAGGCGATTTTCAGCAAGCAATTTTTCAGCCCCTCTTCACCTATATAAACACCCCATTACACCATTGTTGAGCACAAAACTTGACATGCACACACGAAAATACACAAGCAAAAAAATCTTCTTCCTACAACTTCCAAGCATCATTTCGTTACTCAATATTCTTCACGGTAGCTCTTGAGTTTCCTTTGCTCAAGGGTTCCATTGCTGTTTTATCTTGGGAGACAAATTGTCCAGACGTATAAAGGATACATACGGGGCAATATTGTCTTAAGGACAGAGTGCTACACTCGACTCAAAGAAAAACAATTTCCATTTTTCTATCTTCTACAAAATCGTAATTTCCAGTTTTCTTGTTGTAACTATTGTAATTTTCAGATTTCATGTTGAATTATTGAATCTTTATTTATCCTTTCGAATACTTGTAATAGTTAAATACTTCTCGTCTTGCTTTATAAAGTACCATAGAGCAAAATCTCCCAACAACTTAAGACAATATTTGTATTGTATACTATTAGTGTTCGAAAGATGTCGGTCAAAAGTTGTGTGACCAAATCTGGATATGGAAATGGTTTTTTGGTAGAAGAGAGTGATGATGATGAACGTGTTCATGGTGTCACCGCTACCAAGACTCGGTGGGAACAAGCGCTCTCGAGAGCCTCGAGGATGTCAACTGGGACAAGAGGAGAAGAGTGAAGATGTTATTCTATCTTGTAGCGAAGGCCTATATCCGTCCCGGACAAAGGATCCGAATAATGGTGAGAAGGAAATGGACACTCGGTCGATGAAGTGACCGAAGTGAGCCGAATCCAAAAATGGGATAAGTATTTTTCTTACTTGTCAAGAATAAAGAGTAAATGATAAGTATTTTTCTTACTTGTCAAGAATAAAGATTAAATGATGTCGATTAAAAATGGATTAAAGTAAGGAATAATATGAAAATAATTTATATTCCTTACGCTTTAAAAATCGAAGTTTAATCTCATCTTCTTTCCCGTTTAAAGATTGGATTTGTAAATGACTTAAAAAGATCCGTTCTTTTAAGTGTAATAATTAAAAGTGTGTAAAGTATGTCGCACATACAATGGAGAAAGATCCACTAACGTGCGAAAACTCTTACCACTCTTAAGTAAGCGCCAAGAATTATCTCGGGCACCAATCTTAACGGAAGAAGTCTAAAAGCTAAAGACGTTGAGCCTGTCATACTATTTGGCGAAGATCCTTCATAGGATGATATTGGACACTCGATCACATAAAGCCTCCGGCGACCGGAGTGGGCCAAAATTCCTTTGATAGGATGATATTGGACACTCGGTCATAAAAGCCTCCGGCGACCGGAGTGCCCCAAAATTCCTTTGATATGATGATATTGGACACTCGGTCATATAAAGCCTCCGGCGACCGGAGTGGTGCCGAATTCATTTCATAGGAAAGTAATGGACACCTAGTAAGGTGGGCCGAGTTTCCGTGTCCTAAATGATCCGAAGGCCTAAATAAAGGCAAGAAAAAGAAATTGGACACTCGGTCCGCCAAAGCAACTAGAGTGGACCGAGTATCGAGATCACATATGATCCGGTTACGCCCTAACCACGGGCAAAAGGTTGTTCATGTGAAGCAACGCCACCTCTAAAATCAAAGGGGTTGGAGAGGTTGTCCTCAATAGGACTTCAAGGATTGAGATCACTCTAAAAGAGGTGATACATATTCCTAACTTGGTTAAAGGACGTTGTTGGTCAAATAGTTTGAGACTAGTCCAATAGGTCCGTAATAACTAAGAATGGTACAATATGTCTATAGCCAAATGAATGATATATTGTAATCCGTGCATCTATGACATCATAGATTAAGACACGTTAAATAGCAAGTCATTCAAAAGCTAACGATGTTGAGATTGTTGCCTTCGTCGACATAAACCCTCTAAAATGAATGTGAGGTAGACGAAGAGGCAAAATCACCTTTCCAAATTCCGTCAAGGGAATAGCGAAAGAAGCACCGCTCCTCTAGAACTTAGTCACACCTACTTGGGTGATTTGAAGTTTATACAAAATAGAGGGGGAGACAAGTACGTTGTGATCTTCATTGATGATGGTACTACGTATGGAATCCTTTGTTTGTTAAAAAGCAAAGATGAAGTTGTTGAAGCGGATAAGCGCTACAAAGCGTTTGAATATCAACTAAGCCTACGGATTGAGAAATTCGTAGTGATAGAGGGGAGAATATGAAACATCGTTCATTAAACGACTCGCTCATTACTCACCTCGCCCAAACTGGTTACGCAAACCCGTACGCCTAAATTATGTAGTAGGGCAAGGCGATCCTTACCGCTAACGCGATTCTCAACGTTCCGCATAAGGATAAGGATAAGGATAACTCTCGTGTAGACATGGAAATGATCCACAAACAAAAGTTATGATGTGGGATGCTTGGTAGAAGATGGACTACCGAAACAGTCAAGTTCGACCTAAGATCGTAGATTGCATATCCACCGGATCCGCAAATAACAAGAGTGTGTTGATCGCCTCTTGGCATCAAAGAATGCTTTGAATTCTTTTAAGATAACTTTCCTTGAAAAAAAGGAAAAAGAGTAATTGCTCAAGGTTAACAAGAACCCACGAGGGCTCGATTTGTCCGGAACTAGACATTCCGTATCTTCATGACTCGAAAGTTCTTGGCTATCCGGAACTTAATATTCCGTATCCGCGAACTCGGGGATTCTAGATATTGAACCAAGACGAGCAAAGAGGGGACAAAGACTTGTTCCAGTCCTTCTAGCTTGTATGGTTAATAATGAACCATGGACAATTAACAAATAATTGTTATCTCCAAAAACACCGCTTTGGAAAGAAGCTAAAGGGAGAAATAGATTCCATATATAGAACCATACTTGTGTAATAGTTGATCTTCTCCGGAAAAGAACCTTTGGGTTGTAAAAAGTGCTCCCCTAAGAGTAGTTTCACATCCAGGGCCATTGTAATCTTACATGGAATGGGTGTTGAAACGACCTTCCCAATCGGAGAGTTGGAAGAAGAGGATCGAATTGGTTTGCCGAATCGTTGGGCTTCTTCTTGAACTTTCATTTTGGTCCCCGAAATGTTAACATTTTGGTCCCGAAAGTCTCGTATAAAACAAAACAAAATCGATCACGAAACATTGGCTCGAAGTTAGAAAGCCAACGGTTGGAAAACCAACGGTCTTAGAGTGAAAATCATATTGAAACAAAGTCTCGATATGAAAGATATGAGTATCACATATGACTTCTTAGGAATTGGATTTCTAAGACATCTAACGGATCGGTCGATAGTTGACGGTCTCGTTGAAGCCACCAATGATATGAATCATAGAACCGATTGGAATCATGGTGCACCCATAGACAAGGAGCGATATGCTAAGGTCACGTGTAGTTCAATGTATTGTACACACTACAACCGACCTGGTATCGTCCTACAAACATATTAGTTGAACTAAGGTTCACTGATGATCTTAATACATGATCAATAGAAGGCGTTAAGTCGGATATGACGATATCCGAATTATTCGCTTATCTACGGATTATAGTATTCTGGATGTCCAAATGGTTCGAGAGAACACAAGATGCAAATCGGACATCGTATCCGAAGAACACCAAAGCCACAAGTAAATGTGTATGGTGGTTCTTGGAAAATCCTCTAAGCAAACTTGCATCGACCGATTCATGATGGTATTGGAGTTTATCGCTTTATACAAAGCATGAAATAAGTTAAGTAACTTTACGACTCATTAGAGGACGTCCCTTATTGGGAGAAACCCGTGCCTTCGGCAGTTCTACACGTGTGCTAGCCGGTCGGCTTTAGGAAGGACACGGATGACGGCGTCGGACATATCTCACACGATCCGTCGGAGACATAAGACCGTATGGCGATTGCTCATCACGGGTGTCACTTTCTTGTTTACAAACTAAGGGACTACCCGGAGATCAAGTGTTCTCGCCTGTTTGTGGGGAATGGGCTTAAAACCCAAAATATACGAACCAATACAAATGGAAACCCAACCTTACGAACCGGAGATCCCGGTAATTTGGTTCAATGGGAAAACTAAGTTGTAAAGGTTCGAGTTGATCGCTTCGTCGAAGTATGAGCACTTCGGATAGTGATTTCGAAAAGAAACACCAAATCCAAAGTCGTTCCCGCGATAGACGTTAAGTGCTATCTGCAGATGGGTAAAGGTTAAGTTTTCAAAACTCGTAATGATCCTCAATAGTTGAGGTTAGGTCTTTGGGAAACTTTTAATGGTTCCTAACACTTGTGAAGTGGGGTATAGCAGGATACCTTGTAGGAGACCACCTATTTAAGTGCGAGGACGGGCCGCCTCAAATTGAACGCACTTAAGAATCCAAGACGTTGTCCATGGCCAAAACGGACAAAACATTACGAAGAAGAGAGTAAGGGAATTTGTTGTGTTGGTACCGTTGTCTTGGCTTACACTAAACACCGACGGTTCAAGACATCACGTTCACCGCGCAAAGTAGTAAGTCCGATGGTATTCAACTATGGAAGGTTCAAAGCCGAGGCTACCTCTCCTTATGCAACATCGGTCCGCGAAAATATTGCTTGGAAATGAAAAGACACCATGTGAGTGCGCCAAAATCTCTTTCAAGAGGGGATTGTTGGAAATTTGCCTTTGGCGGGAGTTGCGATCGACCAACTTTAACGGCTTAAACACTAGTGTAACGTATGTTGGAGAATCCGGTTCTTCACACATGCATGATCTACTAAGTACGTAGATAACCGTAGGGCCAAGAATCGTCAAATTTCATTGAGAAATGAAAGAGATATTGGTTCACGAAGTAAGGTGTTTGAAGCATGGAAAGTGTGGTATTGTGTGTAATTCTCCCACATCGGTAGAGGAAGAAAGAATTGTTGTGTATATAAGATTCGAAATTGGTTTGGGGTTTGGGACCCCAAGGGGTATCCCATGTGTTTAAAGGAGGGAGGACCTAGATGTGCTTCGGTTCGAGGAAAGACCACACGCGCGCGCCGCCGCCCGCCCGTCCGTCCGGTCCGGTTCGGTTTCGAGTTCCGGTTCTCGGTTCACGGGTTCACGGGTCACGGGTTCACGGGTCACGGGTCGTGGGTCGTGTGTCGTGGGGCTTCGATATTATCCTTTTGGGCCGGGGCTTTGTGGGCCGTTTGTCCCGTGTTTCGGATATACGCTTTGGACCGAATTCTTTCGGATGTGCGCTTTGGTCCCGAAGTTTCAAGATGTACGCTTTGTCCCCGAAGTTTTTCGAAAATCGGAATTTCGACGGTCAAAAACGTAAATGTCCAAGCACTCAATTCACCATTTATTTTGGTGAATTACTCCTCCTATAATGGCCAAAACAGTTGGTCTTTCTCCAATTTATGTTGGTGACTTTACTACCTCCATAATGGCCATTATTTGGCTATTATGGAGGCGATTTTCAGCAATTTTTCAGCCCCTCCTTCTCCTATATAAACACCCCATTACACCATTGTTGAGGAAAAAACAAGAAGCTAACGAAAACAAGTAGAGGCAACACACGAAAATACACAAGCGGAAAAAATCTTCTTCCTACAACTTTCAAGCATCATTTCGTTACTCAATATTCTTCACGGTAGCTCTTGAGTTTCCTTTGCTCAAGGGTTCCATTGTTTGTTTTATCTTGGGAGACAAATTGTCCAGACGTATAAAGGATACATACGGGGCAATATTGTCTTAAGGACAGATTGCTACACTCGACTCAAAGATAAACAATTTCCATTTTTCTATCTTCTACAAAATCGTAATTTCGCTTTTTGTTGTAATATTGTAATTTTCGATTTCATAGTTGAATTATTGAAATCTTTATTTATCCTTTCGAATACTTGTAATAGTTAAATACTTCCCGTACTGCTTTATAAAGTACCATAGAGCAAAAATCTCCCAACAAATATAAATATTATCAATGTCATGTTCGATAAATTGATAAATTTTAAAATATCACTTTAAATTAACATTCTCCGTCATTCTTAAATTTTTAATATTATAATGATAGTTTCTTCAAATTCTTTTCTTTGTTGATGCATGTATGTTATAATCTCACCTCTATAATAAATCAAATGCTACATGTCTAAGTAAAATAAGTATAATAATAATCAAACATATTGGACTATAACATAAAGGAAAAGAAACAAGAAGGGACTGAAACAATTAAGATTTACTCGCATCCGTTATTTAAATCAAGTCAATAAATACATAATATGTATTTATATATAGACTTTTAACACTTATTATGATTAATTAATATGTATTCACCTATAGTAAATTTAATGTAAATATTGGAATTGGGTGCAGATAAGTATACATTCCCATCTTATTAAACGACTCAACCATGATAAATTTACATGATATGCAGAAAAGTATCTCCTCTACTAAATCATAGTAGTGATAATCAATCAGTTTCTATCAGATTTCGAATTCACTGAAGAACAACTTTGGTTTCGTCTCGAAGAAGCTTCTAGAAAGTTCTCGACTTTGATTTCTAGAACATATTTTATTGGTCGAATATCAAAAGATTATGTGGAAATAGTGGATACTAAAGGGTGTAAGATTTGGGTTTCGGAAGCTTCCATGCTTGCTAATTCTATTTCTCCTGGCTCCGTCGTTTTGGTAAATTTGTTTTTTTTATTTCATCTCTGTTGATTCATTTTTTAATATATGCATTATTTACTAGTAGTGGCGATGTCAGAATTTTCGTTAAGAGATATCAAAATATAAAGAAATAAATATATATAGAAGTCAAGGGAGTCAATATAAAGTATATATAGATAAAAATAATTTTTTTACCTAACTATACAATGTAATTTTTCAACAAAAAGACTTGAATACATATGTCTTCGCCACTGTTTACTAGCTGGTGGAGCCAGGATTTCCGATATCAAAATATAAAGAGGGTGTAAAAATTATATTTTCAAACCGCCATGTCTAAACCCGCATGAACCCATCCCGCCCGCCCCGCCTAACAAGAATATAATTTTTAAGGAGTAATTTTTGTTTGTTAACATTTAGTTTGTACCATGTTTCCAAAGTTTACACTTAAACTGACTGTGTTTTTCATTATAATAATTTTTCAACAATTACTTGAACATTTTTCTTTTAGTAAAAACTGTTGACTTCTTTCTGTAGTTGATATTTTGAATAAATCAGTTTGGAAAAAAGAAACTGAAGAAATTTAAAAATGAAAAAGTTGTTGTTACGAAGAAGAAAAACAACAGCTTTATGTTAATATGATGAATCTTGAATTACTAAATTCAAATACTAAATGGTTCTTTTAGTGAAATGCATTCTTAACCCATGAGATAAATAAATCTAACATTTAAATTAAATAAGTTTGCTTCAGTTCTTCTTCTTTTTCCTTCTGCTATGGACGTATTGGAAATTGTAAATGAAATTACAATTTTGGTTTTCAAATTTTGTACACACACAAATGATAAGCTATCGAAATAAGTATACTTTAACTAAAAAAAGAAAAAGAAATAAGTCACTGCAAAACTTACCCCAAACCCGCAACCGCTAGATTTTTATTAAAAATTATTTAAACCCGCCCCATCCGCACCGCCCCACGTTTCACCTAAACACACACCTTACCGTGCATCTTAAACCCGCCCCGCTCCGTTGCCATCCCTACAACCGAGCAAAAAATCACATTTGAGCCTAATTATATAACTAACTCATTTCTCAAAAATTTAAGGGAAATCAGCCTGTGGGCTTTGTTGAGTAAAAAGATAATGGTCGAGTTATAAGCCCATTATCAGAAGGTGCCTGCTCTACATAACACAATTACCCAAGCGAGCGATCAAAAATCTCTACCAGCCAGGTCTTTGTACTGTACCTCTATATTCTAGTAGAGTCTACTAGGCCCAATCCTCTTCTTCACATAATGGGTTCCCACTTGGGTTACAGGCCCGCATTACTGAGCCCAGTGACACATGTTTATAAATGGGCAAAATTCATTCTTTCATTAATTTGGTGGTTATATCTTTGGATATAACGATTTGCATGAACGTCAGTAATAGTTAACTATATTCTTCGTATCTTTGCTCTGTATTTTGTATTATATACATATGTTTGTTTTTTGGTGGTGTCCTTTGTGTATTTTGAGGAATTTGATTATTTGATTATTTGATCAACCACTTCTTATTAAAATTCTCTGTGCATCGGTGGAGGCTCTACTATATGTAACTAACTAAACTTGGTTTTGGTTTCTTTTCCTTTTTCACACCGGAGAGCTACGACTTACACATCATTCAACAGCCCAAGAGGTACATTATTTATTACTAAGGGTGTCCAGTGGGCCGGGACGGCCTGATCCCGCCCCGACCTGCAAAAAAAATCGAGATGGTATATGTCGGCAGCGGGGTTCGAACTCGGGATGGGGCGGGCCCTAGTCTCATCCCGACCCCCTTTTGCAGAAATAGTCGTTGCACAACGGCCAAATTTTGATTTTAACCGTTTGCAACGGCTAATAACGGCCATTTTGGCCCCCCTACCCTTAATATTTATTTGTAACCCCTAAATTAATATAATTTACACTTTAACCCTATTTTTAAACTATAAATACCTCATTTTGCTTTTCATTTTTCTCACAAATCTTCCTACCATCTCTCTAATCTCTCTCTCTCTCTACAAGTCTAAATTGCACACTAAATATTATATTTTATTTGCTAATTTCTATCAAAGTTCAAAAATTGGTAGTGAAGTTGGCAACTAGCTTGAGGATCATCGAGCAAAGTTTTAATTTTCAACATCGATTACACGTCGACGTTACGTCAGTGTTTGGTACCTTCGTTCCTTCTTTAAATTATTATTGTTACTTAATCTTAATTATCATAATTAATTTTATTAACTTTAATTATTTATTTACATAATTATAATGGAACGAAGTGAATATTTTTCTGGTAGATGTATTAGAGGTAACAGGGGTAAGTGTGCATCTTTTAGTAATCCTAATTATGATGATTTCACTCATGTAGATGAAACTGATTTTTTTAATGTTAATATTAATATACCATTAGATCATGAGGTATATTCTGCATCTGAACCACACTTTAATTTAGAAAATGAATTAGAAGATAATTTAGATAATATACCCACTAGTGCACCTCCACCTCAGGCTGAAACTGAAACTTGAATGCCTTCTATTCCCCCTCGTATGAGTCGAGGATAAAAACAACGAAAATTAAAATCACATGCATGAGATTTTTTTGATAGGGACATTCCTAATCAACTAGCTATTTGTAAAATTTGTCGCGAAGTTTATAAATTTAAAACTGAAAAAGGTCAAGGTGCGACGGGATGTTTAACTTTATTATTTAATCCCATAATCAAAATCCAACGGATATGCTTGTCGATGATGATCTGAAACTTATTGTATTTTTAGAGAAATTTTTTTCTAGCTACAAAGGAATTTTCTGGTATTTATTATCATACTATTTCATCTATGTTATTTTATATAGCTATAATATTTTTGTTACTTAATGAATATATGCAAAAACCAACTTACACTCCAACTATTAAAAAAAATGTTTATAAAATTTAAATTTTTTTCCATTTTCACTATTTATTTTATTGGTGTTGTATTAAATCCTATTATTAAAGTAGACAATTGTAAAATACTTGATGAAACAATTTATGAAAGCTTAGAAATACTTTCAATTCCAAGTCCAACTGAAAAAACAACTTACGAATCAACTAAAGAAGAAGTTATGTCTAGCCTACACACTGAATGCAAATATATATATATATATATATATATATAATCAATCGGCTTCTGTACCATCTTCTTCTACTTCACTGCAACCTTATAAAAAACATGTGGTTTCTGCTTCAAGTATTCAAGGCCTTAGAAATAGAATGTATAGTGGTTCGAGTTCTTCACAAATTAGCGAGTTTAATGTTTATGTTTTGCAGGGTGTTGTACCGTACGAATCAATTATCAATAAAGATGGACGTGAAGACTTGCCGAAATACTTGAGGGAGAATGAGAAGACATTTTCAACACTATCAAAGATGGCCCGAGATGTGTTGAATATTCAAGCGTTATCAACAGCTTCTGAAAGCGCTTTTTCTGCTTGAAGGTTTCAAATATGAGAGCACATACACTCGTTAGCGGGAGACAGCTTGGAGATTGCAGTTTTATTCAGAGATTGGATTAGAGCGGAGCCTAGAAGGTGCGGTCAACCAGACATCAACGAAGAAGACAACTACAACTACAATGAAATCTTATCCGAGGGAGCAAAAAGTGACGTCGAACAATTTGACCAACAACTTCCAATTCCAACAGAAGATCCTTAAGAGATTGTGAGTAAATTAGAAAAAGTATGTTGAATATGTAATTTTTAATGGCATTTTTACTATGTGATTTGCAACTTTTGAGCTACGAAACAAAGTTGCAATTTTGAAATTGTATTACAAAAAAAAACTTATTTCTATTAAATAATATAAGAGGCACAAAAACAGAATTGAAATGTCTTTATTCACTATCTTGTTCAATTATTTAAGTGTTTATATATATATATTTTTAAAAAAAATTACGGGTCTAAAAAAATTGAAATCCCCCCAAATCCCCCTACCCGACCCATCCTCCCAAATCCCGTCTTCTCTTCCGGTAGGATGTGGGACAGGACGGAAACTCCTCCCGTCCCCCCTATCCCGGCCTGCCAAGCCCCGATCCCGACCACCCACCCCGTCCCTAAATCTCATCCCGTCCCACTGGCCACCCTTATTTATTACTAATGGACGATATTAGTAAGCAATAGGTCGTTACGTTAAAGAATGACTTTTGATACAATTTTCATTTGCTTCCATGTATATTTCGATTGTAATATGGCTGTCTAATAACTTTTGTGTTACAAAAGAACGAATTAGATATAAAGAAATGGAATGATGATCCACATGTGATTTTCCATTTATAAAGTAATTTTGGCAAGAAGGGAAGGAGATAAAGCCGAAGCATCAACAACGTAAGCTTAATTAGCAACTGAGTTTTTCACTTGATCTGTCATGTGGATAAATGGATGTGAGAATATTTATTTCTCTAATTATGTGAATGTTGTAAGTGTCTTCTAGATGTTTTTGTTTCCTTAACGGAGTTACAGAAAAGAAATTGCCGAAAATAATACTTTTATTCAAGGTTTGAGCCTTGAGCTAAACCTGGATTTAAGCTTCTGGCCAACCTATGTTACGGTCTTTATGAATTGACTTGAGCTTTGAGCTGTTAAGGTTACTCAACCATGAGTATTTATAGTTCCAAAATTTGAACTTTTTAGGTATGAACAACCTTACATTAGAATTAGAAAATGAGTTGCTGCTAACTTTCTTTAAGCAATCAAGATGCACAAGAAGGAAGCATACTCACACAAAATGGACGTAACGAGAAATAGAACAAAAAATTAATACTGATAATGATTCGAAAAGTAAAAGTGATACTAAAGAGTTAAAGGTTATATATGTTGGAAATTAGCCTTTGGCGGGGAGATGCGTCCACCCATCTTTGATGAATTAAACACTTGTGTTCCGCATGTTGGAGACCTTGTCTCTTCGCACATGCATGATCTACGAAGTGAGTAGATGACCGTAGGGCCCAGAATCGTCTAATTTCGTTGAGAAATGAAAGAGATATTGGTCCACGAAGTAAGGTGTTTGAGACATGGAAATGTGGTGTGGGACAAATCTACCACATCGGTGGGAATATGAAGAATTGCTCTCTATATAAGTCTCTAATGTGGTAAAGGGTTTGGATCCCCAAGGGGTATCCCATGTGTTTAATGGAGGGAAGACCTAGATGTGCTTGGGTTCAAGGCTAAGCCCACACGCGCGCCGCCGCCGCCCGCCCGTCCGGTTCCGGGTTCTCGGGGTCGCGGGCTGTTATCTTTTTGGACCAGAGAACTCTGTCAGATGTACAGTTTGGTCCCTGAAGTTTCAATATTTACATTTTGGTCCCCAGAGTTTCTGGAAAGGTGACGGAAGGCAGAAAGCCTACCGTTGGGACTATTTTTTGAGGCATTAATCAGCCATTACTTGGCTGATTAACTCCTCCATTAACAGCCCATTACTTGGCCATTTACAACCTTAAATCACCTCCTTGATGGCCTTTTATCGCCTTTACTTGGCTGTTTTAATGGCCTCCTAATGGCCATTAACAGCCATGTTTTGGGCAGGTGTACAGCCCCTTCTCCTTGCTATATATTGAGCCTTCTTTCGCTCAAATCAGGAGCAGAAAATAGACGAAAAACAGGCAACAAACAGCCCACAAAACAGACGAAAAAGACACGAAAAAACCGACTGAAATTCAACAAAACAAAGAGAAAAAACAGCCACAAAACGGTGAGTGAAATTCAGCGAAAATCGGTACAATTTTCGACCGAAAAACAAAGACCAAACCCTCACGTATACACAAGATATACACTACAGAGACACACAATATACACAGAGACAAAAGAGAAGAGTAGAGAGAAACTCTTCCTTCCTATTCCATATCTTCACAGAAGTCGAGTCATATTTGTTTTCTTCGCCAGGCTCAACCTATTGGCTTTGTAGTGTTGAGATTAAAGTGTTGTTTTATCTTGGGAGACTATTGCCCGCTAACGTAAAAGCATATATACGGGGCAATCTTGTCTTAAGGATAGAGGGCTATCCTCGACTCAACACACAACGTTGTAACCATCCGTATTTAGTTGTTTCTTGATTTCGGGATATCAACATTCAAGACACAACAAACTTGCGGCAGTTCTCAACATTGGCTTTGCAAGGTGATCAAGATTCAAGACACAACACACATGCGGCAGTTTGAAGATTGACCACTTATTTATTCTTTCGAACATTTGTAATAGTTATTACTTCCCGTACTGCTCTATAAAGTACAATAGAATAACCAACAATATATTGACTCTTATACAATTAGGAACTCAAGATCAATGCGCTTCCATTTATCAAATAACCACATGCATGTACAAAAATCCACCAGGAAAAAATATTGGCAACAAAAAGGGAAAAACTTTGATGTAGCAGAAATGTTTGCCAATAAACCTGAAATAACTGAACAACTTTTTATTCCATTAATTTTAAGTTATTACATAAACATTTACTGTTCAACAACCCCAAAGGTACATTTTACTTCCACTAGACAGAATTATTTTTTTATGCATTATACATGATGTTTCCATCTTCCTTTGTTTTCTCTTAAGAAAGTTGCACCGTGGTACTGTACTGAAGAATAACCCTGGGAAAAGAAAACTATCTAATGCTACTTGATGCTACGATGTATCCGGAAGAAAACTATTAACGTGTATTACTAAATATGGTCCATATATTTATTTATTAACGTGTTAATAAAAACTATATAATGCTACGATGTATCTGTGAGTAGATTTTTGGAGTCCTTCATTATAATTTAGCAGCTGATGATGCTCCATTTTGACAATACTATCGATCATACCCTGCAGATGCACAAAAGACATTATGACCAACAATGAATTGTCCGAGTATTAAAATAAAGATATTCCTCTAGCTTTTAATGAAACTCTTTTAACTTCCTTGCTGATTAATTATAGAAAGAAAGGGCAAAAGTTTAAGAACGTATTATGCACTACTTCAATCAAGTTAGTTTTGCCTTTTCTGCTTATTAGTTTATTTTTATATGTAATATGTGGAATATGGACGGACAGCTTTTATATACGTTTCCTTTTATTTGTAGACGTTTCTTTTTATTTGTAAACATCCTAATATGTCCAGCCCTTTGTTCAGGAGTTTACTCTACACTACTGCTATGGCATAAAAGATAAAGAGTCACCAAGCCCTGCAGTTCGCTTCGAATTGTTTACAAAAATTTTGGTACGAGTTTTTGTTTCATAATTGAAAGAAATAATTTCTTGATTATTTTTATTAATGAAAGAGTAAATATACAATTTACAATTTTACATAATAGGAAAATCCTATTCCTATTCTATTTTCAAAACTCTATTCTAGTTGTACAAGAATCATATAATTATGGTAAGTGTACGAGCCTAATTTAATATAATATTTACACCAACAATATGCTCCAAAACCGTGATATACACAGCTGTATAAGCCGTGTATATCACGGTCCAGATTCACTGGAATACCGTGTATATAATGTGATATACATTGTTGTATATCACGTGTATATTCACGGTATAACTAACACACCCCCGCAGTCGTAGCGGCGGTCTTCGTACGCTGAGATTGTCCCTAAAATCTTCAAATAGAACGGATGGAAGACCTTTCGTAAAGATGTCGGCAACTTGATACCTGGAAGGGACATGTAAGACGCGAACTTGCCCACGAGCTACCTATTCGCGAACAAAATGGATGTCCATCTCAATAAGTTTAGTGCGCTGATGTTGAACCGGATTGCCAGAAAGATATATTGCATTAACATTATCACAATAAACCAAGGTAGCTTTTTGAATGGGAAAGTAAAGCTCCAAGAGAAGATTACGTAACCAACATGATTTAGAGATCACATTGGCCACCCCTCGATACTCAGCCTCTGCCCTGGAGCGGGATAAGGTAGCCTGTTGTTTGGCAGACCATGAGACCAAGTTATCACCAAGAAATATACAGTAACCAGACGTAAAGCGTCTGGTGTCCGGACAACCACCCCAATCGGCATATGTATAAGAGAAATGTAGAGACCGATGACGGATATAGATGCAACTCATAATCAAGTGTGCCCTGTAAGTAGCGGATGATGCGTTTGAGCGCATGCATGTGCTCAACTCGAGGATCATGCATAAACAAACACACCTGCTGGACGACATAGGTAATATCAGGTCTCGTGAAGGTAAGATACTGAAGTGCCCCTGCAAGATTGCGATAGTAGGTCGGATCCTCATACTGTGAGCCAGCCGCATCACCCAATCTTGGGCCTAACTCAATCCCAAAAGCTAGCTTTTAGGGTGAGGATTGTCCAAGTCCATATAATGAGTCCATGTTCCCATTCCATATCCGATGTGGGACTCTTAACACTCCCCCGCACGCCCAGTCGTTGTTAACTGGAGCGTGGTATAATTTGGGGGCCCAACATCGGTGAACAAATAATTGGAATAGGTCTTGCTCTGATACCATGTAATGAATGGATCTTGGGCCTAACTCAACCCCAAAATATCACGGTCCAGATTCACTGGAATACCGTGATATACACTGCTGTATATCACGTGTATATACACGGTATAACTAACAATAATCTAAATATTTGTACTAATATATACTATGTGTAGTCTGAAAAGTTTCGAGTTCTTATGGATTTGACTCCTTTGTGATTGAAAAACGTTGGGTATACTTACCAATTTGTACTTTTGGGTATGCACTTCCTCTTACTATATGGAGTAGTTAATATATTTTGGCTTTGACGTGGGCATCTAGCTGAAATGAACTTTAGCACTAGGAAATTACCAGTGTTATAGATAATATTTGTTACTTTGATTGTGAGTCGATTCTTAACGATGGCTTCTTTTTTCTCATATGTTAAAACATAAAGCTCTGTATGTCAAGTGTTTAGTTCTCATTTGGTTTTCTAAAGAACCTGCTTGCTATTCTGCATGCCTAAGTAATTGCTATTACACTCAGGAATCATAGAATATCATATTGTCATACTTGGTTTCTTCTTCTTGAAATTAAATGGTAAAAAAAGTGAAATGAATAAGTAGAACATTGTGGCTTGAATTTGTTAGAGGATAAGGCTAATGGAAAAGAGAGTATGAGAGGCCATGTACTCCGTACCTCTGTATCATCATCTTTAATTTACTTAAAGTAATGTTCATTATCGTTTTATTAGACAAATATAGACTAAAGTATATGATATTTAGCAGGACAAAAGAAAAAAGAAAAACCTATCCATGATATCTTAAGATTGCTTCCTATAAGGGTAGCCAAAGAGGGAAACAATGTGATTGAGACAACACATCTAATTTTATTTTCCCTCTCTCTTTACTGTCCTATGTTGGTTAAATAAAAAGAGAAGTTCAGAGGTCTCCTTCACCCCCATATATCATTTTACTTATCAAAAGAAAGAGATACCACATCCTCATTAATTTATCTTGAATCACGATTTTTAGCTCAATTATATCCAGTTTTGCTGAGAGAGCAACCCATTTTCCACCTTGAATTGGTTAAAATATGCGGACTTGAGCAAATGCTTATTTTTATAAGGTGTTTTTGTAAGTTAAGAACATGTGCGCCAGGTCAAGCAGGTAGAGATGGAAGTTGACTTTTAAAAAAACTACTTAACTTTCTTCTGATTTTATCATCTTGATATAAATATGCAATAGTGAAATTGATACACTTAACATGAACTTGCCCTGACTATTTCTTGTGTGTGCCCTTTTCAATAATTTGCAGGAAAAACAAATTGTGATGTCTGGGCATGGAAAAGCAGATATGTACAAAGAGTTGAAGAGTTAGATGTTCCCCATGGCACATTCGATAGTATGACACCAACAATTAGAATTTGAATGATACGCTGTAAAAGCATAATGTCCTAACAACAACTTGAGCATCTTCCTTTTTCTTTTACTTTCTTTTTGATATGGTAGGTGTAAGTTATTTGAGTTGTGTTAATATTTATGGCTTTTCTTTTATCGATGGTTTTGTCTTGTGTATAGTTTGCGGATGCTTGAATGAATAGACTTTGTTTCTAACTTACTGGATCATCCCTTTCCGTATATCATCCATATAATTTGAGTAAGTTAATTCCTTGTAATTTGTAGCTTATATAGCTGAATAATTTTCAGCAGTACTTTGTTTATTGTTTATAGAGAACAAACATACTATGTTGGGCCTATGGTTCTAGTGATACTTTTTTCTTTTCCATCTCTTCGCTTGTTAGTACATGTTACAAAATCACATCAATAGAAACTAAAACGCTATTTGTGAAGTAGAATAAGCAAAATAAATAATAATCAGAGCCATTTTGATGAGCTTATGACTTTTGACTTTCAAAAATTATAAGTTAGGAATTCTAGCTCATGACTTTTGATTTATTTTTACTATTTTGGCTTTAAAATAATTGCTTAAAAACATTTTTTTTATTTTGGTCAAACACCACAAAAAAACTCATAAGCTATTTTGACTTAAAAACACTTAAAATGAGCCAATTCAGACATGCTCTCAATCATATTTGTTATTCACGTGCCATTTTATGTGATTATGTTTGACTGCACACGAATTTTTTTTCAAGAACTTATGTAATTAATAATTCCATAAAATATCAAGTTAAAAGTTTAAAAATAAATTACTTTTAAATATAAAAATATATCATTTTTTTCGTACAAACTAACTAGAAAAATCTGTTTCATGAATTAGGACCTAAGGAGTTTAATAAGAAAAGGAAAAAGTATGTTATTTTTAGTGATAGTAGTGTTGAGGGACCTGAGTATTGTCTCCGCAAATAGTCTGTCATGTGCGGGAAGTTAGATATAAAAAAAAAAAAAAAAAAGGAAAAAGGAAACGCAAATTCACAAACAAATTGGGGGACTTGAATAGCAAGTGCTAATTACAACAGTCAGCAGCAGCAGCAAGAAAAACCCAATTCCATTCACAAATTTGATTATTTTGAATTTAACTTGGAAAAAATGCCTTCAAATAAGAAGTCCTCATCAAGGCTTTCACAATCAGAACTTAGTAGTGATACTGAAGAAGAGCTTAGGTTTTGTATTGCAGAAGCTTCTAGAAAGTTCCCGACTTTAATTTCTACAACATCTTTTATTGGTCGAATATCAGAAGATGCTGTGGATGCTAAAGGGTGTAAAATTTGGGTTTCGGAAGCTTCCATGCTTGCTAATTCTATTTCTCCTGGATCCATTGTATCGGTAAATTTGTGTTTTCAATTAAAAAAGATTCGTTTTTTTAAATATATGCATTAGTTACTAGCAGTAGCTGAGTCATGATTTTCGTTAGGGGATATCGAAATATAAAGGAGTAAATTGGCGAAGAAGTTAAGGGGAGTTAATATCGACTAGTATATATATATATATATAAAAAATTAAAAAATTATCTAGCTATACAGTGTAATTGACACTGTTTATTAGGGGTTGATGTGGTTGTTATGCCTTAAACATAAATTAAGTGGACGTTTGGACATAAGAATTGTGAAATTTGAAAAAAGTAGTACTTCTGCATTATTTACTAGCAGTGGCGGAGTCATGATTTTCATGATATCGAAATATAAAGGAGTAAATACATGTAGAAGTCAAGGGAGTCAATATAGAGTATATATAGATAAAAATGATTTTTTTCCCTAGCTATACATTGTAATTTTTCGACGAAGGGCTTGAATACATGTGTCTTCGCCACTGTTTACAAGCTGGCGGAGCCATGATTTTTGATATCAAAATATAAAGGAGTGAACTCATGAAAAGTCAAGGGAAATCAATATATAGTGTGTGTATATAGATAAAAATGATTTTTTACCTAGCTATAGAATGTAATTTTCCGACGAAGGGGCTTGAATACATGTGGCTCCGTCACTGTTTACTAGCTGATTATTAGGGATTGATGTGGTTGTTATGCCTTAAATATACATTAAATTATATCACAGCTTAGTAAATTACACTGTGGTGGAGCAAGGATTTTCACTCAGAGATATATAAAGGAGTAAACCCACGAAATTCTCAAAGGGAGTCATAATAGTATATACATATAGATAATTTTTTTTTACCTAGCTGTACACTATAATTTTCCGACGAAGGGGCTTAAATGCACGTTGCTCCGCCACTGTTTAGTGGTAGTTGTTTATTAGAGGTTGATGTGGTTTTTATGACTTAAATATACATTAAATTATATCACAGCTAGTAAATTACACTGTGGCGGAGCAAGGATTTTCACTCAGGGATATATAAAGGAGTAAACCCACGAAAAGGTCAAAGGGAGTCGATATATAGTAAATATAGATAAAAATGACTTTTTTACCTAGCTATGCGGTGTAATTTTCCGACTAAGCGGCTTGAATACATCTGGCTTCGTCACTGTTTACTAGCTGTGGAGCCAGGATTTTCGATATCAAAATATAAAGGAGTAAACCCACTAAGAAGTCAAGGGGAGTTAATGTATAGTATATATACATAAAAAAAGAATTTCTTACCTAGCTATACAGTGTATTCCAATGAAAGGGCGAATACATGTGGCTCCGCCACTGTTAACTAGCTGTTTATTAGGGGTTGATGTGGCTGTTATGTCTTAAACATTCATTAAATTGTATCTCTATGTGTGTGTATATTTGCTGCCTATTGTAGTTATTTCAGGGGTTTGACGAGTTCTAATGGAAAAAAATATAGGTGTTTGGTCATGAATTGAGTGATATTTGAAAAAGTGTAGCATTTGAAGTTGAGTTGAAAAAGAGTATTTGAAAGTTGAAGTTGTGTTAGTGAAGTTTTGTGAGAGATTCTTTTTTCACTTGATAAACTGGTCACAAACTCTGAAAACATTTTTTCAAGTTTGGAGTGAAAAATTGACACAATGTATAACCAAACGGGTTTTTGAAAAAAAGATCTTTTCTCTTTTCTCCTTTACTTTTGATTTACATTAAGTTGTTTTCTTTTCTCTTTAATCAGTTGATATATGAACTTTATGTACAAACTACATGTACCGCTAAGTATCCTTAATGTGAGATTAGTTCTGCTGGTGCCTGATTTTGGTGAATGTATTTAATTTGCTTGTAACTAATTTGTGTTTATGTTTTTTCCTTTGTTTGTGACTTGAGCTTGAATTAGAACTTAACACGGGCCTCTTTCGGCTACAAGAATATATTCATGAGAACAATTAAAAAGGCTGCATTTATTTTCTCTTTCACGCCTGCCAAAGAAATGGTCATATTGAAAATCTTGAGCCGAAGTGGACCACACACGCATCATGGAGATCCAAACAAAATTTTGCTGATGAAGCAGCTTCGAATATGGATCTTTCTTCCAGATAGATGTCGAATAAGGGAAAAAGGAGCACGTGAAAAATTCATAAAATGTGTATCAACATAAATATGACTAAGAAAATATTAAAATCTTTTGAGCTGGTTTGTGATTTGGGAAGGGGGTCAGAAGCAATGTGCTTTCTCGGGCTTTACACATGTGCAACATAAGCTATAGTGTGTAATTGCCCATATGTCACATTTATTGATTTCAGATTTTGATCTTATTTTACTTTTTAATGTTAACAGGTATCCCTTGCTCCTTTGAAGAGACATGAAAGTAACTTCCCGCTTAGCTCATTAGTTGATGAGTGTACAAGGCATTTCGGGCTTGAGCATACAGAAAATGCGGCTCATGAAGCAGGAAACTTCTTTGCTCTTGCCACTGTTTTTCCATCTTGTAAGGTTTGGCTGCAAATATTTGGTTTGTTTTTCCTTTTTCTCTGCTGTCCAATTCCTGTAAGTTAATTTGACAAATACACATATAAACCTGGAGATTGCTTTAAATGCTGATTTTCTTACTGAACCTGAAATGAAAACATATTCCACAGAGATTATTAGGCTGAGTGAAATAGTTAGATACCTAGCACATTATTGATTGATTTGCTGGTCAAATTGGAGCATGATGCCTTCCGTATATTTGTGCAATCATGGTCTGGAATTTCTATGTCTACTCCATGTTTCTGTTTTCTTATTTCTTTTTCTTCTAGCTATTATGTCACTAGATTTGGTCGTATCATTTTTGTTGCCTGAATGTGCAGTTTCTCTTTTGAGTATATTTGTTATGGTAAAAACTGATGTTTAAAGTAAGACAAGAAGCAAGAACATAGGCAATCAGTAATATGCTTGTAGATTACTTTATAAAATTCAGAAGGGGCTTCGTTTTCTTCCAACTGGGAGAAACGGTAGTAGAAATGTAGTTATCACCAAAAAGAAAAAAAAGAAGAAAAAACTAGTTCTAGAAATGTTGTTGGCATCTTCAACTGCTGATCTAGAAGTTCTTCCAGCATTTGGAGTCCTCAATAACTTTGTATCTCCTAGAATTTAGTTGTTTTATCATAGGACAATCATCGTCTATTTAAAGACCAGTTGCTTTAGGTGTACTATTACGAACTTTTTAGTATCATTTATGGTTCGTGTCTGAATTTTTCTTACTTAGAAGTTAAAATTTGTTATTTACTGACGCTGATGTTGGCTCTTATTATATTCGTTGAATCTTATTATATACTTCTTTTGCCGAACATTTTTTGAAGAGAAGTTTTGTTGCATTCTTATCAAATGGTAGAATTTTGCATTGACTTGACATTGATCTCTTTGAAGGTTTTAAAAAATGGAGCACGATTATCTTCAAGCCTCTCATGGAGTATGGGTTCTCCTGCCTCTGGTAGGATTGTTTTTGTTCATCCTATTCATGATCATACCATAAACAGTTTTGCAAGTGGAAGCAATGGATCGTCCAATGGTAGAGTTAGTTCCCTTTTGGTTAGTAACTGTGAGGAATTATCTTTGTTGCTGGTATCTCGTGATGGAAAATCACCGATAAACAGCTTCATATCCTCTCAAAATTCAACCACTGAAACAAGAAACGGTCGAGCTGAGACTATGACTATTTCATCTCCTCGGACTCCATCACACTCTCGTTCTAGACTTAATTCTCCTAGCACCAGGGAGTTCAATACGCCCAAGGATCAAGAATCAGCGTCGATTTCTTCTGATGTAGGTGGCACATCTAGTAACATATTCAACATAAGAGAAGTATTGGTGGATGATCATTCAAAGAAACTTATACAAACCTGTACAGCTTTGTGGCTGTGTTCTCGCATTTTACTCTCAGGAAATCTTGTGATTGTCCCACTGCTTTCAAGGCTATGTTTTTTCCAGGTTACAGGTGCTTCTCCTCAACAAAGTTTGGGAGAATATGGTAATATTGCTTTCTCTGTAGATCACAAAACAAAAGTAGTTCTACATTTACCCCAGGATACTGAAATGGGAACTCCAATAAGAAGGTTATCACCATCAGAGCTTGATCATAGAAATATCGACAGTAAGGATGGAGTTGACTATCCAAAATTGGGTGGTCTTTCTGAAGAATATGCAGTTCTAATGGACATTATAATATCGTCAGCTGTGAAGGGTACAATGGCTAGGTACGCTCTCTTTCTAATGTAAATGTCTGTTTTTTTTTCTAAAAGCATATAAGTTCTATTACTATGGCAAAATTATCTTAAGAAATATAGGGATCCGCTTGCTTTCTGGGTATGAAAAGTTGGTTATATAGGCTGACAATCTTTACTAGGTTGTTTCAATTGGGCCAAATATTGGATTAGCCTATTATAGACATTTGGTTGATTTTAATCGCCCTTCGACCACCTTGCTCCACTGCTCCTTTCTCCTACTATAATGCCATTTGGAATCGGAACCTATGTATATATATATATGTGTGTGCAATTTTCCTTTAAGAAATGGTAAACTTTCTTACATAAAATTTCATCACAGATATATTCTCCTCCCTTTTACGATAATGATTTTAATTTTTTTGTGCAGTATGTCAAATGCTTACTTCCATTATTTGTTAGAAAATCTTTGTTTCAGGCTTCAAGTTAGTCTTTTTTTTTTACACTTGATAGAGATTATTGTGAGATTTACCTTTGTTGCAGCACATTGTTAATAGCATGAATATGTTTTCTCAACTCCTTTCAGAAATTAACTAAGAAGCTTTCCCTTTTCCTTTATTGGGGGCGGTGTAGTTTCTTCCTTAGGAAAATCATTGGAATTTCTGAAGGCAAATGTATATTTCTTATGCAGGAAATTAGCTTTTACTTTCTGGAGGTGTTGTTTGTTTTGCACTGCTAATGAGCTGCCTAGTACACCAATATAACAAAATCAGTCAACATAGAAAATGTCCAATTTTTATCATATGCTAATGTTTAGTTGTCAATATTTCAGCATGGGTTTACGACCTACAAAGGGTGTACTTCTTCATGGCCCACCTGGAACTGGAAAGACTGCTTTGGCGCGATTATGTGCTCATGAAGCTGGTGTAAACCTATTCTCTGTCAATGGACCTGAAGTAATTAGTCAATATTATGGCGAAAGCGAACGGGCATTGAACGAGGTCTTTGAGTCAGCGAGTCAAGCAGCTCCTGCCGTGGTTTGTTTTCTCACTTTCTAATCCAGTCTAGATGTCATCCGTTTCAATAATAAACTTGCTTGTGTTCAAATGTCACAAAATAGCTAAAATAGAAGTTTCACTGCTTAAATCATAATGTGTGATGCCAACGAAATGGAACATAGAACTTCTGTAGAAGGAAGTCACAGCGAGATACCGTTTTAAAGATAGAATCTTTTTGACATGTATGAATTAGGAAACTAGTAAATAGTAAAACACCGTCTTAGTGCTGATTTCAATGACCTCTTTTAAGACCCAAATTTTTTAAGGGAAACTATGAGAAGTCCATTTAAAAGTTTTGGTGGTTTCTTTTTTGTTACTTTGTATTGGATTCCTTTTACTACGTTTTAGTCCTGATCCATGAATCTTATATCTTCTTTAGATGTTCTTATTAGAAATTGCATTGCACCATAGTAGTTCATGAAGTTGCAACTCTAGATTATTTCTCACTGATGAATTATGACAGTCGACATTTGAGTTCTGTACGCTATATAATGTTAAAGTTTGGTCGGTCCCTTCATTTGAATGAACTTTTTTTTCCTCATAAAAAGAACTTTTTAGTTTTCCTAAAGCAACAGTTTTCTTTTTAAGGTAAAAGCAAATTGGATAATAGTTTTCCTAAAGCAACATTGTGGATGCCAGCCACGTGTATTGAGTTATAAGAATAGACTCTTAATTCTCATTTTGTTTTGGTATACCCATGTCATATGATATGGTTGTAGTTCTAGATCCTTCAAGTACACAGAATATGTGCAGATTATTGAATGTTGTTGTGTCAGATTCATACTAGGTGTTCACATCGGACACCATTGTGTTATTCTTGGATACTTGCTATATGATGTCTGATTAGTGTGGGACTTTGGGTGTTGGAGTCATGTATAGACGGTATGAGTTGGTAATAATAATCATTTGTGCCTTAGATACTAAATGTGCAGATGGAAAAATGGATAACCATGTCTGAAATCGGCATTGCCTAGCATGTCTAGCCCTATGAGATCCACACCAAGTGTAGTTCACTAACCATATTTTTCTTTGGCAGTATAAAAGTTAATTTGATTTCTGTATCTTTGCTGCAATGCAAACCTTGGGTCATGTTGCTACGATATATAGGCTTTCTAATTTCAAATGTCAATTAATTTACTTTTCCATAACCCAGAGCCTTTTTTCATTTGCAGGTCTTCATTGATGAGTTGGATGCCATTGCGCCTGCTCGTAAAGATGCAGGTGAAGAGCTTTCTCAAAGAATGGTTGCTACATTGTTAAACTTGATGGATGGAATAAGAAGAGCTGATGGTGTACTTGTTATTGCTGCAACCAATCGACCTGACAGTGTTGAACCAGCTCTTAGACGGCCTGGAAGACTTGACAGGGAAATTGAAATAGGTCACTACAAAATCTTATCAATTATTGTTATAGGACTGTATCATTACAACATATGACTTGGATATCTACTGCAAATTACTGGACTCATATAATAATTTAATCTAATTTCTCAAGGTTCCTAGGGAAGGTTGTTTACTTCTGCCCCCCAACCCCCAATCCCCACTTGAGAAACAATTAAGAAAAAGAACGAGAAGCAGAGACGAGGAAACTCTTGGGATGCTCATGATATGGTAGGCCGGATATATAGATTTTCTGTAGCGTATCTCTGATCAGAATGACACTGCTCTGTACCGGATCTGACTTTTTCTGTATCAATTTGTGTTTTTGCTTCTTTTCTTTACTGATACTGAGATCTTCTTTTTTTAAGGGAATGCCTTCCCTCCCCTAGTACATTTTGTTTGTTGGTTCCTAATTTCTTTTTCAACATTGTGATCACTCCTGTCTAACATATTCTTAAAATTCTTTTTTCTGTCCGGAAAGAGTGGAGAAAAACTAGTAGACTATGCCATAACCCATGTGAAAGCAAAAGCTAATTAAGAACCAATGCAGAGCTATTTACTCCATGAACATGAAAAAATGAACCAATGCGTTTATTGATAGTTAAGTGTAGAGTTTACATCCATGCACAACAAATTCAAAGTCTTTTCATAAGTTCTTTTTTTTTGACAAGTTTTTTTTTTCAAATGTATAATTGGTAATTACACGTAAGTAAGAAGTTAAAAACAAGTAATATCGATGAGGTCGAGACATTTTGATGCTAAGATTCTGTAACTTCATCCACCAGTCATTACTGCTGTTACTCTTCAAACTCTTGTTGTGAGTCGGTTGAGCAGAGTCAGTACTTGCATATAGTCATCCTGGGATCTTTGACTTATGCCATGTGCTCCAAACTTGAACTAAACTGCCTTTTCTTTGGCATCTTTTGACGTGATAGATGACCCTTTCTCATTTCATGGAAAAATTTGTTCAGGGGTACCATCTGCCAGACAACGGTATGAAATACTACATACACTGCTTGGTGAAATGGAACACGCTCTTTCGGACAAGGATGTTCAAGACCTTGCAACAGCTACACATGGTTTTGTGGGCGCTGACCTAGCTGCTTTGTGCAACGAAGCAGCTTTGAATTGTCTTCGTGAACATGTTGAGTCAAAAACATGCTTTGGCAATACTCATTGTAAACCTTCAATACCAACATTTGATGCATGCCTTGGCAGGAATGGTACCCATTGCTTACAAGACAATGAAGACCTTTCTTCTGACTGTGATTTCGAGGGGGCATCTTCATCTATTTCAGAAGCATGTATTTCATCAGATATTCCGAGAAACTTTACTAGTATGGTGCAAACAGATACCCTAAGGATCACTTATAAAGATTTTGAAAGGGCTAGAATGAAAATAAGGCCAAGTGCCATGAGAGAGGTATGTTTTACCGTGTTTATAGATTTTTTGTTGTAAAACATTGTTGGAAATTAAAATTTTGTGATGTTCTCTATGTTGATGTGCTGGTTACTTTCAGATATTATGATTACAAGTTTCAGAAAACAGGCTATTTCTTTTATGGTGTTTGACCATCGTCCTTGCAGTTTTGGGATTGACTGTCAAATTGCATATTGAGTCATTTTTGTAAAGGATCAAGCTTTTAACTTGCCTTTGATTGATGTAAGCATGGAGTTTATTCTGTAAATACATGGGTATGATGTAAGGTTAACCATGGGTCTTACATCCTGTAAATGGAGTTTATTCTGTAAATACATTGCAAATTAAATCATCTTTACTTTCTTTTTCATTTGAAGTTCCCACTGCCTGTTGTTTCAACCGATTTGCGTAAGGACCATTTATTATAGACATCTGGAAGCAGTCTGCACTCCCTTGAATTATTTCCTCTTAATATCAGGTTATACTTGAGGTTCCAAAGGTAAGCTGGGATGATGTTGGAGGGCAGAGGGAGGTTAAGATGCAACTCATAGAAGCTGTTCAATGGCCTCAGAAACACCAGGAGGCTTTCAAGCGCATTGGCACTCGCCCCCCTACTGGAGTTTTAATGTTTGGTCCTCCAGGATGCAGCAAGACATTGTTAGCTCGTGCAGTTGCTTCTGAAGCAGGGTTGAACTTTCTTGCAGTGAAGGGCCCTGAGCTTTACAGCAAATGGGTGGGTGAATCAGAAAAAGCTGTCAGGACACTATTTGCAAAGGCTAGGGCGAATTCTCCTTCAATTATATTTTTTGATGAAATAGATGGTCTTGCTGTTGTACGTGGCAAAGAAAGTGATGGGGTTTCTGTGGCGGATCGGGTCATGAGTCAACTTCTTATTGAATTAGATGGTGAGTGTTCCACACTTAAAGGACTTCTCAGGTGTTTCTACACTTGAAGTTTGTTGAAGAACATTAGTGGTCATTATACTAATTTTTTTTCGTTAGCAAGTTTAGTTGGTGACCATTTGACTAAGCAGATTCTTAAAATGAAACTGGATGACCATTCTGTCAAATCTACAGTTCAAAATTTAATGGGACACAAACTACGTTTTTCATGGGGCTGGGAAGGAACTCTAAAATTAATGAATCAAGATCAATTTTAAAAATTAATGAATTTTTTTAGTCCTTAAATAAAATGTCAATACTGCCGTAACCTACTGCTTATTTTAATTGGTAGAACTAGGATTCTTATGTGGAAATGCAGTTCAACATTGTTTCAGTTTTGTTATGTATGAGGAATTTCTTGATTGCCAAAGTTTCTGATCCGCTTAACCTGGAATTATACAATTCTTTTGTTAAAGGTTTACACCAGAGAGTTAATGTCACTGTTATTGCTGCAACAAATCGGCCAGACAAGATTGACCCTGCTCTTCTAAGACCAGGTGAGATCCGTTGTTCCTCCTTTTATGTTGAATTGCTACTACTACTACTACTAATGCCTTGCTTGAATTCTGCTAGTGCTACTTAAAGACGATGCTATTTTTGTAGGACGTTTTGATCGATTGCTGTACGTCGGACCTCCAGATGAAAAAGACCGGGAGGCAATATTCCACATACATTTGAAGAAGATGCCATGCAGTTCTGACATATGCATTGAAGAGCTAGCTCGGCTAACCAGTGGCTGTACTGGTGCTGACATATCACTGATATGTCGTGAAGCAGCTATTGCAGCTATTGAAGTAAATTTTACTCTTTAATGTCGCTGTGTGATATACACTCTCCTCCCCACCACCCCCCCACCACCCCCCTCTTTCTGTGTATGCATATTTTTCTTTGTCCTGACCTTTTTGGTATATCAGGAAAGCCTTGATGCCTCTGAAATAACAATGGAACATCTGAAGGCTGCCATTAGGCAAGTGCATCCGTCTGAAGTTCATTCATACCAGGAGTTATCAAATAGGTTTCAAAGGCTTGTGCACTCAGACCCTGTGGAAGATGATTAGTGTCATCAATGATTGCTAATACAGATCAAGTCGAATTCCGTGCTGGTAGATTCTCATCCATTGTCCTCCTTTCCCTTTAGTAATTTGGACCCACTGCTATGGTCTTTATTTCTGGTTGAATAATAATAGCTTGTGTGCGTGGTCTTATATTAAATTTGTCTTTATATTACCTGCTTAGCTTACACCTATTATTCATGTAAAACTTTTTTATACAGTTGTACAAATATCTATTGAATTGCAGTTGGATATAAGATTTAGCATTCCGTATTAACTTTGTTCAGCATATCAGGAGATTCATGTGTCTTCTCATGAAAGTAATCATTAACATAAACTTTTCACTCTTGAAGCAGTACTTTTAATCAATTGCGGTATTTCTTTGATTACTGCCATATGGTTATGACTTAGTCTTCTTTGCACAGATGGATGCTGTTGCCATAATTTACATATCTCATGTTAATTCCAGAAATATACTGAAAGAACGTATATGCAGTTGATCTCCACGAACTAATGATTTAACATGCATCAAGGGAAAGTCTACTCCATATGGTGAGGGCGTGACCCTTTGCTCGTGGAAGCTTTCATCGGCATGCCTGAACGAGTGTTTCTATTGGTCAATGTCAAGTAGTTGATGCCATCAACGAGCTGTCTCTGCAATATAGTGGAGTAAAATTCACAAATTGAGATTTTCTTCTGATCCTTTGACGAATTGTTTGCAATCAAGGCCTCCATAGGCATTAAATGTTTAACATGATGGTGGTATTAGGAAGATATCAAAGAATCTACAGTATGTATACTGCCGGATTTGCTTCAAAGGGAGACCAGAAAACCAGAAGACTGTATCTTGTGTATTATGCATAAACATTACTTGTAAGCTATATAGAACCACATTGGGCAACATTATGATTGAATAGACCTTTCACATATATTTTATATTTATGGCAAATCACAGGTTAGCAATTCTTGATTGGTGATGTTTGCACTAGTGGACAATCCAATTCTGAAGCAGGAACCTAAAAAGGATGCTGCTAGAGTACATATCATTAAAATAGGTACTAACTTTTTGGTTTAATAAAAACAGTAATGCAGTATCATACATTCTTCAGATATAAGAAATTTCATGTACACATACAATGAATCAGAATAAATTCTGCACTCAAAGTCATCATATTTGGGGTATGAAAAATGTGTGTAAACTTCCCCTTCAGTAATATTTACACACATTATTGAAGGTGACTAGTTTAGGCTTTAAAGGCTTGCAACTAAAAGTTACTTGCACATAATGTCTTTTTCCTATATTTAGTTCAACAAAAAAGCTTTCTACCTAACAATATTGTCAAAACTTAATGGATAACTAAACACTGCAATATAATTTGCTAGTGTGTTAATATACAACAACCTCTTAATCTCAAATAAGTTGGAGGGTAGTTATATAAATTTTTCCGTTAATCATGTTTATATGTTATGTACTAAATCATCCTTATAGATAACCTTTTTTTATAGAAATTATAACACACTCAATTCGCAATAACATCATACTACAGTACATAATAGTTCAAATGGGGTCACCTTTCCACATTCCTTTTCTTTCATTGGACTTCATCTTGTTCTCCCTCCTCTTAAACTATTTTGGGGAAAGTGTATCTCTCTTTCCACTTCATAATTTTTATTTCCTATATCCAATCATAATATCTGTACAACCTCATCTATTGTTTCTGTGACAGTGTACCAAATAGTTTTCTTTTTTCTAAAAGAGAATCTTTGTGACCTTTGACTTGAGCTGTAAATGCGCCTTTTCCTGGCCAGGTCATCAACTCAGTGGTGATATACAAGCATTATTTAGTTGATGTCGGATTAAATGATAACCTAAGAAAACACTCAAAATTAGTACTTAACTAATTACTTAGTATTAATGTTAATTAACTTATCATAAGTGATTAACACAAATCATGTTATCTTAACCGCTAATGTGAGTATATAATATTATATACTCCCCAATCACATAGTCCCCCCTACTAGCCACCCTATGACCCCACCCTATGCTCCACAACTACTCCTAGTGTCGCCTTAGGAATTTAAAACATAAATTGATTATTTTTTTCCTATTATAATATTAGACAAAACCTGACAAGCGCTCTATTAAAAAAATATTTATTGGCAAGTTCACTATTCAAGACATAAATAATTACTATTCATGCATGCTTTAATCAAAAGGGAAAAGTAATCTATTTTTATTAAATAGGGGTAGTTTGATAAATTTTTATTACATTATTGATTTCTTAATATGTGCTTTTTTTTATATAAGATGACACTTATTATGGGAAGGAGGAAGTAAATCATATATTTTAAGTGGTTAACTTATCTACGTAAGGGACATCTAAAATTTGAGCCGAAAGTGTCTACCTCTCTACCTCCATACGGTAGGAGTAAGGTATGCGTACACACTACCCTCTTCAATCTTCAGTTATAAGATTACACTGAATATGATGTTGTTGAGCCAAAAAACATTTAGCATAAATATTTTATCATGTAATCAGATACTCAATCAAAATAGGTTATAGTTCAACTTTGTAAATGAAATTTTATGATAAATTTAAGGGCTGTGGATGCATTATGTCTTTATTTTTTCCCCCTATCACATACTACCCCCTAGTCTACTAGCCACCCTATGACCCATCTAAGGTTCTAATCCACATGACCCCAATAAAACTCCATAGAAAAATCATAAGAAAAAGCATCTGCAACAGTAGGATAAATAAAAAGCTGAAAGAAACAAGATCCACCTCGAACACTTGTCTTCACCTCGAACATCTCTCCACATAACCCTAAAATTCCCACAATTGCAACAAAAAAAAATAAAAAGTCCACCATTTTCTCCCAGAAATCAAGATTCTTCACTAGTAGAGAAATAGGTGAAAAAAACAAATACCCACCTCATAAAAATCTCATCTTTTAATTGTTACACTTGTCTTTTTCCAACCCCATATCTATACACACACTTTTGTTTGATTTCTTTTGTCAAATCTTTAAGTTCCCCATAAAAGGTCTGATCTTTTTTTTTTCCTTTTGATCATTGTATTGTTTAAGCTAGTTTGAGTACTTGTTGTAGTAATTTGCTATGATTAAGTTGCAGGAGTCATAAAGGTAAGATCTTTACCCAAAAAATAAGATTTTAGCTTTTTCAAGATTTTTCACCTCTTTTGATTATGGTAAGTTTGAGTACTTCTAGTAGTTAATCCATCAAGTAACTTGTTACGTAGGGATCTAATAGCTCGGTTGGAACTTTCACCTTGTTGCAATTCAAATGCCCACGTTGTAATCCCCTCCCCATTTTCCCTTCTCCTAGCCCTATGTAATAAAATAAATATTTTCGTCAAGTAACTTGTTATGGTTAAGTTGTAGGAGTCATAAAGGTGATATCTTTACTCAAAAAATTCAAGATTTTGAATTTTCCAAGAAAGATGAGGGAAGAAGATTCAAATTGGTTTGCTAAATGGGAAGAAGAATTCCCTAAACCTGAAGAATTAATGCCTTTATCCCAAACCCTTATTACACCTGATCTTGCTATAGCTTTTGATATTCCAAACCCTACAAGCCCAAATCCTCAAAACAAACAACAAACTCCACTTGTTCAATCATCTCAGCCTAACTCATCAGCTGAATTTGAGTCTGGTGAGCTAAATGGGCCTGGATGTGGTGATGAACCGGCCCGGACCCTGAAAAGGCCTAGGCTTGTGTGGACCCCACAGCTACATAAGAGGTTTGTTGATTCAGTTGCTCATTTGGGGATCAAGAATGCTGTCCCAAAGACTATAATGCAATTGATGAGTGTCGATGGGTTAACACGCGAAAATGTGGCTAGTCATTTGCAAAAGTATAGGCTTTATTTGAAAAGAATGCAGGGACTTTCTAACAGTGGTAGTGGTGGGAGTAATGCTCAGTCTTTATCAGGTGCTGATCCAGCAATGGATAATTTGTTTGCTAGTTCGCCCGTGCCAGCGCATTTTCTGCATCCGGCGAGGGGTAATTCTGACCAATTCATGCCATTTGTGCCACATCACCATCATATGGGAGTGGTTGTTGGACACCATCCACATGTTCAACAGCAGTATAGGCAATTTGGGTCACCGGGAAACGGGCATTTTGATCATCCTTTTTTGTCTAGGCAGCAATCACAGCAGCAGGTTCAGAGAATGGGAACATCAGGGCATAATGGTAATTATGTGGAGGATGTGGATTCAGCCGCAACCGGAGCAAATGGGAGGAAGGTCCTTACTCTGTTTCCAACAGGGGATGATTGATATTAAGGGTAACTGTTGATTTTTAGCCTTATGCAAATCCTGTCAATTTGACGTACTATGTATTCTAGAATTTATAAGTTGAATAACATTTGCCTCTTTGTTTTAGTACCTTTTATTGGACTAGTGGTGTTTAGTGTTAATATCTCTATGGAACTATGAATCCCCTTTTCATAAGAAGTTGGATTTGATGCTTAGTGTCAGTCCTGAAATTGTTCGGTTAGATGAATTGTACGATTGCAATTATGTTGTGACGAATTTGACTTGTTTAATTGTCCCTTACATTTGTATTTGCCACGCTGAGCCACTGAGGCATCGCTGTTGGTTTTGAGAGAATGGTTTATTTCCCCTCTCTGAATTGCCAAAATAAGTACTCAAACCTCTCTATAACATCGTTTGTTCCGATATATTTTGGTTGCTATAGCGAAATGTTGTTATAGAGAACATATACTATAACATAACATGAAAGATTGGTTCCACAGAAAACATGACTGTTATAGTGAAATGTTATATAGGATGATTGTTATAGAGAGGTCTGACGGTAGAAACCTGCTAAGAATCTGTCCTCAGTATTCTTGGTTGAAGTAGTAGTACACTTGTCAAGTGCACGAGCCTTGTAATTTCTGGTCTTAATGGCTTACGTTACAGTATGCCAAGAGACTTTTTCTTATATAGTATTAGCTCCTTTCCATCTGTTTTTCCTTCTGTGTAGAAAACCTACTTGCTCTTGCTTTCCGCATTGTTCGTGTTTGTCAAAATCCTCTCCTTTTTCTTCATGTTCATCCTCACAATAAGAGGTCTACTCTAGTAAGATGAATTCTATTGAATGACTCCAGCACTAAAATCATATTTGAATGAAGGGGCCCTTGAATCAATGATCAATCTACTAACTGAGTACCATGGATTTCTCAACTTGAGTGGTTGGAACACAAAGAATTATGTATGACTAGTATTTCTTTGCATCTTAAAACATACTTTCCTGTGGACTTCCTCGTCGGATACAGAGAAAGACGGACCGGAACATGAGAACTTTATACTACTTGATTAGCTAGGATTGGATGCAGAGTTGAGTGTCATTGCTATTACTTATTTCCTGTTATTTGTTGTACTGATCTGAGCAAATGCACCATTAGTGGTTATAGATGATGCCATGTTGTGGGATTTCCTTTCTTTTTTTAAATATTTTTGGAAATGTTTCTTCACTGGCCATGTGGGGCTGGCTGTATCTTCAGTTTATATATATTTCTTTATCTACTAGAATATCTTTTCAGTCTTTCAGACGATAAAAATCTAGTTTAGATGTTAATTATATGCAAATTGCAAATAGGTCAATAACCTTCCAACTTTTCTGAAGTTCTTTCTTGGTCTCGGTAACTGTCCCTTCCATTTTTATTTCCCCCCCGCTGAATTGCCAATTTTCTTGCTTGAAGTAGTTGTAGTAAACTCGTCAAGTGCACGAGCCTTGTTATCGTCTAGTTTTTAATTGTTTACAATATGCCGAGAGACTTTTTTCTTGTATGGTATTAGCTCCTTTCCATCTGTTTTACCTTCTGTGTAGAAAAGCTCACTGGCTCTTTCTTTTCCCGTTGTTCGACTTTGTCAAAATCCTCGCTCCGTTTTCTTCCTGCTATTTACTCTGGAAGAACTAAAATCATGTGCGAATCAATCTTCTATATGAGTACCATGGATTTTTCTACTTCAATTGTGTATCACAAAAAATAATGTAAACCTTTCTGGTTTGGTATTACGCAATCATGTACAACTTTTATTTCTTTACCTTTTAGCACATATTTTCCCTTGTGAACTTCCTCATTGCTATTACTTTGTTCCTCTTATTTGTTGATATCTTGTGTCCGGTTCTCCAAAAGTAGTGCATTTTTGGATCCTCCGACACTGGTTACGGCAGCATTTTTGCTCATACTATTAGATTTGTTGTACTGATTATGAGCAAATTCATTGTTTCTGGTTTTAGTTGATACAGTGTTGGTGGGGCTAATAGTATTTCTTGTTCTTTTCTCTTAGGTAATCTTAAAGTATTTGCCCAATAGCCATGTGGGGTGCTAGCTGTATCTATTTACATATAATTTTAATTGGATTAAGCCTATAATGTAGCTCAACATTGCCAACTCAAATTTTGTCATACATTAACATCTTGTCATTATCATTCAGTATAATGCCAAAAAATATCTATTGAAAACAGTATAGAAGATGCTCTCTGTATTTTGAAGTCTACAGAAGCGTCTTTTGAATTAAACATAGCAGTCAAATTTGTTGGGCTTGATTGAGTAATATATGATATGAACCATATTTTTTCTGCTTGATATATTTGGAAAAGTGGTTGGTAGATGGTTCTTGATCAGTAATAGCTTGATTGTCTCAAGACAAAAAAGGTGTTAAATAAACTTGCAATTGACTTTATACTATTTTAGCTAAAAGCCACTGTTGGGAATCTTGGAGTTTGGTTAGTAAATAAGTCTCATTGGCAATTAGCGAGGGGCCGATCGGATCGGAGTTCCCTTAGGTAGCAACCGATCTAAAGTTATTCTTAAATTTTCTATACTTGATGGAGAAGAAGCAAATAAAACTGATCTAAAGTTATTCTTAAATTTCCTGTACTTGATGGAGAAGAAGCGAATAAAAGTAGGTTATTTTAAAATTTATCATGCTTGAGGGAGAAGAAGTCAATAAAAGTACGTTAATATGGTAATATGAAGAATGGAATAACTTGATAGTATATTATATCGCCCTGATAATATAAAAACTCTTTACAAATCTGAGTATGTAACTTGAATATAAAATCCATGATCTTTTCTAAACAGATCTGATCCATTAAGGTCATCTAATTTTCCTCTTAAAAAATTATACAAAGGGATTCACATTTTGACCACTTCATCCCCATCATGCAATCTACTTGATTTGTGAAATTAATCTATATTATATTAAAGAAATTAAGGGACTTAGAAATGTTGATTGAACTATTTGTTCTTCCCTAAAAGACTCTGCAATAGATAAAATTATCATTTACTATTTTTCCTCAAATTAATATACATAAATATTTTCATTTCAAAATAAAAGCTGCAATAAATATCTGTTATTATTTTTGGCAAAGTTTTTAGTTAAAGTCCTAATATGTAGGGCTTTATCGTCAATTAAAATTAATGAATAATAAATCTTTCCAATCAACGACAATCGTGGAGACTCCGAATTATGGTAAATGACAATCACTAAAGAGAGATCCTTATTTGCATTGGATTCTAAGACAAGTTATGTATATGTACTTTATAAAACTTGAATAGGAATTTACCGTGGTGTTATTCACGATTTGCAGTATATTGTTTTCTATTGAGCTTTTACCTTTTGTTTTATATGTTTAGTCATTTATTTTTCTTCCAAATTGATATGGTTTTATATTTATTTAGATTTATTAATTTTCTAATAAAGTGATTTTGTTTATGCTGCAGTGTATTTATCAGCATAATTCGTCAACTCCGTCTTTTCGTAAAAATTAGGAAGAGATCGTAGAGTATGAAAATTGATGATTTATTGAAAGCTGTGATTAATTCTTGACGTCGTCACTGTCACTGATGAGTAATGTAACATGATTATGAAATCAATAATTTTTTTAATACTTAGGACTTTGATATTACCTAAAGCTTTAACTATTTCATCTTTCTTTATTTGAACTATGTAAACACTTTTATTTAGGAATTTGAGATTCAGTAAAATTTTAGTTAAGTAAGTCGACTAAGTTAATTTTCAGAAGAATTCATAATTTAGGAATTGTTCGGGACAATAATTCTCTAAATGGAGTTAGAAGTCTTCCATGTCGATTTTTTTTCATCCAGCCATCTCTAGGTACAAATATATTGCAAGTGGAAGAGAGGAAAATTTAGCGCAAATCGTACATAAATCAAATCTATGGTGTTCAAATTATAATCGGATTGCTAAAATTATGAAGGATTAAGACTTGGTTTGCTTTGCAATTGCAAGTTTCATATTATGATTACTTTCTCTAGGTTTTAGTTGAACTAATAACTTCTGAGTGTAACTTTTAGTTAATCTTTTTGTAAACTTTCGGTAGTTCTTTTAATACATTCAAATAATTATTCTTTGTTTCTGTTTATTAAGCTTTTTCGATTTTGGAGTCAACAAGAATAGGGTTTCAAATTCTCTAAAGCAATTTTATTTCTAATCTCCAGATGGTGGGCTTTTGGTATAAATTTTGATTCTCAATTCCTATTAAACACCTGTTTTTAAATTATTTTCTAAATTTGAATTTAAATATCGATAACACTTCAAATAAAATTATCTGAAAAGCATTTTTTGAAATTCAAAAGGAGATGAAAATACGAAAAATACAAATGCTAATTAATTGGGTAAAAAATGGATCTTGGGCCTAACTCAACTCCAAAAGCTAGCTTATATGGTGAGGATTGTCCAAGTCCATATAAAGAAGTCCATGTTCACATTCCATACCCGATGTGGGACTCTTAACATTCCCCCGTACGCCAGACCTTGTTAACTGGAGCGTGAATAATATGATTTGGGGGCCCAACATCGGTGAACAAAGAATTGGGATGAGTCTGGCTCTAATACCATGTAAAGAATGGATCTTGGCCCTAACTCAACCCTAAAAAACTAGCTTATAGGGTGAGGATTGTCCAAGTCCATATAAAGAGTCCATGTTCCCATTCCATATCCGATGTGGGACTCTTAACAAATTGAAGCGGAGTGATCAAAGTAATTCCGGTGTCGGAATCCGACCGTATACCACTAGTATACACCGATATACAGTAAATATACAGCCTCCCCAGCCCACTTATTCTATAACAACCCGATATACACTGAGTATACAGTTGCTACTGCCTCACATACACTCCAAATATACGCCCCGAACCCCAACATAATTTTTTTCGGCAAGCATTCATGGCGGAGATTAATCACGGCGATTTTACGGGCAGCGGCAACACACTACAAGGGACTGGGCTGCCAGTCGCGTCCCAGACCCAGCGGCCTCCTCAGCAACTCAACAGCCCGTCACAAGCCCAACCGACGGGCCACAGGCAAGGCCGAATTCATCCTGCTCATGTCCCTACAGCCCAGTAGTGGCCCAACGATATGGGAGCCCTCCAAACAGGCCTCGACTATCAGGCCCAATGTCCTGTAGCCCAGCATCAGCCCAACAGTCTAGGACCGACACCACCAGGCCACAACCGACTGACCCAACATCCTGGGGCCCATCCGTCCGTCCCAGGTCCAGCCCAAGCAAATTTGGGCCAGGTATTTGGGACCAGTCAACAACCCGATAATGTGTGATATATGAACACGGGCGTCACGTCTCATCTCACCCACAATTATGACTTTCGAAAACCGGGATCTGCAAATCCGGGAGAGAAAACATTCATGTTTTTTTCTCTTTCAAGAGATTCTGTCTCGGAATCGTGCCTTGAGGGGGTATGCTGCCAATCCTACCGAGGACTTTCGGATTTCTTTTCCGAGAAGCGGGACGCACTGGACAAAAACCCCGAATGGGGCCCGGTGGAGAAAGACAGAAAGGAGATCGAGTTCGTTGAGCAAGTCAAACTCGATCTTGCGGCACGCGAATCTTCCTCAACTGCGCAAGCTACAAACTCCGCAGTCTATTATGATTTGTAATGGTCATCGCATCCCGATTCAAGGATTTGGCCACACCCTTACCCCACCACCGCATCCCCATTTCTCTCTTAAAACGTCTTCTATGCCCCCCACACATCATCAAAAATCTAATTTCTGTTAGAAAATTTACCACTGATAATTATGTCTCAATTAATTTTGACCAGTTTAGATTTTCTGTAACGGACCTCGGTACCGGAAAACTCCTTACGAGATGCAATAGTGAGGGGGGCCTATATCCTTTCCTACCCACATCTTTTGCTAGTGTCACTCCTCCCATCGTTCTAACAACCATATCTCCCTCAACGTGGCATAGTAGACTTGGTCATCCGGGGTCTCACGTTTTTTATTCTCTTAGAAACTGAAATTTAATCCAATGTAACAAAGGGAATCTTTCTCATAGTTGCTCCTCCTGTCAGTTAGGGAAACACGTTAGACTACCATTTACGACTTCTATGAGTACCACTTTCTCTCCCTTTGATATTATTCACGATGATTTATGGACCTCTCACATAACTAGCAACCTAGGCCATAAATATTATTTAGTATTTTTGGATGATTTCTCCCACTTTCTTTGGGTCTATCCACTCAAACTCAAATCTCAAGTGTTCTCCAAATTTATAGAGTTTCATACACTGATCAAAATGTAATTTGAAAAAGATATAAATTCCTTTCAATGTGATAATGGTCGTGAGTTTAATAATTCCTTATTTCATAAATTTTATGCGGATAACAACATGCTTTTTTGTTTCTCGTGCCCATATACCTCCCCTCAAAATGGTAAAGCTGAAAGAATTCTCTGAACCATTAATAATATGATTTGTACCCTCATTTTTCATGTGTCTCTCCCTCCTAATTTTTGGGTATATGCACTAAAAATGGTAGAATACATTCTCAACATTTTAGCTACCCGTGCAATTCAAAATAGGACACCCACCGAAATTCTCTACCGTCAGATCCCTACCTATGACCATCTTAGAATTTTCGATTGTCTGTGTCACCTTAATCTGATATCCACGGTAACCTGACATCCACGCCCCCCCCCCCCCCCCACAAATTGGCACCCAGATCTACTCCGTGTGCATTCCTAGGTTTCCCGTCAAATCATAGGGGGTATTTGTGTTATGAACTATTCACCGACAAAATTATTATTTCTTGCCACATCACCTTTGTTGAGTATGTTTTTCCGTTTGACAACATTAAAAAATTCCGAGTCACTGATTACCAATTCCTTAAAGATTCGGACCCATCATCGCTTGTCCAATAAGCATTTCATCAAACCGCCACTGTTCCGGCAACTTCCGACAATGTTCAACCACCGTCTGCCACCAACTCCACTGGTCAGCCCCCATCTGCCACTACTCCCACTGGTCCGACGCCATTTGTCACTACCAAAAACTCATCTACACTATCACAGCCACCCCGACTGCCATTCCCACTGTCGGCAGTCGGTCGGCTACCTCACATCCACCGGTTCTCCCATCTCACACCCACCGATCGTCTCCACCGATAAACCCAGTGTCACCACCACCCATTCTTGACATTCCAGTCACCCAGTCACCCAATCCCCCACCATTGTCACAACGTCATACCCCACCGTCCATAACCCAAATGTCGTCAATCTAACCCAATCGCCACTACCACCACACCAGTTGTCAAACCCAGAATCCCCAGTACAGACACCCTACCCCATCATACCCAGTTACCTAACGATCCAGTCACGACGAACAGTAACCAGAACCCAGCCCCATCGAACAGTAACCAGACACCAGCCCCCACACCCAAATACCAACAGTACCCGCCCTCATTCACCGCATGGAAACCCGTGCCCAACACGGGATTTCAAACCTAAAATCAAGTGTAACCTGTCCACCCAAACCATTTCCCCAATTCCCAAAAACCCAAAATTAGCCAAACTAGACCCTAATTGGAATGCGGACATGTGTGAGGGTTTAATGCTTTAACAAAACAACAAACTTGGAATTTGGTTCCTCGATCGAAGGGGGTGAATGTGATATGATGCATGTGGCTTTTTCATCACAAATACATAGACAGTGGTGATCTAGAGAGGTATAAGGCGAGACTTGTGGATAATGTCACTAATCAGTAGGAGGGTATTGATTGTGGTGAGACATTCAGTATGGTTGTCAAACCGACCACCATTCGTGCAGTTCTCAGCATTGTTATGGGTAAGCACTGGCCTATTTATCAGCTTGATGTGAAAAATGTGTTTCTTCATGGGGATTTGAAAGAAACAATTTATATGCATCAGTCGTATAGTTTTGTCCATCCAGCAGCCCCTCAGTATGTATATTGTCTCTGTAAATCACTCTATGGCTTGAAACAGGCCCCTAGAGTGTGGTATGATCGTTTTGCTCAGTATCTCATGCAGCTTGGGTTTGTGTCCAGCAAGTGCGATAATTCTCTATTTATTTTCCATAGAGGTAGTAGCATTGCGTATTTATTATTGTATGTTGATGTTATTGTGCTTATTGTCTCTTCTGAGTTGTTGAAAAATGAGATCATTGCACTGCTTAAATCAGAATTTGTTATGACTGACTTGGGGAAGTTGAGCTATTTTTTGGGGATTTTCGTGATTCGATCTACCGATACTATGTTTCTTTGTCAGTGTAAGTATGTAGAGGAGATTATATACAGGGCTAAAATAGGATCGATCAACATTAGGGTTAAATGTATATGTTATCTAGATTTATGTTTTTCATTAATAGTTATTTCAAAATTTAGTCTTTGTATGACATGATTTCTTCTTCTTTACTGATTTAGCTAAACATGATTAATATTTTTTTCTCATTTAAATGAAGTTGCATCTATTTAATGTCACTTTTCTATTTTACATATTTCGTCTTTCTTATTCTATAATTTTTATAATTGATGCAATACACATGTGCATCACACATACACTAAAATTAGTCTACATAAATAAAGGCGTGGAGTCTTATACTTCTCCTAATTATTATAATAAAGAAAATCAAGGACTGTGCATGGATCTAAATGGATATGCTTCCCTCGTGGTTTGCAAATAAAGTAGACAGATCTATACTAACAATTGCATATTGTTGTTCCAATATGTAAGATGATATTAATCTTCCTTAGGAAGTCTTTCTCATTAATATCAATATATATAGTGTACAATATACAATCCTAATACAAGAGGAAAGAGGAATCCTAATCACAATACAAGAGGAATCCTAATCTAATAATGGGTAGGGATTGTAGTGTTATACTTGTACACGTTTACACACCCCCTCGGTCGGAGCGGAAGGAGGCCTAACGCTAAGACTGGATCTGAAATCAAGGAACAGCTGTCTTGGGAGGCCCTTCGTGAAAATATCCGCGTATTGATATGAGGAAGGCACGTGCAATACCTTAATATGCCTGAGTGCAACCTTCTCACAAACAAAGTGGATGTCCATCTCAACATGCTTGGTTCGCTGATGCTGAACCGGATTGTGAGACAGGTATATGGCGGATATGTTATCACATTAGACCAAAGACGTTTTACTTAAAGGACACTGAAGCTCTAAGAGAATGTTTTGAAGCCAACAGATATCAGCAACAACATTAGCAACTCTTCTATACTCAGTTTCTGCACTCGAACAGGATAATGTGGCTTGTCGTTTGGCAGACCAAAGATGAGATTATCACCCAAAAATACACAGTAGCCGGATGTAGAGCGGCGGGTGTCTAGACAGCCTGCCCAATCTGCATCGGTGTAGGATAATAGCGAGTTCAGTGGGGAGGGGTATAAGTGTAGTCCATAATCCAGTGTGCCCTTAACATATCGAATGATACGTTTGAGGGCAGTAAAATGAGGTTTACTGGGGGCATGCATAAACAAGCATACCTGATGGATAGCATAGTCAATGTTAGGCCTGGTGAAGGTGAGATACTGAAATACACCTGCAAGACTCTGATACATAGTAGGATCAGTCACTGGAGTACCGACTATTGCACTAAGTTTGGATTTAGAATCAACTGGAGTGGCCATGATTTTACAATTGTCTATCTTAGCCCTGTGCACGATCTCCTCTGCATACTTAAGCTGGCAAAGAAATATACAATCAGCGGATGTATTGACTGAGATCCCTAAAAAATAGCTCAATTTTCCCAAATCAGTTATGGCAAATTCAGACTTGAGCCGTGCAATAATCTCATCTTTCAACACAGTAGTAGAGCAGTAAGAACAATGTCATCCATATATAATAGTAAATAAGTAGTATCACGGCCTCGATGTAAAGTAAAGAGAGAGGTATCACATCTGTTGCATGTAAACCTGAGACGTATAATGAACTGTGCAAAACGATCATACCATGCTCTGGGGCCTGTTTTAGGCCATAGAGTGACTTACGGAGACGACACACATAATGTGGGGCTGCTGGGTGGACAAAACCAGACGGTTGGTGCATGTAGACAGTTTCTCATAAATCCCCATGAATAAATACATTCTTCACATCTAGCTTATGAATCGGCCAATGCTTTCCCATAGCAATGCTTAGAACTGTGCGGATGGTGTCCGGTTTAACAACCTGACTGAATGTCTCGCCGCAATCAATGCCCTCCTACTGGTTTGTACTATTTGCCACTAGTCTTGCCTTATATCTTTCTAAGTCACCACTATCCCTGAACTTGTGACGAAAAAGGCACATGCAACGGATCGCATTCACCCCCTCTGGTCGAGGAACCAAGTTCCAAGTATGTTATTTCGTTAAAGCATTAAACTCCTCACACATGGCCGCATACCAATTCGTGTCTAGTTTGGCTAATTTAAGGCTTTTTGGTATAGGTGAAATTGTTTGGGTGGACAGGTTAAATTGGACTTTGGGTTTGAAAATCCCCTGTTGGGCACAGGTTTCCATCCGGTGTGTGGGCGCTGGCTGGGTAAGGGTATTGGTTGACTGGTTGGGTGGACTGGGTGACAAAAGATTCGGGTGTAGTGCACGTTGTGTTGTCGGGATTGGGTTTCTGTTGAGGGTGGTTGTCGGGTGGTGCAGAACAGTGACGGTGTTTGGGGTTGGAGTCGAGTGGGTTTGGTCATTGGTTGACGGTGAACTGTGGTAGGGAGTTGTGGGGATTCTCGGTATGCCGAAAGGGAGGAGATTTGTTAGGTAGGGTACGACGTCGATGGTGTATTAGGTCCGGTATCTAGGTTTTTTGGGTGGTGGTTGATGGTCGGACTGTAGTTGGCATGATGGTGAGACTGTTGGGACGGCACAGTGGATGGGACGGTGATCGGTGAGTTGGTGGAACCTGGAGGCAGAGTTGTGCTAGAAGTGGAAAGAAGCGGCGACGGGAGGGACGCCGACGACAGGTGATGTATGGTGGCAGATGGAGGCGGTGTAGTGGTGTCAGTCGGGCACAGTTCCCGAATGTGGACAGGAGAGAGTTGATTCATCTAAAAAATCGTAATTCGGTTTTTGAAATTTTTGGATATTGGAAAAGGGGAATTGCGTCTCGTCAAAAGTGACGTGACACGTGACGTGAATTTGACGAGTGGATAAGTCATAACACAGATAGCCTCTATGGTTCGACGGGACACCTAAGAAGACACACGGAGTGGTGCGGGGAGCTAATTTGTGAGAGGTTGTGGAAGAGAGATTGGGGAAACATAGGCACCCAAATATCCGTAGGTGATCATAGGAGGGAACCCTACGGTGTAAGATTTTGGTTGGAGTCATGTTATGGAGGGTACCAGTGGGTAAAATATTAAGGACGTATTCTACCATTTTGACCGCATAAATCCAAAAGGATGGAGGTAGGGAGGCATGAAACAAAAAAGTGCGGACCATGTTATTTATTGTACGGATGAGACGCTCGGCTTTGCCATTTTGAGGGGACGTGTGGGGACACAAAAATCGGAAGACCATGCCATTATTGTTGCAGAATTTTTGAAACGCAAAGTTGTTAAATTCACGGCCATTGTCACATTTGAAAGATTTAATGGCGTGTTTGAATTGCGTTTTGATAAATGTGCAAAATTCAAGAATTTTGGCAAAAACTTCGGACTTAAATTTTAATGGGCAGATCCAAAGAAAGTGAGAGTATTCATCTAATAACACGAGATAATATTTATGACCTAGGGAGCTGGTAACGGGGGAAGTCCACAAATCAGCATAAATGATATCAAATGAAGCAAACGTAATACTAATTGAGGAATTAAACGGAAGACGAACATGTTTACCTAATTGACAGGAAATGCAGGTCTGGGCAAGTTTCTCATTACATTGAATAAAATTATTACTTCTAAGAAAATAAAAAACATGAGCTCCTGGGTATCCGAGCCTATTGTGCCAAATTGACGGAGACAGAGCAGCTAGGGTAGTGTGTGGGCGGGAACCGGCAGCGGACGAGGATGTGAATGGATAGAGGTCCCCTGTGCTATTGCATCTCGTAAGAGGGGTCCCCGTACGTAGATCCTTCACAGTAAAATCAAAGGGATCAAAATCAACCGACACATAATTATTACGAGTAAATTTCCTAATGGATATTAAATTTTTGATGATGTGGGGGGCATGCAGGACGTTATTTAGAGAGAAGGGTGGGTGAGGTTTCGGTGTGTGAGTGTGACCATAGCCCTGAATTGAAATGTGATAACCATTGCCAACTGTAATAAATTGTGAAGACGTTAAACGAAACAATTGGGAAAGATTACCTGCGGACCGGGTGAGGTGAGAGGAGGCTCTGGAGTCCATATACCAATTTTTGTTGGGCTGCTACAAACTTATATTGTTGAATGCCTGACCCAAGTCGGTGGGGATTTGATTTAAGGACTGCTGTGGGAACTGGGCCTACACGACGTGGGCCTGATGTTGCTGGAACACTGGTGGGCGCGGAGCTGGAGCCTGGCCCAGTAACCCTTGTTGATGAAAAGGGTACTGGGGTGGATGAAAGCCGAAAATCGTGGCCCATTTCTGATTTGGGTAGCCAGAGACTGGGCCGGCCCATGAAGCGTTATTATTGATTTGATGTGGCTGTTGTCCTCGGCCTTTTCCGCGACCCTTGCCGCCTCGCCCATTGCCACCCCTGCCGCCGCGGTTTTACCGCGGTTGGATGTTTTCCGGCGGAGGTTGTTGACCAGCAGTGGCCTGAGGTTGTGCGGGCGTGTCAACTGCTAAAGCCTCCTAGTTATGCTCGTCCTGTTTCGCACGTCGAGTCTCCTCCAATAACAATTGCGAGCGTGCATTGTTGAAGCTTGGTAGAGGGTCAGCATGTTGTATCATCGTGGGTAGGGTGTCATATTCACCCTTAGGGAGGCCTGCAACTAATTGTAACACCATTTTTGTTTCGGACACGGGCGTACCAACATTGGACAGTTGGTCTGCCACCAGTTTCAACTGTTTGCAATATTCTGACATAGTAGAGAAGTTTTTAAGACGGGTGTTGTTGAACTGTTCTTCCAAGTACACCGCACGAGTGTTCTTGTTGTCTTGAAAGATTTCTTTCAAACGTGTCCATAGATCACGGGCAGAGGCACCCGTTTTCATGATTGTGTATAGTAAATCCTTGGATATAGTGTCATATATCCACTGTTTGACTACGACATCGAGGCGACGCCATGTGGTGCCGTCCATATCGGGAGGACGAGGGAAAGAGTCGTCTATATGATCAAGCACATGATATACACATGCATGGATACGAAATAGTTCCACTCATGACCAACATTGGCCATCATCCTGATCAAGAATTATAGGGATAAAATTCTTGATGTTGGTAACGGCGAGAGCCGGATGGAAAGATGGTGAGGAGAGGGTAGTGGGTGGTTGGATGACGACTGCGTTAGAAGCGGAAGCATTGGAAGAGGTTGGAGTAGCCAAATTTTCCATTAGAATGGTGGAAATTTAGGAAGAAAGAAAAGAAGAAAAACAATGTTGTCGTCGGCCAAGAGGGGGGGGCGGCAAGGTAGGAATTTTTCTAGATTAGGGTTTTTGTTCTTGATACCATGTAAGATGATATTAATCTTCCTTAGGAAGTCTTTCTCGTTAATATCAATATAAATAGTGTACAATATACAATCCTAATACAAGAGGAAAGAGGAATCCTAATCACAATACAAGAGGAATCCTAATATAATAATGGGTAGGGATTATAGTGTTATACTTGTACACGTTTACACAATAAATAACCATTTATTAGCCGGTAAAATAATCAAGTACACGCAAATTAATTCGGATATAATCGTTATTACGAAAATAAACAAATAAACAACCGTTTATTAGCTCATACGATCCACGTTCCCCATCTTTCTTATTTCTTCCTTTTTTTTCTACATCTATATTTTTATATTGTTTGGGTGTGGGGAGGGGGGGGGGGATAGGAGAATTATTTGGAAGCTATCAGCTTTAAGGTGATCTGTTATTTTAGTATTTTCCTTGTCCTAACTTATTTGAGACTTTTTACATTTTTGTTCGTGTAAAAAAAAGTCGATCTTCAGCTGTTTGGATTGACTTATTTTAAGTGTATATGGGCTTTTAAGCATTTTTCTAGTTTTTATGATATTTGGCAATAAAAAAATGCTTTAAAATATTTATTTCTAGGCATGAAAGTACTCCCTCCGTCCTAAAATACTTGTCATGTTTTTCTTTTTAAAAGTCAATTTTACTAAATTTCAAAGTTCATATTAGATTATATTAATTCAATAATTTAAAATATAAATATTAGTTTTTAAGCACTTTTCTAGTTTTTGTGATATTTGACAATAAAAAGAATGCTTAAAAACACTTACTTTTTAGGCATGAAAAGTACTCCCTCCGTCCTAAAATACTTGTCATGTTTTTCTTTTTAAAAGTCAATTTGACTAAATTTTGAAGTTTAGATTAGATTATATTAATTCAATATTTTAAAATTAAAATTTAGATATTCGGAAACTATACGAAAAGTACTATAAGTTGCAATTCTTCTCATATTAATATGATAAAAGAAAACATAGCTCAAAATATTAGTCAAAATTTATATAATTTGACTCTCGAAAACGTAATGTGACAAGTATTTTACGACAGAGGGAGTACAAAAATAAGTCAAAAGTTGGGTATTACCAACTTATGGTTTTTGACTTTTAGCTTATAAGTTACTCCCTCCGTCCCAATTTAAGTGTCTTAGTTTCACTTGACACAGAGTTTAAGGAATAAAGAGATTAAATTAAATGTGTGGGGTCTTTTAAATCTTGTGGTCTTAAACTTGCCATGAGATTGAAAAATTTACTAAATATATGAAAGAGACACTCTTTTTTAAACAGACAAAAAAAAAAAACACTTAAATTAGAACGGAGGAAGTACTTTTTAAAAGCCAATCTAAACACCCTCCTTTTTGTATATTAGAAACTAACTTTGACATTATCATTTCTCATTGACACAACTAACATCGCTGCCATTCCCATCCCAAGTGGTTCTCCCTATCAGCCTGAAGAGATTCACATAAAGATTATTGCTATCCAGAAATCTCTTTCTATGTTAACTAATGGATGACAGGATGAGTACGAATATGTTACACATTTCATATTAGACCCCAGAAAAAGAAGCAACAAAAATAGCTAAAAACGGTTGTTAAAATTATTAGATACAACTAGGGCTGTCCAACGGGGCGGACGGGACGGGATGAGGGTTGGGACTGGGGTTCCGACGGGCCTGGTGGGCCGGGATAGGCGGGACGGTAGGAGGTCCTGTCCCACATCCCGCCGGAACGGGGTCGGGTTGGGGCGGGGCGGGGTCGGGACTCGATTTTTCCCCCACTTAATTTTAAAAAATAATATATAGTTATATACAAACACTTCAATAATTGAACAAGATAGTGTAATAAAAACATCACAAGATTATTTTTGCGTCTCTTATATTATTTAATAGAAATATGACATAGTAATACAATTTCAAAATTACAACTTTGTGGTGTTGTTCAAAAGTTACAAATGACATTGTAAAATACTAAAATTGCAATTAAAAAAATTACATATTCAACCATACTCTTTCGAATTTTCTAACAATGTCTTGAGGATCTTCTGTTGGAATTGAAATGTGTTTGTCAAATTCTTCAACGTCGCTTCCTGCTCCCTCGGACAAGATTTCATTATAGTTGTAGTCTTCTTCTTCGTTGGTCTCCAGTTGGCCGCACCTCCTACGCTCCGCACGAATTCATCCTCTGAATAGAACTGCAATCTCCAATGTGTCTCCCGTCAATGAATGGCAGTGCTCTCAAATTTGAAATCTTCCTACGGAAAAGACGCTTTCAGACGATGTTGATGACACTTGAATGTTTAACACATCTCGGGTGCGTCGGAAATGTCTTCTCATTCTGCCTCCGGTATTTCAGCAAGTCTTTTTGTCCTTCATCATTGACAATTAATTCCTACGGTAGAGCACCCTGCAAAACATAAACATCAAATTCGCCAACTTGTGAAGAAGTTGAACCACTACACATTTTATTTCTAAGGTCTTGAATACTACTAGCAGCAGAAATCGCATGTTTTTTATAAGGTTGCAGCGAAGTAGTAGAAGATGGTACAGAAGCCGGTTGATTATTTGCACTTTGTTGTTGGTAATACGTATATATTTTTTTGCATTCGGTGTATATGCTAGACGTAACTGCTTCTTTAGTTGGTGTGTCAGTTGGTTCTTCAGTTAGGTCTGTTGGAAGTACTTCTACACAATCATAAATCGTTTCTACAAGTGGTTTACAACCGTCTACTTTAATAGTTGGATTTAATACAGCACCAACAATATAAATAGTGGGGATAGGAAAAAAGTATTTTTTTAAAATTTTAAACATTTTTTCAATAGCTGCCTTATAAATTGATTTTTGCATATATTCATTAAGTAAAAAATAACATATTTGAAATAGTAGGATAATAAATACCAGAAAATTCTTTAGTAGCTTGATAAATTTTTTCTAAAAATTCATTAAGTTCTAAAATTTTATCCCAATCACTATTTACAAGCATATCCCTTGGATTTTTATTATGGACGTTAAATAATAAAGTAATAGGTTGTTTATAATCGTAAGCAACGAGTAGTTGCTCATACAGAGAATTCCACCTAGTCGAAACTTCTTCTGAATTTTTTTTTGTATATGGTAATCCACAATCATGACATATTTTTTTATACTCTTTGCATCTTTGTATTTTTTTACCTTTAAAAATAAAGTTTATGGCAAATTGTATTTTATCAAGAATGCTTTCAAAAGTTTTAGGTCATCCTTTACAACTAAGTTATAAATATGGCACGCACATCTTATATGAAAATGATCAGGAAAAGATGGAGTTAATCTAAGTTTTAAAAGTCTTATAGCATAATCATTAGAAGAAGCATTATCTAATGTAATAGTCATAATTTTATATGTTATTCCACAGTAATCACAAATTTCATTAATATTATTTGCAATAAAACTACCAGTATGCCTATCGTCAATATACCTATATGCTAAAATACGTTTTTGCATAAACCAATTTTGATCTATCCAATGATATGTTACCGTTAAAAATCATTACCGTTAGTACTACGGCCTATGTCAGAAGTGATAGCCACTTTGCCATTAAAATGATACAGTGCATAACGTAAATACTGTTGATACTCACTTGCAAATTCAAAAACATCTCTTCTAACAGTTGATCTAGGAAAATCATTAAAAGCAGGATTATATATTTTCCGAATATAATGAATAAAAACATGAGAGGAAGGAAATGAAAAAGACAAACTCTCCATCGCTATTAATTTTGTCACATTTTCCCTATCTTTGTTTTTATCAGATTTAGGACAAAAAATTGCACCCATTGTCGGGTTAATTTGACCCTGTACTAGGTAAGGGACACTATGGGAACATTGTCCCGACTCAAATAGCATTGACACACCCAATTTATTCGCCTGGTATTGATTCCACCTAGATGTGTGTTCGCTTGCATATGTCTCAATAATCCTCCCGTCCCACCTTGACTTTTTCCGATTTTAAATTTATAAACATTTTTACATCTAACTAGTTGATTCTCTTGGTCCCTATCAAAAAAATGTCATGCGGGTGATTTTAACTTTCGTTTTGTTGGGCCTCGATTCATCCTAGGGGGAATAGGAGACATTCCAGTTGCAGTTTCAGGCTGAGACTCAGTCTGAGCCTAAGGTTGATATGCAGCACTAGTGATGTGTCATCTATATTATCGTCTAAATTAAATTCTGATTCATCTACTGGTATATCATTAAAAAAAAGCATTTTCATCAATATTACTTAAATCAATCAAATCATCGGGACTAGGAATAGAATTACTACAAGAAGTACCATTACCCTTATTACCCCTACTAGAAGAAGTCTTACCCTTACCCGTAATCATATGTTTCAATCATTCCATTTTAATTATACAAATAAATAATTACATAAATAAAATTAAGTGTGATAATTAAAATTAAATAACAATAATAATTTAAAGAATGAACGAAGGTACCAAACGCCGACGTAACGTCGACGTGTAATCGAGGTTGATAATTGAATTTTTGCTCGATGGATGATCGTCAAGCTAGTTGTCAACTTCACTCTCAATTTTTTAACTTTAATATAATATTTAATAGTATGAAGATTTGTAGAATTGTAGAGAGATAAATTGAGAGATGGTATGAAGATTTGTGAGAAAAATGAGTTATTTATAATTGAAAAATAGGGTTAAAGTGTAAATATACTAACTTAAGGGTTAAAAAAAATATTAAGGGAGTATTAAGAGTTATGAGGTGGGGGGCAAAAATGGTCGTTATAGCCGTTGCACAACGACCAAAATCAAAATTTGACCGTTGCAACGATTATTTTTGTAAAGGGAGAGGGAGACTGGGTCGGGCTGGGCCCAGCTCAGACTGGGCCAGAGTCGGGATCGGAACGGAGCTGGACGAATGCAAGCCCTGACCCCGACAATTTTTTTTTCTTACTTTGGGGGATCGGGACGGGTCGGGATCGGGACAGGTCAGGATCGGGCTGACCTGACCCACTGGACACCCTTAGATACAACAACATATCATTCAATCAACTTTTGTCCAAAGTCAAAACAAAGGGAGTATTAGTTAACCATGACTTTTACAAGTAAAACCTCTTCGGGTGATCTAATTCTTGTTTACCTTAGAAATACTTTTCCTAGTAATTTTTTCCATATACTAAGAAATTGAATCTCCAAATTCAGATATAGAATAAAGGAGTTCCTTTGGTCAATCAGAGTTTCAATTTAAGTTCTCTAAAAAGTCAAATCCTACTTATAAACCACAAGGTCATTCCCACAACAGAGCATTCTTTCTGATATTATAAGGGGAAGTTTGTGTATTGGAGCAGAAGACAAGGAGTAGAGTACAACAACGTACCCAGTATAATCACACAAAGTGGGGTCTGGAGAGGGTAAGATGTAAACCGGGAGTAGAGTAATAATAGCAAATGCATATAGGTAATATGAAGTATTACTGCAATAGACTCAAAGTCAGTACTTGATTCTTCCACTCGAACTGAGTTCCAAAAAATGAAAGCAAAAGGGACTAATAATGCAGCACCAAGTTTGATAGTCTATGACAATAACCTAAACCAGGATAACACTAAGAGAGAACAAAAATTACATTCCCCAGTACAGACGTCTGAACCATTTCTTGAACATCAACTGTGGTTCTGGGAGTAACCAAAACTTAGAGGCTGCTGACAGAAGGTGGGCTGCAACAAAAACAAAAAGAGGGATTGCCTCAGTAACTTATAATGGGTAAAAACGTATCCGCACCGGCTGTTTACACCAAAATAATGAATGTATAATGTGTGTTTGAATATACACAACCATTACTTAACCATGACTGATTAATATATATTTCCATTTCATTAAATCACTTAACCATGGTAACTTGAATTGATTTGGTCTAAACACCCAATGCGGATAAGTATTGACCCTCAAAAGTTGCATGTTGTTAAGAGAATCACACATTGTCAAAAAATAATAAATAAATAAATAAAACAGAGATCAACAACAATATGCACAGATGGACAGGCGTGTACCACCAACAGTGGGATGATTTACATGAATGTCCCAATTATTTTAAGATGTGTAAATATAGCCTTTAGGAAATTACCCTTCCGGACAACTTTAGTCTCGGGTATAATGTTTGCTCATATATTTTCTCAACCTTGTAGACAGCATTATTCTGTCGTCTAATGTTTGCAATAATTCACAATTTTAGGCAGTGGTCTAACGTTTTCTCATAAGATTTTCAATTTGCTCAACATGAATCTTTAGACACATGAACTAAAGGTCCATAAGTTGCAGGAGAAATAAAAAGAGGGTCATTTACTAAAAAAGTTGTCCCATTTTCGGACAACTAGTGAAAATTCTGCCAACAGTGTGGTGGAAGCCCAAAAAGGAGACCTCATAATAATATGCATACCCAGGGAATAATTGCCAAGAAAGATGACATAGCTATTTCTCCTAATAGGTATATCCATTGGAATATAATTAGTCAAAATGCAAAGTCAGGAAAAGAAAAAACAAAATTGCAAGATTTTAATGTTATCTTAGCATCTGCCAATTTGAAGAAACTGGGGAGCTAATAGAACAACTGCCATAATTAACAGACTAGCCACTCCAAAATACATCAACAACATGATCCCACCCACTCCAAAATACATCATTATACGTAAAGATTCAAACATGGGGCTTGTGGTATAAGAGGAGTATAGATTTGGCAATTGATAGATGTCATATTAATGCCAAAACAGAGAAATCGTCCCTAGAAGAACGCTTCTACATGGTACTTAGTTTGTATCCAACATCAACATAAACAAGCACACTATTAACAATTAACACCTAAAACCTAGACAGCATATTATGGTCAGCATAAGATTGATATATTTATTTACCTATCTTTCCAATCAGAGTTCTCAGAAACGGGAAACAGTAAATTATCATTTGTCCTTTAGTGCTCTTGTTGGTATATTATTTGGCCATTAGTAGTATTTATTACCAAAAAGGGTTCCTAATAGAATCATACGACAAAATAGTTGGTGCTTTATAGTACAAGACATGAAACTGATTAGTACCTGAAAGAAAGCATGTCTAACTTGATCATATGAATGTGCATAAATCATGCTCTGGGTTGGCCACTGCATGAATACTCCATCATTGGAGGTCTGATTAAATCCCATGGCATGGTACGGGCCAAGAACAGGGTTCTGTAGTTTGGTGAAGCTTGAACATTGGGCAGCTGACTCAACTGAGGAAAACCACCATCATAATGCACATATGGAGGCTGAAACTTCTGCACATCAAAAGGTGCTACGCTAAAGCACTGGCCATATGGGACACTCTTAACGTACCTGCATCAGTTTAAAAGACAATTAATTGAATCATCTCCAGTTACTATTTCATGTTTTAAATTATTGCGAACAAAGAGGAGCTTGGGAAGGCAAATAATTTTTGCCAAAAGACATATATATATATCATTTGTTTGAAAGACAGTAAACTCCACTAATTGAGATGAAACATTGTAGAATATACAAATACTCCCTATGTACCAAAATTTATGCAACACTCTTTCCTATTAGTCAAGTGCCAAAAAGAATATTATCTTTCTATATATTTAGTAACAATTAGATTTTAAACTTCCCATTTTACCCTTAATAAAATGATTATAGCAACAAAAACTTCTCAGATTTGCTTTAGACTAACAAGTTTCAAAAGTCCTCCTTTTCATCTTAAACTTAGTGCCCAGTCACATAAATTGGGACAGAGGAAGTATGTTATACAAATGGCTGCAGAAGGAAGATAACTTACCTAACATAATTCCGGTCATAATCAGGGTCACTCAGCTCTTTCTCCCTGTCCCTAAAGATGGCAACTCGGGAAGAAGTACCACCTTCCCTGCTGCTGAAGTTTTTCTCCATATCCAAGAGTAACCTACTTGAATATTCATTCTCATCTATGCTGTTCTTGAGGTCAGAAGCAACAAGAACCAATGTGTCACTTGACTTGGAGCTAGTAGGACTATTAAAAATACGTGCACGTGCCCTGTCATACTCCTCTTTTCTCTCTTCCACAGTTCTTACTGGACTGCGTTTTGCACCCGATTCACTATCTTTGGAGGAACTGTTACTCGGCCTTGGTTGTATTACAATTTTCATCTTCTTATATTTGTCATTTTCAGATTGTTTAGGTGGGACGTCTGACAAACGCAAAGCAGGGTATTTGCTTTCAGGCTTTCTTGTCACAAGGATTTTGGCTCCCTGACCATCCACAACATTATCCTGAACCATAGTCTGCAAACCATAGTGTTGAGCAACACGGTGCGCTGCAAGTCGGAGGTAGGAAGTCGGAAAGTGTGGGAACTCAAACTGTTGCATATCAGAATTTTGCAAGAACTTCTGAATATCGAGTTCCATCCGTAGAACTGGCCAAACAGCAAGGAAAAACCAGGCATAAATACTTTTGACTAGAGAGTAAATAATTCTACTAATATTAAAGAATGAGCTGTTGGTGCACTATAAACTAGTATAACACCTTCCAAACGAAGAGAACTTCACACAGACAAATAAAATAGGAACTGATGTGAAATAACTAGAACTATCAGGAAGGATAAACTAAATAACATATCTCTAAATCAACAGAACAAATTGTCAATAAATCCTTGAGCAGAGCATTAAATCTTCTACTTCTATGCTAATTACCATTGTAGTGCTCTCACAGACAAATAGTCAGCATACACTTCTTGCTCCCACTTGGCTTCGCCCCTGCATGCTATCAGTCGAGCAGGGGAACAAACCAAAAATCCAAACAGTAATGCTTATGCAACACACATTTCCACACAAAATATTAAGTCAACATAAAGAAGGTAATCACCCATTCTCCCAACAGAACAAAATGTCAGTAAAACCTTCAGCAGAGAATTAAATCTTCTATTTCTTTGCTACTTACCAATGTAAGTCTCTCACAGACAAATAATCAACATATGTCACACAGCCCTTTCTAATTCTACAACACAAAAGCAAGATAAAACATCCACACTATCAGTCGAGCAGGGGAGCGAACCAAAAGCAAATAAAACCCAAACGATAATGCTTATGCAAAATACATTTCCACACATAATATTAAGTCAACATAGAGAAGGTAATCACCCATTCACCCAACAGAACAAACCTTCAGCAGAGCATTAAATCTTCTACTTCTATGTTAATTACCATTGTAATGCTCCCACAGACAAATAATCAGGCATACATCTCTTTCTAGTGCTATAACACTAAAGCAAGATAAACATCCATGCTATAAGTCGAGCAGGGGAGCAAACCAAAAGTAAATAAAACCAAAACGGTAATGCTTATTCAACATACATCTCCACACATAATATTAACTCAACATAAAGAATAAATTGTCAGTAAATCTTCAGCAGAGCATTAAATCTTCTACTTCTATGCTAGTTACTATTTAGTACTCTCACACACAAATAATCAGCATACATCATACAGCTCTTTCTAGTGCTATAACACTAAAACAAGATAAAACATCCACACTATCAGCCGAGCAGGGGAGAAAACCTTTTAGCAAATAAAACCCAAACGGTAATGCTTATGAAACACATATCTCCACACATAATATTAAGTCAACATAAAGAAGGTACCCATTCTCCCAACAGCAAATTGTCAATAAATTCTTCAGCAGAGCATTAAATCTTTTACTTCCATGCTAATTACCATGTTAATAATCAACATACATCACAGAGCTCTTTCTAGTGCTATAACACTAAAGCAAGCTAAACTATAAAGCATATCTCTAAATCAACAGAATAAATTGTCAGTAAATCCTTCAGCAGACCATTAAATCTTCTACTTCTATGCTTAACACCATGCTACTTCTCTCACAAGCAAATAATCAGCATACAGCATACAGCTCTTTCTAGTTCTATAACACTAAAGCAAGATAACACATACATCTATCAGTCGAGCACGGGAGCAAACCTAAAGCAAATAAAAGCAAAACAGTAATGCTCATGCAACACACACATCCCCACATAATATTAAGTCAACATGAAGGTAATCACCCATCCTCCAGCAGAACAAACCTTCAGCAGAGCATTAAATCTTCTACTTCTATGTTAATTACCATTTTAGTGCTCTCACAGATAAATATCAGCATACATCATACAGCTCTTTTTCTAGTGCTGTAACACTACAGCAAGATAAAACAACCACACTATCAGCCAAGCTGGGCAGCAAACCAAAATCAAATAAAATCCAAACAGTAATGCTTATGCAACAATACATTTCCACACATATTACTAAGTCAACGTAAAGAAGGTAATCACCATTCTCCCAAACAGATCAAATTATCAGTAAAACCTTCGGTAGAGAATTAAATTTTCAACTTCTATCTAATTACCATGTTAGTGCTCTCACAGACAAATAATCAGCAAGTTAAATCTTCTACTTCTATGCTAATTACCATGTTAGTGCTCTCACAGGCAAATAATCAGCATACATCATACAGCTCTTTCTACTGCTACAACACTAAAGGCAAGATAAAAACATCCACACTATCAGCCGAGCAGCGGAGCAAACAGGAAAATTAAAATCCAAACAGTAATATTTATGCAACATACATTTCCACACATAATACTAAGTCAACATAAAGAAGATAATGACCTATTCTCCCAACATCATGTATTTAGCTTCTTCTTTTAATGACAAGGGAACCACAGCCGCTACCCTTCGGGTGCGCACAACCATGTTGCTCGGACTCTTCAAAAATGCTGATGGGTGCATGTCATATACTCCAAAATTACACTATTTTTGGAGAATCCGACATGGGTTAGGCAGCATATTTGGAGAGTTCGTGCAACATAGACACACAAGGTAAACCCCGCTAATTTGTAATAGCCCGCAAACCACACATGAGAGATAACCGCACTAGACAAGCCCCGTGCGACGAGCTCAACCCAGAAGGCAAATCCCCTGCTGTCGTAGGCAGGGGGTTCCGAACCTGAGAACTCCATTATGGAAGCCCCATGCTCAACCAACTGACCCACCTTTGTGGGCGGATATTTAGCTTATCTATGACTAAATTCAACTTCTAAAACCCAACCAAATTACTAACACAAAGAAAAAATACACAGCATATACACACTAATAAGTAGGGGTGAGCACGGGTACAGGGTACCCAATACCCGACCGGAACCGATACTATCGGGTAGGTTCCGGGTAGATATATTATAATAACGGGTAGGTTCCGGGTATTAAAATTAGGAACCGATCAATATCGGGTCCGGTTCCGGTTCCGGAATATAAACCGGTACCGGACCGGAACCGATACCCGGACCCTATGAACCTACCCCCATTTAAATTATTTAGTTTTGGGCTTTGGGGCGTTTAAATTTTTGGCCCAGTCCGGTTAAAAGGAATTATACGGAATTAATTCGCATTTCACTACTTCACTTCGCCCAAATTTCCAAAATCTTCACTTCGCCCAAATTTCCAAAATCTTCACTTCGCCCTAATTTCCAAAATCTTCACTTCGCAGCTCACAGTTCACTAAGCTTCGCACTTCGCCGCAGCTCGACCCAGCTCGCCATCGCCATCGCCATCGCCAGTCGCCATTACGTAGCTCGCGCCTCGCCATCGCCAATCGCCATTACGTAGCTCGCGCCTCGCCATCGCCATCGCCATCGCCATCGCCATCGCCATCGCCTCTCTCACTCCAGAAGCTTGACAAAGGTTGTTGTATTGTGCTCGAATTCCTCTCAGTTTTGTTAAAGGTAATGAATAACCCTTTAGTTGTTGCATAGTGAAGAACATTAGATTTTTGCATTTCTTGGGTTGATTTCTGTATTGGGTTGATTTCTTGGGTTGATTTCTGTATTATAATGTTACTGTTTTTTATTTCTGTATTATAATGTTACTGTTTTTTATTTTTTATTGTTTGTTGTTAGTATTTGGGTTGATTTCTGTTAGAAAAGCTAGTATTTGGGTTGATATTTCCCTTTTATTGTTTGTTGTTAACTTGTTATGCTCAATTTATTGGAGTTGCTGTTTTGTTTTGTTTTATTTTGATACTTTTTTTTGGTAGATGGCTGAGGCTAGCACGGCATCCACAACTCGCGCACCATCGAAAAAGAAGGCAACAAAATCTGAGGTTTGGGAGCATTTTGGTAAAGCAATAGATGAGAAAACTGGTAATGTTGTTTCTATTTGTAACTATTGCAATGAAGGCTTAGCTTATAGTGTTAGCAATGGTACCTCATCCATGTGGAAACATTTGAGAAGTTGCAAAAAGTATCCTCACAATATTGACAAGAAGCAAAAATTGCTTGGTGGTCATTTTAAAGGTAGTATAAATGGGGATAATGAGCATATGCTTAGCACTTGGAAATATGATAAAGAGTTTTGTAGGCACATGTTGGCTAGGATGATTATTATTGATGAGCAACCATTTAGAACGGTTGAACGTGAAGGTTTTAGGGGTTTTGTGTCGGCATTACAACCTTTATTTAAGCATATTTCAAGATTCACAATTGCTAGGGATTGCATGAAACTTTATGTTTGTGAAAACTCATGCTTAAAAGATAAGTTGTCATCTCTTAAATCTAGGATTGCTCTCACCACGACATTTGGACTTCCATTCAAAATTTGAGTTACTTATGTCTTACCGCTCACTTTATTGATGAAAATTGGAATTTGCATAAGCGATTGCTAAACTTTGTTGTTATGCCTAGCCATAAAGGTAGAGATATTGGTAAGATGGTAGAATGTATAATTGAGTGGGGAATTAGAGATAATATATCAACAATTACGATTGATAATGCGAGCTCTAATGATGTGGCAATTGCTTATTTGAAGGACAAGTTAAGAAATACCCACTTGTTTTGGGGGGTGAGTTTTTTCATATGAGATGTGCGGCTCATATATTGAATTTGATTGTGAAAGATGGGTTGAGTGAGGTTCGTGAATCAATTAGTCGAATTCGAGTCGTTGCAGTTAAGTATGTTAGGAGTTCCCAAGTAAAGCACAACAATTCCAAAGTTGTATAACCGAAGAGGCATAACTTATAAGGGCTCTGTTTGTCTTGATATTAGTACGAGGTGGAATTCTACATATCTTATGTTAGAAAGTGCTAGTAAGTTCAAACAAGCATTTGTAAGACTTGAAGATGATGATAGGGCTTTTGTGACTGATTGTGGTGTCCCGAAAGATGAGGATTGGGAAAATGCATCCTTGTTGTCTTTATTTCTTAGAAATTTCTATGAGGCTACTATTAGGATGTCAGAAAGTCTCTATGTGACAACTAACCATTATTTTCATGAAGTTATTAGCATGTTTTCAACATTAACTGAATGTGAAAGCCAAAATAATAATGAAAACCTTAAGGCAATGGCTACAAAAATGAGAGCCAAAATTGACAAGTATTATGGGAGTATTGAGAAAACAAACATGATGGTGTTGATAGCCGTAGTACTAGATCCTCGATATAAGTTGAGATTTCTGAATTGTAAGGTAATGAATGTATTGGAACGTCTTTTTGCATTCTATGACAAAAATCATTCTTCTATGCTTGATTCTAGTGTATTGGATGAGTCTCAAGGCTCTATTGACAGTGTTGGTGGAGAAAATTTTGGTTTTGTTGATCCAGGCTTCACTTGTCAAAGATTGGTACCGGGATGACCAAGATGAACTTAGTGGGGATTTAAGATCCGAATTGGAAAGGTACCTTAGTAGTCCTCGTGAGCCCAAAAATGAAACATTTGATTTATTGATGTGGTGGAATGCTGCTACGTCGACTTACAAGGTTCTCAGTTTGATGGCTAGAGACATCTTAGCCATCCCCGTATCCACGGTAGCCTCGGAATCGGCTTTTAGCACATCTGGTCAAGTGCTTGATCAATTTCGCAGCTCTCTAACTCCTAAATTTGTGGAAGCTTTGATTTGTTGCCAAGATTGGTTGCGCTCATCTTCAAAATCAATTAGTGTTGAGCAATATATGGAAGATGCAGAAAATATGAGGAAGGTAAGTCACTACTCACTAGGTCTTTCTTTATTTTTGTTTTATGGATTTGGGTTATTTAGAATTTTTATTTTTGTGTATTATCTTTTGTCTTGGAATCTCACAATAGTTTTATTTTATTTTTGTAGAGCTTACTTGTGTCACGGAAGACATAATGGTGGATTAGTATGCAAGTGGACGTGTGACAGTTAAACTCTTCTCAAAATGCAGATGTTAGTGCAGCAGCAGCAATGCAGTCTCAAAATGCAGATCCAGCAGCAGCAGCAGCAATGCAGTCTCAAAATGCAGATGTCAATGCAGCAGCAGCAATGCAGATGTGTTGAAGCCTCACAATGCAGCAGCAGCACCTAGACTAACAGTTTCTCTGAATTAATAAATCAGTGACTGATATTTCTGTTAAATGTCACTGGATTATGCAGTGTAATTTTGCAATGTTTTCTTCATTTAGTCATTGTGAATTGTGATTGTGTTGTAGTCATTTAAAAGGTCGGGTTGCGATATATCTCTGTTGTAATGAAGTGTATACAATTTCTTGCTTTTCTACTGCTGCTTCGTTCCATATTATGCAATATTTCACACATATTTTGCCACTGCTGCTTCATTCCATATTATGCAATCCCTATGCAGTAGTATACTATTTATGACAAATGTTTTACAGGGTACCCGGGAACCTACCCGGAACCGCAGGGTCCGGGTAGGTTCCGGGTAATGATTGCTATGGGTAGGTTCCGGGTAACAGATTTAGGAACCGATTGTTTACTGGGTAGGGTCCGGGTAGTTTTAAAAAGTTAGGGTACCGGATCCGCTCACCCCTACTAATAAGCTCAATTAGTAATTCATTAGATTCAGATCTACAGATAATCTCTCACCAAAATTCAACATTCACAACAAACCCAGATCAGCAAAAATGAAAACAAACCCAATTCTGCACAATTTAACCCGAAACCCTAACAAAAAGCAACACATACCACTCAATTACATGATTATTTTTTTTTTAAAAAAAAAAAAGGTAATAAACCCAGATCAGCAAAAGTCAAAATACACAAACCAAGATAAGCAAAACTCAAAATAAACAAACCCAATTCTGCATAATTAAACCCGAAACCCCAAACCTAACCCTAACTCAAAATTACATGAAATTTATTTTTAAAAAACTAACAGATTAAGGAGAACTTACTGGTGAGACGATGACGAGGATTTTGAAGAGCTTCAACCAAGAAAGGATCCACCATTGACAAATAACCACAACTCGAATCCATTGATAGCAACAACAAAAAAACCTAAAAAATTATGGGGGTATATATGTATGTATCCAAAAGTTGGAATACCAAAATGGTTATTTTCTTTTTTTGCTATCTCTTTTCTTCAACCCCAAAAAGGGAGAAGAAGAAGAAGAGAATTTCTAGAGAGAGATTTTTTTTTTAATAGAAAACCCTATTGCCTTCTTATCCCAACCCAAAAGAAAAGGGTCGCATTGTATTCAATAGGGATTGGGTTTTGTCTTTTTTGGAATAAAAAGATCTTATGGTAAAATATGGAGAAAAAAACAGAGGTCCGTACTAGCAAGCTGGCCAGTGGGCCGGGTCAACCCGACACCGCTCCGGTCTCACTCCGATCCCGACTTTTTTAAAAAAAAATATTTGCGGTATCAGAACTCGAATCGAGACGGGACATGGTCTCGTCCTGGCCCGCCCAGTCCTGCTAGGCCCGACCCGGTCCCGCCCCGATCCCGCCTGAAACCCTCCCTTTGCACAAATAACCGTTGCACCAACGACCATTTTACATTTTGGTTGTTGTGCAAAGGCCATTTTTGGCCTCCCCCAACCCCCTACCCCCTTAATATTTATTTTTAACCCATAAGTTATTATATTTACACTTTAACCCAATTTTTCAACTATAAATACCTCACTTTGTCTTCATCTTTCTCACAAATCTTCCTACAATCTCTCTAAATCTCTCAATCTATCTCTCTACAAGTCTACATTGTCTATTAAATATAGGGGTGGGCAAAAAACCCGGAGAATCGAAAAAACCGAACCGAACCGAATTCTCGGTTTTTTTTAAAAAAAATCGATTTATTGAAAAAATGAACCGAATCAGGATTTAGTGATTCGGTTCGATTTTTTTAATTTTGTATACGAACCGAACCGAAAAAATCGAATTAAATATATAATTATTCTTATTTTTTATTTAGGCTACTACTATCTGTTGAATCATAGTCATTAAAGTCAACCTATGAAGCTTTTATGGAAGTCGAATGCGGCATGAACTTGATTAACATATCACAGAAGCATTGACATAAAATGTAGGGAGAGAAAGTAGTTGTAAATTGGTAAAACTTTAAATGGTCATAACTCTACGCTCGGATGTCCGTTTTACTCGATTTTTTTTTATTTTGGGTATTTTTTCGAGACGGAGCCAGCCAAACTGCCGCACATCCAATTTTAAGAAAAACGTCCATTTTCCCAATCAATTTGTGGTTTCCCCCAAATCGATTTCTAATTTTCCTTTTTCTTTAGTAAACATCTCACGATACACAATAGATTTCAACGTCGAAATTTCATGGTAGTGTAGGTGTGAATGTCAATTTCAGTTTATAAAAAATTCCCCGACCCGGCCCACTAGAAAAAACCGATATAATCCGATATGTTCGGCGATATAAACCGAACATATCATTTCTTTTAAAAAAAAATTGTATTCGGTTTTTTTTTAAAAAAAACAATTTTTATTCGGTTCATATTTTTCGGATACAAAACCGAACTGAACCGATATACGCTCACCCCTAACTAAATATTGAATTTTATTTATTTGAGAGTGAAGTTGGCAACTAGCTTGAGTACCTTCCATCGAGCAAAGTTTCAATTTTCAACCTCTCGATTACATGTCGACGTTACGTCGACGTTTGTACATTCGTTCCTTCATTAAATTATTATTGTCTATTTATTTTATTTAGCGCACTTAATTTCATTTACTTTAATTATTTATTAGTATAATTATAAATTTATAATGAAAGGATTTAAACGTATGCTTACGGGTAGGGGTCACACTTCATCTAGTAGGGGCAACAAGGGCAATGATCCTATTTCTAGACAGAATCTTATTCCTACAAATGATGATTTTTTTGATACTAAATATTTTCCTACAATACCATTAGATTTAGACGAGGAGCTATTTTCTGGAACTCAAGAAGACATTAATTTAGACGATGATTTAGATGATACACCCACTAATGTAGATGACAACACACTCACTAGTGCACCTTCAACCGAAATGCCTCATATATCCCCCTAGTATGAGACGAGGTCCAGCAAGACGACCATTAAAATCAGATGCATTGACATTTTTTTATAGGGACGTAGAGAATCAAGTAGCAAGATGTAAAATTTGTAAAGATGTTTTAAAATTTAAAACTGAAAAAGGTCACGGTAGGACGGGGGGTTTAATGAGACACGTAACAAGGGCTCATCCAACTAGATATGCCCAATACGAGGCTTCAAAATCGGGTGCGCAAACGCCCGCTCCATCGGGACAAGGTTCACATCTGTCCCGGATCAAGTACATGGTCAAATTAACCTCACGACATGGGGAATTGTAGGCCCTAATTACAATAAACATGGAGATAGGGAAGCAATAGCAAAATTAGTTGATGTGGAGGGTTTGCCCTTTTCATTTCCTTCATCTCCCGGTTTTGTTCATACATTAGAGAAATGTATACTCGTGCTTTTAAAAGTTTTCCTAGATCAACTGTTAAGAGAGATTTATATAAATTTGCACATGAATATCAACAGTATTTACGTTATTCATTATATCATTTTAATTGCAAAGTGGCTATCACTTCTGATATAGGCCGTAGTACTAATGACCATGATTATTTAACGGTAACATGTCATTGGATAGATTATAAACGGTCTATGCAAAAACTTATCTTAGAGTATAAATATATAGATGATAGGCACACTGGTACTTTTATTGCAGAAAATATTTATCAAGTGTGCGATTATTACGGAATAACTGATAAAATTATGACTATTACATTAGATAACGCCTCTTCTAACAATTATGCTATTACAATTTTAAAAAATAGTTTAACTCCATCTTTTCCATATCATTTTCATATAAAATGTGTGTGCCATATATATAACTTAGTTGTAAAGGATGGTATATCACTTTTTGAAGACATTCTTAGTAAAATACAATTTGCTCTAAATTTTATTTTAAAAAATAATAGAATACAACGAAAAAAAGAATATAAAAAAACTTGTCACGATTGCCAAGTACCTTATAGAAAAATTCCAGAAGAAGTATCCACTAGGTGGAATTCTTTATACGAGCAACTACTTGTTGCTTATGACTATAGAAAACCTATAACTTTATTTTTTAACTATCATAATCAAAATCCAGCTGATATGGTTGTAGATAGCAATTGAGGAAAAATTTCCAAACTTATTGTATTTCTAGAGAATTTTTTTCAAGCAACAAAAGAATTTTCCGGTATATACTATCCTACTATTTCAACTATGTTGTCTTATATATCTCTAATATTTTTACTGCTTAATGAATATGTGGATAAACCAGCTATTAAAAAAATGTTTATCAAAATAAAAAAATATTTTATTCCTATTCCCACTATTTATATTATTGGTGTTGTATTAAATCCGACTATTAAAATAGACAGTACTAAATCACTTATTGAAACTATTTATGATTGTATAGTAGTACTAACACCTCCAAGTCCCAAAAATCCAAATCACCCACCACTTATTGAACAAACTAAAGAAAAAGTGTTGTCTAACGTAGAAGATGAATGCAAAAAAGTATATAGGTTTTACCAACAAGAAAGTGCTAGCAACATACCGGCTTCCGTACCATATTCTTCTTCTTTAACACAACCTCAAAAAGACATGTTGTTTCTGCGACTAGTATTGAAAGCCTCAGAAATAGAACGTGCGGCCGTACCGTTACTAACCAAATTAGCGAGTTTGATATTTTTGTTTTGCAGGGTTCTGTATCGTACTAAACAATTCTCATTGAAGAAGGACGTGAAGACTTGTTGAAATATTAGAGGGGAATAAGAAGACCTTTCCAACACTTTCAATGATGGCTCAAGATGTTTTGAACATTCAAGCGTCATCAACGGCGTCTGAAAGCGCTTTTTCTGCCGGCAGTTATTAAATAGGAGAGCACAGACACTCATTAGCCGGAGTAAGATTGGAGATTGCAGTATTATTCAGAGATTGGATACGAGCGGAGCGAAGAAGGTGCGGTCAACCGGAGATCAACGAAGAAGAAGATGAAAACTACAACGAAATCTTATCTAAAGGTGGTGGAAGCGATGTTGAGCAATTTGACCAACAAAAATCAATTCCAACCGAAGAACCACATGAAATTATCAAGAAACTAGAACAAGTTTTTTTCAAAATGTAATTTTTTAGTTGCAATTTTACTATGTAATTTGCAACTTTTGAACAACACCACAAAGTTGCAATTTTGACAATTGTATTTGAATTATAAAAAAAATCCTATGTCTATTAAATAATATAAGAGCCACAAAAACAGCATTGAGATGTTTTTATTACATTGTCTTGTTCAATTATTGAGTTGTTTATATATGTTATATTTTAAATGAAGTGCAAAAAAAAAATAAAGCCCGATCCCGATCCCGCCCCGCCCCTATTCCGACGGGATCGAGATCAGGACGGGACTTCGGCGAATCCCGCCTGTCCCGCCCCGACCCGATCACGCCCCTTCCCCCTGACCCGATCCCGCCAAACCCGGCCCGATCATCCCGAACCCGGCCCACTGGCCACCCCTAGGTACTAGTAGCACTTTCTAAGTATGAAATTATTTATCGCCTTTTTTATTTACACGCCCCTACTTTATCCTTATATATATTTAAATTATTTGATTTAATTTACTTTTATTTATGTCAAAATTATAATTTGTATCCATTAAATATTATGTGTCATCTTTATTAATGACAAAGGGTAAAATAAAAAAATAATTAATTATGTCTTAAACTTTTAAAATGACAAATAATTTGAGATAACTATTTTTAGTAACCATGATAAATAATTTGAGATGGAGGGATTATTGTTTATGGAATGTGAAAGGTTTTATTACAAGGAATTTAGTAAAAATATCTCTTTTGGCACGGACCACTTGTGTGTGTGTAGGGGAAAATTGAGAGCTTGAAGTAGTAGCTAATTTGTTGGAAAATAAAAATAGTACTAGTAGCTAATTTTAGGATGAAAAGAATCCCTTTTGTTTTTCCAAAAAAATTCTATAAATATATGTACGATAAGTTATGGTAAAATTTCTCTTTTCTCTTTTTAGTTTGGGGTTTCAGTTTAAATTCTAAAAATAAAGTTCGATTTGATAGGGAGCGCTAAAACGTTCATAGCGAGCTTTCTAGTTTTTGTGATGTGAATTTTGATTAATCGAGCTAATTGATTCCGGAGCGTTGAGAATGAAGTCTTCCTTAGAGAACACTTAAATCACGTTGTGAGCTTTTTTATTGAGTCTGGATTAGTCAAATTAATAGGTTTTGGAGCCATGAGAATAGAGATATTTTATAGGGAGCGCAAAAAATCTCGTAAATGAACTTTCTATACCGAATTTACATTAGTCGAAATAATAAATTTTGATTACAAAATACTAAAAGAGAGAGAGAAATGTAGGGTAGCATGGTCATTATATCACCTTCATTTCTACCATGCCACCAACGTAGACTAATCTTTAAGGAAGATGCTACTTAATTAGATACGAAATAATTTTGATCTAATGGAATCAAACAATCTTTGCTAAAAGGCACTCCTAAGTCCTAACTTAGCAAAGCTACAAATAAGCTTTGGTTCTCAAACATTCAAAGGCCCAAAACCTAATGTATTCTTCTGAATGTCGTGATATTGAAAATACAAGCTCATGGGCCATGGTTATTCTTACGTGTTAAATATCATTTAACCAGGTTTGAGTTGCTAGTCACTTAAGACGGGTCATTCGCACAAATTCCCTATTTCGGGGTGGTCTTTATTTTTTGTCCTTCGTCTAAAAAAAATGGACGAAAATATTTTTGAGGTTTTGGGTTCGAACCCCAGTAAAGTCAAAAAAGAAAAGAAAATCGCAAGGCTAAGTTTTAGAGCAAAGTATGCCTATTTGGGCAAGTTATACAGAAGTTATGCCTTGAGGCACAACTTATGCGTTGTGCCTTAAGGCATTGCCTTGCGAAAAATATTTTTTTTGATTGAATTAGGGTTTGAACCCAAAACTACAAAAGCTATGCATTAAGACATAACTTAGAACTACATAAGTTATGCCTTAATGCATAACTTTTGCGAAACATTTGCCTTGTGAAATTGTTTTTTTTTTATTGAGATGGAGTTCAAATCTGAATCTCTGATTTTGTAGATGCGCGAATAAGGATATTTCGGCTCACAAATTTTTATTAAATGAGAAGTAGAGATAGAAATTAAACACCACCGATTTGAGGAGCAAAGATTATAGATCAATCCATATGAGGGACAATGCGGGCAAAAGAAAGACTTATAACCATTGTTATCTTATTGGACTATGCCAAAAATATAAGCCCAATACAATAATTTGTGGTCCTGATATTAAAACTTGCCCTCCCACTAGCATCTCAAAATGTATGTTTTTGGTTTACTTAGAAGAATATCTAAGCTTACTTCTAATTATGAAGTGAGAAGGCTAATTAAAGCTTTAGTATGTATCAATCACCCGTTTAGCTCCATCTATGGTATTTTTGTTAAAATCAAGAGGGGACGAAAATTTAGAGAGAAGAAAAATAATGAGATAATTCTTTTATTGCTTTTCATTCATCACAATGACCTCCTTATATAGAGGTAAGTTCTTCCTATCCCTAGTCTAACAAGGAAACCTTATTATAATTAAACTATCATAATTATAATTTATCAAATATACTTAGACTAGAATTCTACCATAAAACTATTAGAGTTAGACTAGGTTTCCAAATCGGGGCGGACTAAGTTCGTCCATTAATACCCCCTCAAGTTGGAGCATGAGGATATTGAATGCCCGACTTGCCAAACATATATTTATGTTGTGATTTGCCCAAAGACTTTGTAAATACGCCGACCAATTGCTCATTGGTTGACACATAACTGGGAAGTATTATACCAGATTAGAGTGCGTTCTGGACATAATGACATTCAACTTCAATATGTTTAGTCCATTCATGAAACACCGAATTTCGTGCAATATACAATGTTGTTTGACTATCATAGTATATTTTTACCAGAGATTTATGTCTGACGCTCAAACTATGTAGGATTCCCTTCAACCATTTCAATTCACAAACCGTCATTGTCATTGAACGGTATTCCGCCTATGCTGACGAGCGAGCGACAATGTGCTACTTCTTGGTTTTCCATGATACCAGTGAATTTTCGAGGGAGATAAACCATACAGTGAGTGATTTTCAGGTCAATGGACATCCAGTCTAGTCCGCATCACACCACCTATACAACTGGAGATCACAATCATTCCTTAACATAATTTCTTGCCCAGGGTTCTTCTTCAAGTATCTTACCACTTGGAGAGCGGCTCTCCAGTGCGCTTCATTCGGTTGGTGCATGAATTGGGACAAAACATGCACACAATAGAACAACTCCGATCGCGTAAAACTGAGGTATATCAATCTACCAACCAAACGTCGGTATGATTCTGGATCTTCCAAATTAGCCCCTTTGACCAACACCAAATTGTGATTCTGTTCCATGTGAGTATTAATCGGTTTCGCTCCTATTAGCCCTGACTCAGAGATTATATCCAAGACACATTTCCCTTGACAAAAGAATAACGCGGTTGGTCCATGCACAACTTCAACCCCCAGGAAATACTTCACAAGGCTTAAATCCTTCATGTGAAAACAGATTCGGAGATAGTCTTTGAACATCATGATCAATTACAGAGATAATCAAGTCATCCACATAAACTAAGACGTTAAGTTGTATACTTCCTCGGTGCATCGTGAAGAGAGAACAATTGGAGTATGACTGTTTGAATCCATATTTCATCAAGGCACTTGATAATTTGGTAAACCAGCATCGTGGGGCTTATTTCAACCCATACACAGATTTTTGGAGTCGACATACTTGCTTCGAACCAGACACACGGAAACCCAGTGGTAATTTCATATAAAAGTTTTCCGCCAGTTCGTTATGCAAGAAGACGTTATGAACATCCATTTGATGTAACTTCTAATTTCGAGCGGCCGCTACCGCTAATAAGGTCCAAACAGTCACTACCTTCGCAACCGGAGCAAACTTTTCATTGCAGTCAATACATTTCTCCCGCTTATTGTCGAAGCTGACCAACCGAGCTTTATATCGTTTAGTTGTGTCGTCTAAGTTGTATTTGATCTTGTACACCCATCTACATCTGTGTGCTTTCTTATCCGTTGGTCATGTTTCTAATGTCCATGTGTCATTGTCATCCGATGCTTGGATTTCTTATTGCATGCATTTTCTCTAACATTTCTTTTTTCATGGCCTCTAAGAAGGAATTAGGTTTAATTCATGTGGTAATTGCTGCAAGGAAGCTTTGGTGTTGCGAGGAAAAATTATCACAGGATATATAGTGAGCTAAAGGATAAGGCGCACCTGAGAGTTGTTGAGGATCGGACGAACTCGTTGATGGACTTTCTTTCCGGAATTTTTCAGTAACATAGTCATGTAATCAAATCGATTCATGCTTATGATGTTTACCCCGACCCAATTGTTTCTTCGGTGGCTTTTCATTGGCCCGGGTACCTTCATTCTGTATTTTTTCCACATTTTCATTATTCGGACTAGCATATGTTTGGTCTAATTTTGTCTGATCCACATGTTCGGTATCTGATGTCCGAATTTCCTGTATTCGAGCTTTGTTCGTACTTACATTATCTATTTGTTCTTCTTCAAAATCTTGTTGATTCCTTTCTTCATTTGTTTCATCCGCAATCACTACTATGTTGTCAACCAAGTTACTTGTTCCTATGGCAAAAGGGAACTTAGTCTCGTAGAAGTCCACATCTCTTGAGACTAAATATTCATCATTTTCTAAGTCATACAATCTCCAACCTTTCTGTCCGTATGGGTATTCCAAGAAGACACACATACGACTCCGGCTCTCAAACTTGTCTCTTATTCTTTCCTTCGTGTGTGCATATTATAGTGACCCTAGCACCCTTAGGTGATCATAATGAGGCTCCTCTCCGTATAAAATTTCATAGGGGGTTTTCCCATTCAAAATCGAATATGGTGTTCTATTGATCAAGTATACCGCAGTCAAAACTCATTCTCTCCAGAATCTGATCAGAAGATGACCCTGAAATCTTAATGCTCATGCCACATTAAGAATGCGTCAGTGTTTTATTTCAACTCTTCCATTCTGCTCTGGCGTTCCTGTGCAAGAAGTTTGGAAAAGAATTTCACGTTCGAAGAAGTAAGTCTTTATACATGTGAACTCAGTTCTGTTATTAATTCTAACATTTTCACCTTCTTACCAAACTGCCTATCCACCAGTGCAAAGAAATGTTTCAAGGTTTGGTACACTTCTTTCTTATCAAATAAAAGAAAAATCCATACGGCTCGCGACTGATCATCAACAACAATCAAGAAATACGAAGCACCACAAGAAGAAGGTGTTCTATATGGCCCCCATAAATCACAACGAATCATATCAAAGATATTGGAAGTTATATTATCACTCGAAGGAAAAACACTTTTTGTTTGTTTTGCCTTTTGGCGCACATCACATTCTTTATCCGAAGCAACACTACTTTCTTTTAAATCTAACGTCGTAATAGACTTTGTCACTTGTGCAGAAGGAAGACCTAACCGTTTGTGCCAAAGATTGAACTAATCAACTACCTCCGCATTCATAGCTCGTAATCACTGTTCGCGACCCAGGATTATATTTTATCATCAATCCAATCGCCGTTCATGTTTTTTTTTCTTATCAATATTCGCGACACATTCCGGAAATAGTAAAGTCCGCCTCATCCCTTACCCGTTCCAAGCAGCTTCCTCGTGGTGGGATCGTGTATAGAACACATAATTTTGTTAAAATTTACATCACAGTCTAAATGATCAACAAGTTGAGATATATAAATTAAATTACAAGTTAAGTCCAAAACATAAAGGACATCCTTTAACCAAATTCTATTATTTAGCTTGATCGTTCCTTCTTTCATGGCCACCGAGCTACTTTCATCCGAAAGCCCAATCACAAGTTTGGGCCGATCTGGATTTGGACGTATAATTGAGGTTCTAAAGCTTTAATTCGTGTGCAAATTGAATTATATTCAAATGCAAACACAGCTTCTTTCACGGAAAGGACTTCAAATAGTTCTTTTAGAAAATAAATACATTAAATGCCACCCTAAAAAGAAACAAACAGAGGAACCGAAGCAATAAGAATTAAAGTTGATACAAGAAGCTCTTCTAATTTTATTTGGCAGATCCAAATGCTAGCAGATGTTGTAGTTCATGCTCAAAAATTGACATACTGTCACTGTCCTTCAAGCATATCCATGCATCTTTTTATTAAAATTATTTTGAGGTGTCAAAAATATTTATATATATGTATATACCTATATATTAAAATTATTTTGAAGTGTCAAAAATATTTAAAATTGCAAATAAAATCGAAAAAGATGAAACAAAATTGGGTGTCAACAACATTCACAATAAATTAACAAAAAACCATACTCAAAATAATGTATACTTCCAGAAAACAAACCAAAAAAACAAACACAAATGACACCTTAAAAAGATTAAGAACCAACAGAGCCTACAGAGGACTTAAGCAATAAGAATTAAAGTTGATACAAGAAGCTCTTTTTATTTGGCAGATCCAAATGCTAGCAGCTGCTGTAGTTCATGCTCAAAACTTGACAGTGTCACTGTCTTTCAAGCATATCCATGAGTCTATTACACCGCTATCTCTTGAATCCATAAATATAACAGAATTTCTGGTTGCCGTTTGACTTACACTTAACCATGAAGGTTTACCCCAACCAAAATCAACATCATAAAGTTGGTAACCACACACGCTACTAATTTGCATTGCTACCTCGCCTCGAAAATGTGCTTCACTTAGATCCAAGTAGTCATTGGGAATGGCCAAAATTGCCTCATCTCGACTCTGCTTATCCACATATTTGGAACTCAGTTCTGATAACGATTTTCTTATATAAGCGACTAAGGTGGGCAAATCCATGTTGTCATTCTCACCTTTACATGATGTGGCTGATGCAACAGCATTTCCTACACAATGGTCTGGCAATGGAGGGATAAACCGCCTTCGTATATTTACGTTGTGCACCAACTTTGATGTAGCACTAGCCATGACACATTTCCAAATCAGAGCTGATACAGCTTCAACCCGTGTGGGCACGAGTACATCATTGCTCACAGCCTTAGCCTTGAGCGATGCTATAGTAGAAGAATCAAAGGCAAATAATTTAGTGAGATGTTTCTCATTCAAAAAGAATTTGGTAAATTCAAGCATCCACTTATGATTATGCATGTTTGATACATATGGTATAGGTGGTGGTAAGAATTTTGCAGCAGCAACAAGTTCCGGGACCAAACAATCGGGGCTGTTACCTCGAGTAGCTATAGCCCAGGAATTGGCGAGGGCACACAACGTGGCCCCGTCAGCAATTTTGTTTTCTGGGTCTGATCCAAAAAAGAAAATTCAAATAATCTAAGGTGATTAGGAGTGGGAGAAACAGGTCTAATGAGCTCTGCAGAAACTATCTCAACCATTTTTTCCATGCTAATGAACTTTAGTTTTCTGGCTACTTTTTGTCTTAGTTAGATCATTGAAATTAATTGTGCAACTCTTAAGTAGAATAATTTTCTTGCTCATATATTTATATTCTATTATCAACTTGCAGCCTGAGGGAGAAGGAGTATAATATGATCTTCTATTTTTTACTTTCTTTTTTATAAAAAGTCAACTGTATGTATCATGATGTTTGCATCAAGTTAATAAATGCATAATATTTGCTTATCTATAAATTTTTATTATTTAATCATTATTCACACATATATTTATCTCATTTTAATTATAAAATTATAGTAATATAATTTAAATAATTTCAAGGATCTATCGGAAATAATCTCTCTACCTCTCAAGGTAAGGATAAGGTCCTAATACACTCTACCCTCTTCAGACCTCATTATATGAGATTATATTGGTATGTTGTTGTTATTGTAATATAATTTAATATAAATACTCGATACAAATAAATATTATGCACTAAAATAAGAGATTGTGATAACATTATCATTAAAAAAAACACCCCCTCCGTCCAGTTTTACTTGTCAATTATACTAAAAATAGTTTTTCAATTTTACTTGTCCACTTTAGAAAATCAAGAGATAATTTATCATTTTAAAAAAAATTTCCCTTGGTATTTAATAAGTCAAAATTTTCAATCCTTTTTTCTAATACTATTTTTTTTATGGGGAATATGTGAATTGTTGGAATCTATTATTTAATTAGTTGGTTGCACATTTTTTTTGATAAATTTTAATTAAAATTAATATAATAAACTTTTTATTTTATTAATAATAATTTAATAAACGTGTAAAATCAATATGTAATAAGTAAAACCGACAGTAAAAACAATGGACATGGTTTTCTGTTTTGGAAGTTGAAAAAGAAAAAGTTGTCTGTTTTGGGAAACATGAAAGAAACATCATTTAATCCAAAATCTCAATCTCTCTCTCTCTCTCTCTAATAACAACAAAATCTCAGTTTCATCTTTCTCTCACTATAACATTCCCCCAAACATGGGTGATTCAATACTGGAGGATCTACCGAACCTTGCCGGAGACTTGGACGGTCTTCCAATTCCACCTCTCGACCCTACCTATTTCTCCCAACACACGACCACACCAGATCAAACAAACATCGATGGCTTTGACGGTAATTTCATGCTTGATGACCTTGATTTTGATTTATCCTTTGATGATTTCTTCCTTAATCCTCCTAATGGCGAGGATGATGCCTTTAACCCTTATTACCTCGATTGTCTCGGGTCGGCTCAGGGTTACAACCCGGTTCAGATTGACCCGAATTGCTTTGGTCAATCGGGGAGTCAACTGATCGGGGATTTCGACGATTGTAAAGGAATTTTACCTACGGGTTTAAACTCGATCCAGATGGACCCTAACCCTAATTGTCAATTAATTGGGGATTTTGACGATTCTTCTGGAAATGTCAAGTCCACGTCAGCAGAACTGGGCGATTTTGCTGTTATAGACACGTCATCGCCGGAGATTCATCGGAGTTCGAGTAGTTCGGGCGTTTTGAATGACGTGTCACCGTCGTTGCACCAGGTTTCCGGCGATGTTTCGGGTGATGTTTCCGGGTACTTGAATGTGCCATCACCGGAGTCAAATGGATCCAACCATGAGGGTTCTCTGGAGTCTAGGAATGCCAATAAAGGTTTGAGCGATGTTAAGGTTTTGAATTGTCATTCGCCGGATTCACAGGGTTCGGGAAATTGTGGTTCAAATCTATCAGAAGGGTTGAATTATCTATCAGATTCGAGTAAATCGGTACGTTCTTCTCCGAATTTAGCGAATGATTCGATGAAAAGTGGAGTTGTAGAACAAAAATTTAAGTTTGAGGGAGTTAATGCTAATAATATAAGTAACTGTAGCTCCATGTTGAAAAGGAAAAAGGGTAGCGAAGATTCGAATAATGTGAGAAAACTCCAAAAATCGATGAATTTTTTGTTGAGTGATAATGTTAATAATGATGAGGACGAAAAAAGGATAGCTAGATTGATTAGGAACAGGGAAAGTGCTCAATTGTCAAGGCAAAGAAAGAAGCATTATGTTGAGGAATTGGAGGATAAAGTTAGAATGATGCATTCAACAATTCAGGATTTGAATTCTAAGATATCGTATATGATCGCGGAAAATGCCACTTTAAGGACGCAATTGGGAGGTAATGGGGTACCCCCGCAAGTGCCACCACCCCCGGGGATGTATCCCCAGCCTCCTGTGATGTATCCGTGGATGCCGTATGCACCACCTTATATGATGAAGCCACAAGGATCACAAGTGCCGTTGGTTCCCATTCCAAAGTTGAAACCACAGGCAGCGGCGCCCGCGCCGAAAAGTAGCAAGAAAGTGGAGAAAAAGAAGAGTGAGGTGAAAACTAAGAAGGTTGCGAGTATTAGTTTCCTTGGCGTGTTGTTCTTCATGCTGCTCTTTGGTGGGTTGGTACCTTTGTTGAATGTGAGATATGGAGGAGTGAGGGAACCATTTATGAGTGGAGATTCTTTTGGGAGTGGATTTTACGAAAAACATCATGGAAGAGTCTTGGCTGTTGATGGGCCTGGGAATGGGACTGGCTATTCTGGGAAACACAATGGAAAAGATTATAGCTCACAATGTAGCCGGGGAGGTCCGGGTGAAAGTAATCAGCAAAATATCAATAAGGCTGCGGATGAGTTTGTTCACGTGGGCAATGGTAGTGACCCTCTAGCAGCCTCTTTGTATGTCCCGAGGAATGATAAACTTGTTAAGATTGATGGGAACTTGATAATTCAGTCTGTATTGGCAAGTGAGAAAGCCATGGCATCTCATGGAAGTGCTGATAAGAACAATAAAGAGACAGGCCTCGCTGTTCCTGGAGATTTAGCCCCTGCTATCCCAGGAAGCCATCCTCGCCTCTATCGAAGTCCTGAACAAAGGGCTCTTGGGACTGGGGAGGAGCATGCAAAGTCAACTATGCAGCAGTGGTTCCTTGAAGGTGTTGCTGGTAAGTGCTTTTCAATCTAGACTTGCTCTATTAGTTCTTATCTTTGTGATATGAGTGAGCTGTTTAGGGACTTCATATCATTTAACTCATGGTTTGCTTTTCATTTTTCTTTCGTTAGTTTAAATCTGTTATTCTTGATAGAAATGTATTCGTCTGGCTATTACACCCTAAACAAATTTCCATAGAGGTAACTCTGGTTATGAGATGCTTCTATTTCACATGTTTGCTTTGATAATTTAGGCATTTTAAGTCGCTAGACATACAGTCCCTTAATTCTATATGTGACCTCACTGCATCATCTTCATAGTACATGTTCGAAGCAATTTATGGTTTGGAGTGCCTTCTGCTTTCCAGTCTTTTAATTCGTTATTTGTGTTCATTTGGGCAGGACCTTTATTGAGTTCAGGCATGTGTACAGAAGTGTTCCAGTTCGATGTGTCATCTTCTGCTCCAGGAGGCATAGTTCCTGCTACCAATGCGAGAAATTTATCTATAGAAGAAAAGCAGAATGACACGCGCGTCCAAAGAAATAGAAGGATCCTCAATGGTCCTTCTGTTTCCCTTTCTAGATCCTCTCACAACATTTCTGAAGAACAAACTGGAAGGACTGGAAAGCAAGAGAGCTTCAGTGGAAATAAGTCACTTTCTTCCATGGTGGTGTCTGTTCTTGTTGATCCAAGAGAGGCGGGTGATGCCGATGGTGATGGCATCATGGGTCCGAAGTCCCTCTCTCGGATATTCGTTGTTGTGCTGATCGACAGTGTCAAGTATGTCACCTATTCTTGCATGCTTCCATTCAAAGGATCTCCTCCCCTAGTGACTACCTGAAGATGGAGTATTCATGTAGCAGAAGCATCATTGATGACCAAATTTTGTAGATAGCATAAGATGTAATAGTCCTTACTGTTTACATAGCTTCAATATGTAATAGTATTACTTTAAACACCTATCATTAACTTATGGAGGGTGATGGTCTTCTTCTTTATGTATGATATGTTTCTGCAACAATACATTATCGCTCCTTAATTATCAAAAGAAGAAAGCCAACGCTCCTTTAAGTTCTTTGTGGATGTATGCATTATTTTCATCTTGCAAATAATTACTCAAGCAACTTTATTTGTTGTCATCATTCATTTAAATGCTTGAAAGATCTTTGTCTATAAAATGAAAATTGTATCTACAATTCTTCCCATTAGCGATTAACATTTGTTGAAGTGGTCAACTTTCTACCACCAAAGACTTTCTTGTTAGTGGTTAGCACCTAACATTTCTCTTTTATTCCTAGTCAACACTTGATTGGTATTGCATCTGGTCCACATATAATACATAATTGATTTTTGAAGCTTCTTGTAAGTTCTCAAACTTATTGATTGTGTATCTTCATCATTAATGAAACATGGTAGGTCTAACAATTTGTATATGGAGAGGAAGTACCTTAAAAGTAACCAAAACTTTTCCTTCCTTTCAAAGAAAGCAAGATACATATACACACCATCAAACCAACAAAAAATTCTTAATTACATCACCAAAATAATACTGGTGACCCGAAACCCCAAAGTTAAGTACTTGTCATACATCTTTCTTTCACCTTGACAGGCAAACCTCCTTTCATTCTTAGAGTCAAAGATAACACATATTCAGGAATCTTCCCCTTCTCCAACTGAACATCAAATTCAAACATTTCTAACACAGAAGCTGCAATTGACTTCATCTGAATATAAGCCATATCTTTTCCAAGACACATTCTTGGTCCAGCATGAAACACAGGAAATTTAAATGGACTTTCTTGCTTATAAACTCCATTTTCATCAAGCCATCTTTCTGGTTTATACTCACAACAATCTTTTCCCCAAATATTCTCCATTCTTCCCATGCTATAAGTTTGATAACTCAAAAACCAATCTTTACCAATAAAAGTTCCATCTGGTAAAATGTCATCTTTCAAACAAGACCTTGTATCAATTGGTACTGGTGGATATAACCTCATTGCTTCGGAAATAGCTGCATGTAGATACTGCATTTCTCTTAAATCGTCGAAATTATAAGCTTCACCAATATTTTCCCCATTTCTTCGGCGAGTTTGAACTAATTCTTCTAATATCTTTTGCTCTATATCTTTCCTAGAAGACAATATCCAAAAGAACCAAGTTAACGCCGATGATGTTGTGTCTCGACCAGCTAGGATGAAACTAATGACTATGTCCCTCAAAAATTTAGCTGAGAATTGATTAGTATCCCCCATGAATCGCGATAACAAGTCTTCATCTTTCTTCTCAGCTCGCTCTTCCATTCTTGAAGTTATTATCTTGTCCGCGAATTCATGTACAATCTTGATTGATTTTTGTAGCTTTTTCTCTGATCCAATGTTCAAGATTTTCTTGATTCTGTAAAGGAAGGGAATCGCGTACATGAACCTACCTGAACTTAGAGTTGTTGCAATTTCAAAAGCTTGCATGAATTCACTTTCAGCTCCTCCTAAACAATTTGGATCCACATTGAATGCAAGCTTGATGATGTTGTCAAATGCAAATCTTTCTAAGATGTCTTGAATGTCAGTAATTCTATCCCTTTTGGCTGATGCTTCTTGAAGAATTGGAATCAAACGTGTATGTATCTCCACCTGTTATAACATAATTAAGTAAATAAAAGCATTTCTTCTCTGTTTTTAAGTATAACTGATGTTACGAATTCAATATAGTATCAGAACACCTATAATCAAATAGAAGTAGTGGACTCTGTACCAGTGACAGATTCAGGATTTTCACTCGGGGGGTCCGAAAAAAATAACAAGACAATTCTGAACACCCTGGACCACTTGAGCTAACCTTTTGCATTTGTTCAGGATATTCAAAAGTTAATATATGTACATAAACACAAAAAATTTACCCGATATATACAATATAATGTTTTGCCGGGTGTTCGGGTGAACACCCTCGGCACCTCTTAAATCCTCCCCCGGATGGACCTACTTTAAGTTCAGTTTTTTCAGCGGCTTAAGGCCTAACTAATCCGGATTTGCGCTGAAAAGTCCTACTTGGAAGATAAAACGCTCTCTACTAAAGCAACCTCATTCACAGGACTCGAATCCAAGATCTCTGATTGAGGTTATAAGGTATATACAATATACGTACCAACCTACTACAACTTTTGATGGTAACAAAAATCTCTGATTATAGTTAAATAGCAAATAAAATGGAAGAGTGGTCTAAATTTTTACTCCTTTACCATATCAAATGTCTTAATTTTTCTCTTTATTATACTTTACGCTCATTCATACCCTTATGTTATATTCATGATCATTCATATTCTTGTTATTAGCAAATCGTATGTATTTGTTCGTACTTTTAATGGAGCTCCAACATGGACTGAGTGGATTCCATAAGCCAAAATACGTCCAAAAACATCAAATTTTACCCTTGTGCTTTTGACTATCATTTAGAATAACCTGTCATTATAATTGCCTACCACCCCACTACAATCTTTGGTGGTAACAAAAATCTCCTATTATAGTTAAAAAGCAAATGAAAGGGAAGATCACTGGTCTAAATTTACTCCTTTATATCCTAATTTTATACTTCATTATACTTTATGCCTACTTATACAGTTATACACTTGCTATTAGCAAATCACATTCGTACTTTTAATGGAGCTTCAATATGGTCTGAGTGGATTTCACGTGCCAAAATATGTCCAAAAGGGTCAAAATTTTATCCTTATGCTTTTGACTATTATTTAAAAGTACCTATCATTTATACTTTAAACTGAAGCCCCGTTACGATCAAGAGCTATACGAAACGATTTACGATACAGATATAACTATTAAATTTTGAGTTTAAATATTATGCATTGACGATAAAAAGTATTTACACAACCATGTCATGCACATAGAAAGTAATCACAAGTAAATATTTTTTAATAACAATAACTTAATAAAATGGTAAATAACCTAACATATATATATATATATATATATATATATATATATATATATATATATATATATATATATATATATATAACGTAAATTCTACAGTCAGTATACAGGGCCGGCCTAAGGGAAAGGCAAATGAAGTCTTTGCCTTGGGCCCCAAAACTAAAAATACTAAGTATTATATTATTATATACAACACATAATTGATGTAGTTATTATTAATAATTAAATTTCTAAACTTTTGTTTTACTTTGATTGGGGTTGTACATATGAATGAGTAAATAACAGTAATTTTTTAATTAAATTGAATAGTATATTTATATTCTTTGTTGCTTCTAATTTTCCTTCTCTATGACTGCGCATCTTGTTGGAAATTTGCCTTTGGCGGGAGTTGCGACCGACCAACTTTAACGGCTTAAACACTAGTGTAACGTATGTTGGAGAATCCGGTTCTTCACACATGCATGATCTACTAAGTTCGTAGATAACCGTAGGGCCAAGAATCGTCAAATTTCATTGAGAAATGAAAGAGATATTGGTTCACGAAGTAAGGTGTTTGAAGCATGGAAAGTGTGGTATTGTGTGTAATTCTCCCACATCGGTAGAGGAAGAAAGAATTGTTGTGTATATAAGACTCGAAATTGGTATGGGGTTTGGGACCCCAAGGGGTATCCCATGTGTTTAAAGGAGGGAGGACCTAGATGTGCTTCGGTTCGAGGAAAGACCACACGCGCGCCGCCGCCCGCCCGTCCGTCCGGTCCGGTCTCGGGCTCTCGGGCTGTGGGCCTTCTGATATTATCTTTTTGGGCCAGAAGTACAGTTTGATCCCGTGTTTCGATGTGCGCTTTGGACCGAATTCTTTCGGATGTACGCTTTGGTCCCTAAAGTTTCAAGATGTACGCTTTGGTCCCCGAAACGTCCAAGCTCTCAATTCACCATTTATTTTGGCTGAATTACTCCTCCTATAATGGCCAAAACAGTTGGTCTTTCACCATTTATGTTGGTGACTTTACTACCTCCATAATGACCATTATTTGGCTATTATGGAGGCGTTTTCAGAGCGAAGAACACCCCTCCCTCTCCTATATAAACACCCCATTACACCACTTAAGGACAGAGTGCTCTTTTACGTTTTTGACGATTTTACTTTCGAAGTTTCGTAATTTATTTTTTGAAATTAACTACTTAATTTTGTCATGTTTGATTACAACAACAACAATATACCCAAAACTCCCAAATCATCTCTCTTTTACGTTTTTGACGATTTTACTTTCGAAGTTTCGCTCTATTTTTTAAAATTAACTACTTAATTTTGTCATGTTTGATTACAACAACAACAATATACCCAGTGAAATCCCACAGGTGAGCGGTTGGGTTTGTACACAGACCTCTACCCGTAGGTAGAGCGGTTGTTTCCGAGAGACGCTCGGCTCAAGACAAAGCACAAGCCCAAGCAAAGTAAGACACACAAAGTACGTAAGTCATGACAACGCATTCTGAAAAAGAAAGAAGCAAAAAGAAGCAATAACTAATGCAAGTAAATAAGACAAACAAAATACACATAACAACATAAATCAAACGACAATGGACTATAATGGAATATGGTAGGCTAAGCGAGCCTACAATAATAATACTACAACTACCAGTTTGTAAGCGTAGGTAGGACTACGCTGGACTACTTACTATCCTTCTACCTTAATACGTGTTCTCCATAACCCCCTATCTAAGGTCATGTCCTCATTGAGTTGCACCTGCGCCATCTCCAGTCTAATCACCTCTCCCCAATACTTCCTCGGCCTACCTCTACCCCTCATGTACCTGTCCATAGCCAACCTTTCACACCTCCGCACTGGGGCATTTATGTCTCTCCTCTGCACGTGTCCGAACCATATCAACCTACCAGTTTATGTTTGATTAATGCATTTGAAATCAAGTACATTTATGTGTCATCTTTTTAAACCGAGAAATCACCGAAAGCAAGTGACATAAAGTTAGAAACTCGGTGGATAATAGACCTGTTTTTCTACCTTTCTACAATAATGACCATGCTATTGCTTACGACAGAGTTTGGAACATATATGCCTGCTTTTACCACTAGACCAGAAATCTGATAGTTCTTTTGCGTTTCATTATAAATTATATGAATTTTATAAAATAATTAAGGTTCTTTTTGTTGGGATCGAAATAATCAGGGTGTCATATGGAAGCTAATAATTACAAATCTTGAACGATGATAAATCAGACGACACATAAACTATACTAAAAGAAACATAATATTAATATGATTTGGTCAAGTGACCTATATATTGAAAAACTAACATTATAAAAAGAAAGCATTAAACTATGATAGAATACTCTCCCCCTAAACATGACTTCGTTTGAGGACTACATTATGAATGTTATTGTGTTGTTTATGAGAAGAAATAATCTCCTATTTATAAAAATCCAAAACTTCTTCTCCAAGAAAAGGATAAATATGGTAGAATTATTTTCCACAAAGAAATCTTTTTCCACCAAGAAAATCTTTTTGAAGTAAAATACAATTATGATAAAACTCAATTAAGATAGAAAATTAAGAGGAAACCTATCACTTTTAGTATATGTTTACTTTATGTCACTAATATTGTTGAGCCGCCCCTTTCATTATATATAAAGTAAATTCTATAACATAAATTCTATACTGTCAGTATATAACATAAATCTTTTATTAAAAGTGTAAATCAGGATGACACATAAACATTACCTGTGCAGTATCCACAACAAAATTCCTTAAAGATCTCGTACTAAATTCATAACTTGCAGATTTCCTTTGAATTCTCCAAATTTCACCATCAACATTAAAAATACCATCACCAAGAAAATCTTCAAGCCTAGTATAAAACCGAATTCCTTTAGGAAAATTCTCAAAATTAGTCTTCAACATATGTTCAACGTTAAGTGGATTAGCCGTCATAACGCCGTGAACATTTCCGGGACGGTAGAAGACGGAAGTGTTGGTAGGACAAGCAGAGAGTACGTCCGTGGCCCATTCAAGAAAACGGTGGCGGTTAAGAAGAAACTCTGGTAATGCTCCTACGAGTGGATAGATTTTGAAACCATGTTTTCTTGGATTTTTATTGAGAAAATATAGTAAGAAATAGATGAAAAGACATACGAAGATGAGTGATGGAAGAGAGATAAGTTCCATGGTTAAGGGATGGAAGAGGACGAAAATGATAAGATATAGTAATAGTGTAAAGTTTCTTTTTTGTGTTGTCCAATATGCTACTGACTATCTTAATTTAGGAAAAAAGAAAAGCATATGATCTTGAAATTATATTGTGCATATGATTTAAATTATATGATTGAAATTATATTGTGCATATGCTACTTCATCTGCTACCTTTTTACGTAGATTTTATTGCTGTTAAATAAGTTAGTAGAATCAAGCTCGATCGCAACAACTCCCCGAAAGTATTAACCCCACTAATATTTTTAGGGATTAATTACGAATTGGTCTTCGGTTCCTTAAGGGTCTGTTTGGAATGCCATGTGGTAATTGAAATTGGTGTAATTACACATCCTAGTAATTACACAGTTTAGTAAATACGATGACCCGTTTGTTTATGAAATTACAATGTATTGTAATTACAAGCTTATTGTTTGGTTGCCAAAGTGTAATTACATAGTTAGATATTTTAAATTTTAAAATAAAAAATTAATTATAAAAAACTAAATGTTAATGTTTCACAAATACTATATGTTTATATAAGAAATATTACTTAATTTGATCTATCGCTATGTATTCAAGATAATATATTATTTCGATAATGGAGAACTAAATAATTATTATTTCTATCTAATATTGTTAAGTAAAATGAAAAAAATAAAGAAAAGCAAAGATAACATAGCTAAGTGAAATTTAAAAAATAAAGAAAATTAAATAAGAAAGAAGCAAAATATGAGAAATTATGTATTAGCACGTGAAATAAAGGTTGAATATGAGAAATAAGGAAATAAAAGATAAATAATGTAAAATAAATATATTTGAAAAAAAAAAATTTAAAAGAAAAAATAAATAGAAAAAAATTTAATTAAAAGGAAAAGAAAAGAGATTAAAAAGAAAAAAATGAGAAATTATGTAGAAGCACATGAAATAAAGGTTGGAAAATGAGAAATAAGGAAATAAAAGATAAATAATGTAAAAAAATAAATTAAAAATAAAAAAAGAATAGAAATAAAAAATAAAAAATTAATTAAAAAATAACCTTGTAATTACATCATGTAATTACCTACAATCCCACTTAATACATTTTTCAGCATGGGGGGGGGGGGGGGGGATATTACCAGCAATTCTCAAACCCATGATCAGACAAACATGTCAAAACTGTATAATTACACCCAATTATATTCAAATCCAATTATAGGGTGGCTTTCCAAACATGCCCTAAATGGCGAGGCTACTGAAAAAGTATAGTTTGTTTGCTAATCCTCTTTCTGTGTGGTCTTAAATATAACTCGCAAAAGTTACATAAAGTCATGTTTGGTCAAAGCAAAGAAAAAGATGCTCAAAAAAGATTTATTTTCTCTTCTAGCTAGCTTAGTGTAAATTTTTTGCAAGACTTCTGAAAATTAGTTTGCCCGAATGAAATCATTGATTTAGATAGACCTATTCCTTGAGATGTTATACGCAATGGTAGCATTAGTTAGGTAATCAAGACAGGTAGTTCAAGTCAATAAGCAAGGAGGTCCTTTTTATTAAAGCTCAAGCATTTGTTTTTTTATTTAGAAATCGAACATCAAGAGGTTAAGGTGAAGAGGTTAACGTGATCGTCGGTCGGTTTCAAACTTTTTCCTCTATACCAAACACGCCCTAGCTAAGCTACAAATATCATATGTAGTGATTGGTACTATATGAAAAGAAAATTCAAGAGCTAAATGGTTTGATATCTATCATCATTTTCGTGCAAAAGTTGTTGAGTTTGGCATAAATTTATTTTGCGTCAAGTACTATAATTATTGTTATGATGATAGATGCATATTCTTAGTCTTTTTAGTGTTGGTTCTCCACCTTAGTTTTATTTCTTAATGGACAATATATCTTGGATTTTTGAGGTCCCTCATGAGGGTATTTTCATCTTTATAGATTTAACATGACGCAATTGTCTTTTATAATCTTAACTCGACAAGAAACTAATTAATCATTGTTACATTTAATTTGATACTCATGGAGTCACTTTCTGTATTTTTTTTTTAATCACAATCACAAGATGTAGGTGGGGATTTTATTACTTTTCAAAAAAAAGATACGTAACTAAGTAAATGAGACCATCATTATATGCAAGGAATTCAACTTATGTACACAAATAATTTAATAATTGTATCAGGTTATATGTTACTAATTCTACATATTATAGATCACATATAATTAATTACATTATTTTTCATTTGATCCGATAGAAAAAAAATCTACTTACATTGCAACGTAAACTGCCCTCAATACTATGATGTATAAAATTGAACTCTTATTCAGTACTACTACTTGTTGAAGAACAGTGCTAAATCGAGCTGGCAATAGAGATGTGTAAAAGTTGAACTCTTATTAGTCTTAAGTCTTAACTCTTATCATAGCTCCTTTTTTGGCCAAGAAATCTGCGATGTGTCCTCATAATGAACCAAGTATTTTATTGCTCCTTCTATTGGCCAAAAAATCTGCGATGTGTGTCATCATAAACAAATATTCATAGGCTTCTGCAAATCACATTATTACTACATACTGTTGTAGCCTCCTCTAAGTGAGGCAGCACGAACCAATTTTATAATACTATGTAGTTTGTAAAATTAAAGTGAAATGATATTAAGGAAATATTTTTTTTGTGAAAAGGTCAAATAATTACTATATTTTTGGATACTATAAGTGAAATATTAAAGAATTATTTTCGAGTACCACGACTAAAATAATATTAGGGAATTATTTTTTGAATATCACGAGTAAAATAATATTAAAGATGTATATATTTTTAGGTAGCATGAGTGAGATAATAAAGGTATCAACCCGTCATTATCTCACGTGAATGCATCTCTCTGTAAAAGAGACGTTCTATTCACCCCATATCCGTCACTTGTAAATTTACTTGATAACAATCTTGTTGTATTTAAAAAAATATTATTTAAAAAACTATCAATTTTTTTGAAACAATACTCATATCACACCTCAAGTCTTTTCTCACTTCTTTTTCGATGTACAACTACTCTCAATTTCCTCTTATTTCCAACATCAGATCCATCAGTGCTCAAACTCGATAAATTAAAAGGTAAAGATAAGGTCTTCGTACATCCTATCTTTTCCAGATCCCACTTTGTGGAATTACACTGGGTATGTTGTTAACTTTCTTTAAAATAGATAGAATATTTTGATGTTGTGCACTAAAACAAGTTAACTCTCTTTTTAAAAGTTTTTGGTCATGCCTTCCACTCAAACCTTTACGTTACCTTCCAACTAGCCGACCATGGAAACATTATTGTTATAAGTGTAGGGCTTTGTTGGGTTCAAAACACATAAGTAAGGCACAACGGAAGTTTAAAATTTTGTTCTTACTTACCCCAACAATTTCTTCTGGTATGGTTATATGACAATAAAAAACCTGTAACATAAAATATGAACACTTACATGTTAATAAATCTGGAGTCTTTACTTAGGGATTACACTGGGATTACACGCGACTGTCCCTTCGACTGCAAGCACTATGTTATGGTGTATTCCTCTGTCAAGAAAGTTAGGAAATCTTGGCAGATGTTTGAGAGAGTTTTATCCTAGACTCTAAGTCTAGAATTTGTTTATAAGAATTGGTGTTCTTAGTATGTTAATAACTAGAGATTAGTGCTGTATATATAATGGTTTTTAGGTCACAAAAGGGATTAGGGTTGGGCTCCAAGCCCGGCCCAAAACCGAGGTGCAGTGGGCCAGTCTGACTGGGCCCACTGCCGGGTCGGCGTCGCGACGCCTTACGTAAATTTCTGTTTCCCGTTTTCGTTTAATATATATATTCAGCACATTAAATCCAAAATCTAATTTTGATTTAATTAAATAATTTCCATCACATAGAAATTATCCCATAGTTATTATCAATTTAAATATCTCGATCGCAAATCGAATATTTAATACTTTCTCAATACACCCTTAGACCGAAGAGACAATCGACATAGTGTGACCCTATAAGCCTTCATATATCGACACTAATCCAATTAAGGTCCATACGGAACTCCTAGACTGCGCCGTACGATGAACTCAATATATGAAGTACGTTTACATGAATCCAACAAACATAACCTTTATGTGAGATGATAAATTTCTTTCATTCGCGACACACTCGATCAAGCTTAAGATTTGCCACGTGTCTATCCAAATGGCTTGATCACTTTATCTCATCTATATTAGCCGACAACTAGATCATATTCTAAATATGTCTCTTGCATTGGCCAATGACTCGGTCGACCTAATATCACTGAGAAGTTGAGTGTTCTCTCGAATATCCAATAGAGGAATGAATCCTATTCTTGGCTCAACTACCACCTTAATTTACATCATAATGCACCCAACACAAGCCGTATCTTATCCTATAAGGAGTTTAAGCATATGACAGAGTCAAAGTACATTACTCTGTAAATAAGGTGCGTATTGACCTCAAGTCAAAGGACCTTTATATCCCACACACTGATAACACTCTAGACATGTCTAACAAATAATTTATCAGTAGGGTATACCAACACTTTCCAAAAGTATCCATGTGTCCATCACTAGTAACCATTACTAGTAGCAGGTGAGTCATACTACATTCTCTAAGAATGTGACGCTGACCACATGTCGACTTATAACATATCATCGATATTCCATTCTCGATGATCATTAGTCGATGTTATTTTAAGAGTTACGCTCTATCATAAATATCCCACTCTATTAATGACAACGTAAGCTCAAGGGATGCACATTAATGAATAATTACAAACAATCAAATAATAATTCAATAATTGCAAATGCCATAAATATTAATCTTATTAATAATACGAATGTGTTCAAGTGTCCATAATAATGATTGTCTCTAGGACATACATATTTTCAACAAGTTCAGTACCATTATTGTTCTATAGGATTTAGATAAATACTTTATAATATTAAGAGTTGAAAATAAAAAAATAAAAATTCTATCAACCTAAACCGGCTAAGCTTGATCCCAAAAACCAATCCAGTTGCATGTTAGTGCCCTGATCGACCAAGGGCACTAACATGCAGCTGGACTGGTTAAGCCTAGGTCTAGCCCGAGATCGGACCAAGCTTGGTCGAGCCGGTTTAATCGGACCGCATTGTGTACGTAGTAAGTTTAAAAATGCGCATATATATTACACTAAAAAGTTGTCACTAAAAATTGTTGTCACTCTTGAATTTCTTAATTCTTTGGCCATGATAATTACGACATAGAAAAACATTTTCACATGTTTGAACTATCCAGGGATAACCACAATCACCATATTATATTTTATTTATAACAATTTGATATACAAAATTTATTAATCCGGCTAATATAGATGTGTATTGTATTATATGACCAATTTAAGGAGGAAATATTTCTACGAATAGTTATTTTAATCTGAAGATTCAAATTCGAGATCTCCAATATTTTAAGATGAAGGAATCTCATTCATCTCATTGCATCCGGAGAAAGGAGATAACTATATTGACTATATATTATTTGCACGATTTTCTTCTTATTATTATTTCTTTGTAATTGGTTTAATGATTGAACAACTTTGTTGGTGTTATCCTATGTGCCGGTTCATCGTGATAAAGCTAAAAATAAAGGAGCAGCTTGGTGCACTAAGCTCCTGCTATGTGTGGGGTCTAGGAAAGGGCCGGACCACAAAGATCTATTGTACGCAACCTTACCTCACATTTCTGCAAGATGCTATTTCTACGGCTTGAACCCATGAAATCCTGATCACATATCAGCAACTTCGTCCGCTTGGGCAGCTCAATTGGTTATCAAGGGGGATATTTGGAAAATGGCCAAGGATCGAATCCCGTCAGCGGCGGTGTGGGGGTTACTTCTTGAAATAAAGGAGGACCCCTTGTGCACAGCGTGGTACTGGTCTAACCTTTGAAATCAATTGAGTCACCATGATTTAATTCCTTCACAGATCTGTTGGACCGGGTGTGGGGGCTCTTGGGGTGGGAGTTCCACCTTTTGGAAAACATATCAGCAACTTCATCTTGATAAAGCTATTTGGTTGAATTGTTATTAAACTTCAAAAAAAAAAACAGTACCACAAACTCAATCATGGATTCCTTCATAGATTCCACTAATTACATCACTCATCCTTGGAATTTGAAAAGATCCTCTATCAGATTGATACAGATTTATATGGCTGAATTAAACACCCCAAAGAAATGGGAAGTCAAAAGGACATGAAATTAATTAAATTTGAAGTGACAAAATTAAAGGCAAAAAGCTAAATCCCTACGAGTCTATTTGCTAGAGAACTATGTGTCACATGAGCTAATTATACATGGCTGTTAATATTTTTGGTTAAGCAGCTAACTGTGTAACCATCCTTTATTTTCGATTCTAAAACCTATCTTGATAGAGTTATTAAGACTTCTAAATGACTAGAAACTATATAACCACGAGTTTAATTAAATTCAATCAGATTCATGTTTTTTTGGAGACGGATGCACTATCGAATTGAACTAAGAGGGTTTTCTTATCGATAGATACAATAAAGACAAATATATATATATATAATGCGAATATATATTGACCTAATTGTATCATTCGTTATTGTCCAAAGAAGACGAATAGGTAAGAATGATACATAATTGAAAAAATATATGTCACCCCTTTAAGTTGCCAAAGAGTCATTGACACACTTTAATAGAAGTTCAGTAAAAAAATTATCATGTCTAAGGCTCCTCTCCATTATATCTTTCCTCTATTTCCTCAAGTACATGTTTGGATGAGTAACATTTGTCAGATGTAATTTTTAAAGGTCTAGATTTAAATTAATTTAACAAGTCTCTCCATCATAGTTAACAAGATAAGTTTTGGGAAATAACTCTAATTTTGATATGCATTATCAATCTCTCTTAAAAATTTGATACCCATTATTATTAAATTTCTTTTTAAAATATTTCATCCTAAAATCAGTAAACTTCTCTAATACCCCACCCCCTTCAGCCCAAAATTCAAAACTCGTTCATATATATTGTATATTCATAACCTTAGCAAATCATCAAATTAATCAGTACATATGTAGACAAGTCTTGCTTTCCGTTTGTCACTTAAAATATAAACTCATTTTCACCTCCAACTTGTTTTGTAATTCATTTTCTTACACATGTGGTTGTGTTTAATAAATTTTCTAGAATTTATGATTCAATATGTAGTATATATGTGAACAAATTCAATATTCATATATGTGGAAAGCAAATTTGTCCACATATATACTACTGTATTTTTTCCCACATTACAACTTATGTATACAATGTCCTGTATGAAGTTATAAATTAGAGTATTGAAATTTTTTATGAAGATTATTTAATTTGATGCTCTTTAATTCGGTTATATGATAAATATGAACGAAATTGGGTAGAGTATTGAAATATTAGGGACAAAATTAATTAACTTGATGCCATTTTATTTAGTTAAGATTATGAATATATGAACACCCTTCGGGCAGGGGTGTTCAAATGAGACCGAAAAACTGATCCGAACCGGTAAACCGAGTCAAACCGATTTATTAAACCTAAAATTAGCTTGGTTTGACTTGGTTGGTTTTAAATTTTAAAAAATCTATAACATTTGGTTTGATTTGGTATTAAACCAAAAAAAAACCCCGAATCAAACCAAACCAAACCAAACCAAACCAAACCAAATCAAATCAAACCAAACCAAACCAAACCAAACCAAACCAAACCAAACCAAACCAAACCAAACCAAACCAAACCAAACCAAACCAAACCAAACCAAACCAAACCAAACCAAACCAAACCAAACCAAACCAAACCAAACCAAACCAAACCAAACCAAACCAAACCAAACCAAACCAAACCAAACCAAACCAAACCAAACCAAACCAAACCAAACCAAACCAAACCAAACCAAACCAAACCAAACCAAACCAAACCAAACCAAACCAAACCGAACCGATAAGTATATACATATTTAATATATATTTCAAATTTTTGGGTCATTCCAAGTCACATACAAACTCAAATAATTAGAAAGAAATATCTGGCCCATTTCCCCTAGCCCATTTAAGTTTAAGGTAAAATAAAAAAATTGCTGAAGGTAAAATAAAATTTTCCCCTCATTTAGTTTTATGATTCCCTTATTTGTTTTCTACAAAATTCTTTACGATTTTACTCTCGTTGATGAAGGTAAAAACAATCACTCATCCGCCTCATTTAAGTTGTTTGGTATTACAGAAGTTATTCTTTGATGCAGATTTTGACATCACAAGCTCTTATTTGCTGCTAGTATTTTTTCTTAATTATTAAGACATGCCATCTGAATAATAAGTTAGCATTGTATCAGTAACAAATTAAAGAAAAGAAAATTGAAATTAAAATTTAAAAAGTTTTGGTTGATGATTTTATCTTTCTGTTTATCGTTTTCAGCTTTAACTTTTGTGCTTCTTCTTAGTGCTTCATAAACACAATGAGTTTAGATAACAAAAACTCCGGATGGGCTTCGTAATATCAAAAGGCGATATATAGGGAGTTAACTGGAATCATGAAAAATAGATGTTATGTTTCTGTAATTCCTATACCAATAACCATAGGCCTATACCTGAATAAAGCTAACAAATTATTTAATTTTCTTTTAGATTTGAATGGATCATGGTCTAAGCCGTATTTAGTTACCCTTTGGTTTTTTTAAAAAAAATTATAAAATACATTCTTAAATCCGCAAAACCGCATAAACCGAAAACCGAATCGATCGATAAAACCGACAAAACCGAAACCGATAGAATTTATACAATAATGGTTTGGTTTGGTTTGAATATTGAAAAATCTGTCTGAATTAGTTTAGTTTGGTTTTAACCCAAAGCCGAGTTAAACCGGACCAAGAACACCACTACCTTCGGATTTTGTCGAAGGGGGGTGAGGGGTAGAGTTTACTGATTTTTGGATGTAAAATTTTAAAAACGGAAATTTTACACTACTGAGTACCAAAATATATGGAGAAGATTGATTCCATATATACCAAAATTAGAGTTGATTTCCAACACTTATCCTATTAACTGTGGTTAAGAGACTTGTTAAATTAATTTAATCTAGACCTTTAAAAATTATATCTAACAAGTGTTATTCATCCAAATATGCACTTGAGAAAATGAAGGGAAAGTGTAATGGAGACGAGTCAAATCCGGACTAATCCAACTCTTATATCTTTACTAACTTACTTTCTATATTTACTACTATTTATTTACTTATTAGCTTACTCTAAAGTTGAATGATGTTAGTATAATCACCTGCCCATGGAGAGATCACAATTAATAGATACAGGTCAATCTAATGAAGTCGTGATGTAATGAAATTTTAAATCATAAATTTGCTAAGTATGTGGACTCTAATATATGAAGAGAATTTGGATAGGAAGTGAATAAGCAAAGATAGTAATAGTAAAAAATTTAACTCTGACCTCCTACCCTTGTAAATTAAAATGTCACAGTCACAATATATTTTAGTAATAATTAAGTTTATACTATATCTATATATGAAGAACATTTGGATAGAAGGTGAATAAGCAATTAGATAGTAGTAGCTGGTAAAATGTAACAGAACTATGATCTCATTCGGCCTTGTAAATTAAAGTGTCACAATCACAATATATTTTAATTAATAATATCAGCATACACTAACCAATATCGTGATCCTTAGCTTAAACATTAATTAATTTTAGTAGATTTAACGAATCAGAACTGCATTCCTTTAATTGCATGAATCATCTTCCACTTGCATGTAAGGTAGAGATATATTCTCTCCCCCCCTCCCCTCTTTTCCCCCTATTATTTTTGCTGATCAAGAAGGATATATATGAAATTTATGGGTTCTGAAATCTAATCTCTTTAGGTTATTGGGTTCTAAGTAATACAACAACAACATATCCAGTGAGATTCCACACCGTGGGGTCTGAGGAGGGTAGAGTGTACACAAACCTTACCTTCACCTTGATAGGTAGAGCTGCTATTTCCGGGAGACCCTCGTCTCAAGGCAAAGCATAATCACAAGCAAGACAGTCAAAACTAAGCAAGAGTAAAGAGTAAAGAGTAAAGAGTTAAAGAGTAAAGAGTAAAGAGTAAGAGTAAAGCAAGAGAAATGGTCAGACTCAGATAAGGAATTAAAACAGTATAAAGTGCATTCGAACAAAATGAAGCAATATCTAACACAACTAAATAAGCTAAAAAAAATACACTAAAGAACACATAGCAACAGAAATCAAACTACAGTGGATTATAAAGCAATAATATGCCTATAAGTGTGAAAGGCTAATCGGGCCTACAGTAGTAACACTACAACTATCAATTTGTAAGCATAAGTAGGACTACGCTCGAGTACCTACTACTTTTCTACCCTAATCCGTGTCCTCCACAACCCCCTATCTAAGGTCATGTCCTCAGTAAGTTGCACCTGCTCCATATCCCGTCTAATCACCTCTCCCCAATACTTCTTCGGCCTACCTCTACCCTCCTGAACCCGTCCATAGCCAATCTCTCACACCTCCGCACTGGGGCATCTGTGTCTCTCATCTGCACATGCCCGAACCATCGCAACCTCGCTTCCTGCATCTTATCATCCACCGAGGACACTCCCACTTTTTCCCGATATCATAATTTCTAATCTTATATCTCTTTGTATGCCCACACATCCATCTCATCATCCTCATCTCCACAACTTTCATATTTTGTATGTGCGAAGTCTTGACTGGCCAACACTCCACCCCATACAACCTAGTCGGTCTAACAACCACCCTATAGAACTTGCCTTTAAGTTTTGATGGCCCCTTTTTGTCGCACAAGACTCCAGATGCGAGCCTCCATTTCATCCACCCTGCCCCAATACAATATGTGACATCGTCATCAATCTCTCTATTCCCTTGGATAATAGACCCTAGGTACTTGAAACTTCCTCTCTTTGGAATGACCTGAGTACCAAGCCTTACCTCCACGCCTGTCTCAGGGTCGCTCCCGTTGATGAACTTGCACTCCAAATATTCTGTCTTGGTCCTACTCAACCTGAACCCTTTAGCCTCCAGAGTCCATCTCCAAACCTCCAGTTTGGCGTTCACTCCGCTGTGAGTCTCATCAATCAGGACTATGTCGTCTGCGAATAACATACACCATGGTACCTCTCCTTTTATTTGTCACGTCAGTCTATCCATCATCAAGGCAAATAGGAATGGGCTAAGAGCTGATCCCTGGTGCAACCCCATCATCATTGGAAAGTGCTCCGAGACTCCTCTTATTGTCCGTACTATAGTCTTGGCTCAATCATACATATCCTTGATCTCCCTAGTGTACGCCACATGTACGCCTCTAACCTCCAAACATCTCCATAGAAGTATGCCTTCTCGAGGTCGATGAAAACCATATGTAAGTCTTTCTTCCTCTCTCTATACTGCTCCAGCAACCTCCTAATAAGATGAATGGCTTCGGTAGTCGAACGCCCTGGCATGAATCCAAACTGGTTCTCGAAAATAGACATGCCTCTCCTCACCCTCGTCTCCACGACTCTTCCCAAACTTTCATAGAGTGGCTCAACAACTTGATACCCCTATAGTTGTTACAACTCTGGATATCACCTTTGTTTTTGTACAAGGGAATCATTGTACTCCACCTCCATTCTTTGGGCATTCTTGGCGTATTAAAAATGACGTTAAACAACTCAGTCAGCCACTCCAAACCAGCCCAGCCTGCGCTCTTCTAAAATTTCAACTGGATCTCATCAGGCCCGGTCGCTCGTCCCCTGCACATCCTGTGAATAACACCCGTAATCTCCTCAACCTTAATGCTTCGACAATACCCAAAATCCCAGTGCCTACCTGAATGCTCCAAATCTCCCAACACAATGTCTCCATCTCTTTTTTTGTTCAAGAGTTTGTGGAAGTAAGACTGCCACCTTCGCCTAATATGCGCTTCCTTCACCAGTACTTTGACGTACTCTTCCTTGATGCACATCACTTGATCCAAGTCACGGACCCTCCTCTCCTTTATCTTGGCTATATTGGGTTCTAAGTAATAATTTATAAATATTTAATAAAATTTTAAGATAAATATACAATTTGAACTAAAGCAAATATTGAGTTAACCCGTGGCCGACACTTTAAATAGCTATGTCCACCCCTATATATGACGTACTTTTGTATGAACGCGTCATATGTATATAAATATTCTTTTAGTTATGTATTGTCCCTTTTCATAGGAGATCAGTAAAAATGACATACGGGATCAGTAAATAAAATATATAAACGTGTCATATATATGACATCTTTTTTTAATTTGTTTTTGGTTTTCAACTGGTGTCCAATATCTGTTTCGGAGCCCAACTAATTTGAGTTCGTTCTAGAATGTCCTATTTTGGGTGTAAAGTGCTCCCTATCAAAGATGACTCCATATTTTGAACTCGAATACGGGACCTCTTGTTAGGGATGGAGGAGCACTTACCACTCCATCATAACCATCGGTGGTATATATACGGCATCTTATATATTTTTGCATGTAAGCAGGCTATTTATGTGTTAAAAATTTTCATATGCCTACCAATTTGGGCTGCCATAGTAATGACCTGCTAAATGTATACTTTCTCATATGACTATTTCTCTTGTTTTTTGGTAGCTCTGCTCATCGTTTTTTTTCAGCGAAAAGACAACATAAAATAAATAAGCTAAGTAATATAACATAAAATACTTCACTTAATTTAATACTTATGCTTCAAAAGATATTTTATATACTACTATTATTTACTAGTCGTTACAAATGTGATCCTTTTTCTCTATATCTGATTTGAAGGATCAATAACATAAGTAATATACAGATGAAGGTGGAGAAATAAAATGTAGTAGGGTAGTATCAAGTTATTACAATTGTTTACCCCAAAAAAGATACAATTGAATTTGTAAGTGATGTTAAGGATACATAGATAAATTTACCGATAAGTGAAATAATCAATTAGCAATAAGTAAAATAAATGAAAGAAATAAACAAGTAATTAACATGGAATGCCGTAATCTTGATTGTAATTGAACCGAAAGTTCGGTCCGATCCTCAGCTAAACTGCTTCAGGTCTGAGCCAATAACAAGAGCAAACAAGAGTACTTCTAAATGTAATTATACGAGTTTCAGTAATGAGAATAGGATGCCCTTCCAACGCGAAGGTTGAGCTCTTTATATAGCTAACAATACAAGACAGTTATGCCCAATAATCACTCCCTAATTAAATGCTATTTAATGATAAAATCGGTCACTTAATGAGAAAATGGTAACGACTGACGTCAAATCCGGAACGGATAGGCGTCGAGCTCCTTCGGTCTTTCAACCGATGTTTCCATGTCCGATCACTACTCGGTATCATCTGGTTCGGTAAGCGCCTGGTCTTGCTACAACACCCGAACTCACCACCGATGCAAATTGCCACTTCCTTCGATTTCCATTCCTAAACCATGCCACGTGTCATGTCGGTTTTCACCGTATACAGATAGTCCCCACACTTTCCGGATCAAAGTTTACCAAAGTGATGGGAAGTGAAAATGATTTCTTCGACATCTTCTATTGCAAGCTTCCCTTTCAAATTACTTCGGAACAGGCGGGAAAACAAAACGCTTCCAATTCCCAAAATTTGACTCACGTCTTATCACTCTGCAATTTCGGATATGTGTCACACTCTTATTGAACCGTCACTTAGATTTATGCACCGATGCGTTTTGTAATGATGACTGTGCCCCTATATAAAAATTTTTCCTTACTTTTCTCAAATTTTACCATCATGTAAATCTCTCTTAATCCTGCGAGCAATCACCTATCTTCAAATTTTCATACCCATTCAAATCTACATAAATTCAAACCTTCATATCTTCAAACCTTCATAACTTCATACCCTCATAACTTTAAATCTTCATCACCATGACAAAACCTTCCCGTGCTTCTTCTAGACAATCATCTCCATCAACTTCTCCACCGCCAAATTCTGATGAAACCACCGGTGTCGGTGACCCATCTGAAGTTCAGACCACCACCGACCCTAGAGCATTCGATATGCTCCCTTCCACTTTTCATTTTGAGAGTGAGTTTGATGTTTCCACCGCCTCTTCAAAATCCGATCAAGGTGAAAAAGTTAGAAGTTGGTCAACCTCTATTAAAGCCACTGACCTTGATACAGTCTGAAATGTCTGTGATTGGACTACTCTCTTTGGGATCATTATAGCCGGCCTATATGAAGATATTACTACCTTCAGATCTGGGTATTCCAACGTATATACCCATTATTTCACCTCCAAGCTCGTTCCACCCATTGACAACGTGATTCTTAAAATGTGCCAAACTTACAATTCGTGTCTTGCACAAATTGGTCCGTCTGTATGGAGGATAGTTACTTGCCTCCGGTTCCTGGCTAATTTGGCCAAGGAACCTTTTACTTTGGATCATTTGATCCATTTATATGTTCCCCGATTCTTTCGTGACGAGGTCGTTCAGCTCTCGAAGTGAAGTAAATTCTCCATCCTCTCGAGTGTCGATGAAAATCGAGACCGAGGATGGATGTAATGCTTTGTCGCAGTCCCTACCACAGACATTATCCTAGCTAGGTACATGCCTTTCCTAGAAGAATGGAACATGCACCGTACGTACTCAATCTTTACTTCTTTCACTTCAAATAACCTGCCTTCTAATCTTCCCTTTTTCTATCTTCTTAGTCATCCAATGGATTCCGGCCCACGTGGATAACCTCCATACATGGGTCAAGGAAATAATAAATACATATCCGCATAAGAAGCGGAGATGGAAAGAACTTTTTGATAAACGATGGGTAGCCCGAAACCACGATTAGTATTCGCATAACTCTTTTCTTAACTTCAACAATAGCCTTGTATGCTTTTTCACCTTTTCCCTTTTTCAAACTTGCAGGTCTACCGAAGGGCTCCTCGACCCCGAGGTCAAACCCTTCTACTGCTCCAACTGTCCCTGATTCGGTATTTGATCCGGCCGCATCGATGCAACATATCACCAAAGTACCCAAAAAGAAAACCTCTAAATTTAAATTATTGAAGCGTCCAAAATCACCTACGGTTGGCTCAAAGAAGAGAAAAAGAGCTTCTAAAATGGGTGGTCCTTCCCGAACTCAAGATGACGACATCTCACCAGAAGATGTTTATATGAGAAAGACTACCACCATCACTACTCCGGCGGAGGACACTCCTGCCAAAGTTTGAGAAGAGCATGTTGTCGCTGAAGCAATTGAACCATTTCTGCTGCCAACTGGTACCGCAGCTACACCTGCCACCACGCCACCGGTCACCGAGTTAGTCATCATCAAGGATGACGATGAAGCCACGAATAAGAAGCCACTGGCTAAGAAAACCAAGACTTCCACTTCAACTCCTCCTCACCATCTCAACAGGCCCAAACCTTTGGGCAAAAAGATTTCGAACGCCTCTTCGAAGAGGCCGGTACCTTCGTAGCCTGGGCTGAGCGAGCTCATACCAATGGGTTTTCTCATCTCGTCATAACACATAAAATGACAAAATCTTCTGGGACCCCGAGAAACCAGGCTAGCTCCCGGTCCAAGCATGTGAACATTTTCCCGACCCCAAGTTCGGACCCAGAAAAATAAGATCTGCTACTATTTCCATCTTTGAGGACACAAACTTTTTGTCCCGTCCGATCAGGGTTGCTAACTACATGAGGCCCCTCATATCAGAATCTGATTGGGAGAAAATACAGAATGTGTCTTGGTAATGCCTCTTCAATGAGGGTATGCACGCCTCCAACCGGGTACATATTCCTCTTGATTGCATAAGTTGATACTTGTATTATTTCTCATTTCTAACTTTTCTTCGATTCTCAATTTTGCAGTCCTCCGTTCTTGTTGGTGAGGGCCTCATCCGGTGCTAGGATGAAAACGAGCACCTTAAAGGGTAGCTGGACGCCCAAGAAAAAGAAATCCAGCACCTCAAAGGGCTTTTTTAACAAAAGGATGCCCAACTGCAATACGTTGGTGACTAGTCCACTGCTTGAGCAATGACCGACCTCGAGATTGCCATCGAGGAAAATAAGATTTTTGAGAAAGAGAATGAAAACTCTTCCAAGATGTCGAAGTCCTCACTCAAAAGCTCAGGGAGCAAGAAACAGTTCAGTATTATCAGGATCAGCAAGTAGAATTTCTAAATGCTGAACTCGATCATCTTAGTGCCGAACTTGCTACAATGGATGCTGATAGGGCCGCCGACCTTGATGGCTCAGGATCAGTATGACCAACAAACCCAAACTAACAAAGGCCTGAGAAATGAGCTTGAGGCTTCGAATCAAAGATATGTTAAGATTTCAGCCCAACTTGCTCAAGGCTTAGCTAAACAAGACCAGGCTCTAGTTGACGTGGAGGCCAAAGTGGCCTGAACAGTGCAAAAAATCGAGCACATAAAATGGAACATTCGGAGGTACACTTTGAAGTAGGCTAGAGATGGGATCCCTGATATTGATGACAAGATTGAGGAGGTCAGAGAGGTCGAGCTCCGAGCCTATCACAAGCTGAACGGAGATAGTTCTGAAGATGACCAAAGGACTCCGGATATGAGTTCGATTAAGATCTAGGCTTTCATGCCTTTGTGTTTATTTCCTTTTTTTCTTTCTTTTGAACATGTTTTGCTCTGGCCGTTTACTGGACTTGTATATAAATTGAATATCCCATCTAGTCATGATTTTTCTATCTCTTAGCCTCTGTTATTGTTTTTTTTTTACAACAACTTCACTAAACAAGCTTTTAACCCTATTTGGGTTAACTGTCTTCAACTTTGGAGTTTAACTTAAACAAACTATCACTTAGTTTGCCTCGAGCCGAATGATAGTTCTTTTTGGTCTTAAAAATAACTTAAGTAACAAATGATAGCTCTTAGTTTGCTTTATACCGGATAATTTCTTCAGGTTTTGGGTCATTCAATGACTAAATATAAAGACCTTATTTTTTATTCTTATGAATAAGACGTCTCATGTTTATTTCGAGCATGCATATTGGAATTTCATTTACTTCCAATTTCTTAGACAAATTCAAGTATCTTTAAGAATAGGCTGGGTTCATTTCGAACTGATGCCTTAGAAGCGTACTTCACTTATTTGTGTTCTAGTTGCATTTATGATGCCAGTCCCCAGTTAAGAACTATAACAAATTTGTTAGCTCGTAAGCCCTTAACAAATTCACTAGCTCGTAAGCCTAAAGATTTTATCTACTGACCAGAGATAAGAATATGCAAATGATTACAATCGAGGTAAATTCCGGACAAAAGCATTTTCATTCAAATTATGCATTGGTTAAACAACTGGGCAAGATTCATTCGATCTTTTTGCCTTTCCATTTTTTCTGTAACATTAAAACTATTTGGGAAAGATTCATTCGATCTTTTAACCCTTACAATAGTCCTAAAAAAACTTAAAAATATTTGAACTTCAAATAGCTTCGAGACTTCGAACTTTTTCGCCTTCAAACTTCTTCACCTAGGGTATGGTAGTCCCCTAGTGTTTGTATTTGAAGTTACAAGAATTCAAACACTACTTGCTTTTCAATACCAAATAGTCCCCAGTCCCCAGTGTTTGTTCGATCTTCAACTACTTAGTAACACGCTTTACATTGTTGCCTCAATAAATACCTTGTCGGAAAAACTCTTTTGGGATAAAAACCGTGCTACGTGAAAAGAGTGCAACACGTGTTTCCAGACCTAATTCTAACTTCTGCTCGATCTTCAACCCATGACTCTGACTTTTCTCCTTCAAAAGTTAGTTCCATCGAAACAAAATGAAATTCAAGTAAAACACATACCTTAGTAGTAATATCGCTTCAAGTGTGCAACATTCCAGTTGGTCAGCAACTTTTGACCATCTTCAGCTTCCAGTTGGTACGAGCCTTTACCAGTTATTCATGACACTTTGTAGGGTCCTTCCCAATTCGGTCCCAATTTCCCTTCATTGGGATTTTTATTATTGAGGGTTACCTTCCATAAAACCAAGTCCCCTACTTGAAAATGCCTAAGATTAGCCCTTCGGTTGTAGTACTGACCCATCCTTTTCTTTTGAGCCACTAACCTTAGCAATGCCAACTCACGGTGTTCATCCTTTAAGTCGAGCTTGACAGCCATAGCTTCGTTGTTCGACTCTTCGGTAGCAAGGCTAAACCTTAAGCTCAGCTCACCAACTTTCACCGGAATTAGCGCGTATGCACCGTAGACCAAAGAAAATGGTATTTTACCGGTATTGGACTTCGACGTTATTCTATATGCCCACAACACCTCTGGTAAAATCTATTTCCTCTTGCCTTTTGACTCATTCCGTATTTTCCTCAGATTTCGAATAATTATTTTATTTGTTGACTCTGCTTTCCCATTTGCACTTGGGAATAAGGAGTTGATACAATCTTCTTAATTTTCAACCCTTTGATAAAGTTATTCACCTTCTTCCCAATGAACTATCGTCCATTATCGCAAGTGATCTCCGTTGGTATGCCGAATCGACAAATGATATGATCCTATATAAAATCAATGACTTGGTTTTCTTTAATTTTCTTGAAGGCTTTGGCTTCAACCCATTTAGAAAAATAATCACTCATAAACAAGATAAAACATACCCTTCTGGGTGCCTATGAGAGTGTCCCCACAATATCCATCCCCCATTTCATGAATGACCTTGGTGATAAAACCGGATGCATAAATTTTTCCAACTGATGAATCATGAGTGCGTGCCTTTGGCATTCGTTACATTTTCGGATGAAGTTCTTTGTATCTTCCTCCATCTCGGACCAATAATACTCCGCCTTAATCAATTTTTGAACTAGTAATTTTGCTCCAGAATGATTGCCACAAGTCCCTTCGTGAACCTCGTGCATCACGTAATAAGTTTCCCCGAGTCCTAAGCACCTTGCTAAATCTAACTGCTTTAGTCCGAAGGGCCATCAACTCATTCGGATCCGTAGGCAACTTTCCATCCCGAAGGTAGTCGATGTATTTATCACGCCAATCCCAAGTCAGACTTGTTGTATTTACTTCAACATGACCACCATCAATTTCAGAGTTAAGCAGCTGCACAACCGTTCCTGATTGAACTCATCCCCTTCTACGGATGAACCTAAATTAGCCAAGGCATCGTCCTGAATATCTTGTTCACGAGACACTTGCTCCATGGTCCATTCCTTGAACTAATGCAATATCACATAAATTTTCTTTAAGTATTTTTGCATCATTTTCTCATTTATTTCAAACACGTCGTTGACTTGATTAACGACCAGAAGCGAGTCACATTTTGCTTCGATGACCTCGGCTCCCAAGCTCCTTATTAATTATAAACCTGTAATTATAGCCTCATACTCGGCTTCATTGTTAGTTAATCTCATAATTCTTATTGACTGCCTAATAATATCCCCTACATGTGCCTTACACTACCCCAAGCTCAGACCCTTTCTCGTTCGAAGCTCCGTCCGTGTACAAGGTTAAGACCCCCAAAGTTTTTCCCGACGTTAACAATAGTTCTCTTTCTACTTTGGGAATCATTCTGGGTGTAAAGTCTGCTATAAAGTTTGCTAAAACCTGAGACTTTATAGCTGTTCTCGATTTATACTCTATGTCATACTCACTAATTTCCACTGCCCATTTGGCTAACTTGCCGGACAGTTCTGGTTTGTGCATCACATTTTTAGTGGATAAGTTGTTACTACACATATGTGATGACATTGAAAATACGGTCTCAACTTTCTAAAAGCCGTACTAGTGCTAAAGCCAACTTTTCTAAGTGTGGATACCTAGTTTATGCACTAGCCAATGTTCTACTCACATAATAAATAGGAAATTACGTATCTTTTTCTTCTCGAATCAATACTGCGCTTACCACTACTTCGGATACTACCAGGTATAGCTATTCGTCCGCATTTAGTTTGTGCAGCAATGACGGACGAGATAAGTACTTATTCAAATCCCTCAGAACTTGCTGACACTCCGGTGTCCACTCGAAGTCATTCTTCTTTTTCAATAATGAGAAGAAACTATGACTTTTCTTCGACGATCGAGAGATAAACCTGCTTAAAGCGGCTATCCTCTCGGTGAGTCTTTGCACTACTTTCACATCGTCAAGCACCTCAGGTATCTATTCGATGTCTTTGATCTTATCTGGATTAATCTCTATTCCTCGGTTTAAAACCAAGAAACCTAAGAACTTGCCCAAGCCCACTCCAAAAGCACACTTTTTAGGATTTAGCTTCATGTTGTACTTTCGGAGCACGTCAAATATTTCTTGCAAATGCTTTAAATAGTCCTCTACTTCCAGGGACTTAATTAAATATCATCGATATAAACCTCTATTGTGTTTCCTATTTGATCCTCGAACATGCAATTAACTAGGCTTTGATATGTTGTTTCGGCATTTTTTAAACCAAACATTACATTATAGCAATAGGTCCCGTACCTAGTTATAAAAGAAGTTTTCTCTTGATCTTCCGGGTTCATCTGAATCTGGTTGTACCCGGAGTAAGTATTAAGAAAACTTAGCATCTCATGCCTGGCCGTAACATCAATCATTCGATCGATGTGCGGCAAAGGAAAAGAGTCTTTGGGCATGTCTTGTTCAAATCTTTAAAATCTATACACATTCTCAGCTTATTGCCTTTTTTAGGTACGACCACTACATTAGCCAGCCAATTTGGTAAGCTACTTCCTGGATACAACCTATATTTAAAATCTTTGTTACCTCTTTCTTGACAAACTTATGCTTGAATTCGGCCATTGGCCTCATCTTTTGCTTTACTGGAGGAAAGCTCGAGTCCAAACTCAATTTGTGAGTCGTGATCTCTGGTGGAATACCTGTCATGTCTAAATAGGACTAGGCAAAACAATCGGAGTTAACTTTAAGAAAATCAATTAATTTAAGCTTGAGCTCCGGGGATAACCTGGTGCCCAAGTATACCTTTCTATCCAATAGATATGCACGAATAAGATGACTTGCTCTAGTTCCTCTACAGTTGACTTTGTGCCATCCAAATCATCAGGAAGCACGAATGACCTTGGGACACAGAAGTAATCCTCTTTATCCTCGAAGTTTATCTTGTCATCCTCTTCTTTCTTCGGACTCGAAGAGTTCGAGTCCTGTGATCGCTATTTAATTTCTTTACCTTTGCTTAAATCCTTCACTTTTTTTGGTGCATGTATCTCTTTCTCTACCACGAACATTCCCTTGCTATCGGTTGCTCCCTATGAATTATCTTTATTCCCTCTAGAGTTGAGAACTTTAACATCATATGCAACGTCGAAGGAACAACCCTCATGTCATGTATCCAAGGCCTGCCGAACACCGCATTGTACCTCATCTCACCTTCAATAACATAGAACTTCGTTTGCTGAATTGTCCTGGCTGCATTGAATGGAAGAGTAATTTCCCCCCTTGTAGTCTCGCTCGCCATATTGAATTTGTTGAGAACCCGGGCCGCCGGTACAATTTGGTCCAACAACCCTAACTACTCTACCACTTTTCACCTGATTATATTGGCCGAGCTACTTGAATCAATCAAAATACACTTAATATAAAATTTATTATTAAAGACAGAAATTACCAACGCATCATTATGAGGTTGAATGATTCCCTTCGCGTCTTCATTATTGAAAGAGATTGTTTCCTCCGGCACATAGTCTCTTGATCTTTTCTCTAGAGTGATTGAGATTTTCGTCTTTTTTGCAGTCATGACAGCTCCCCTTGGAATGTCCATTCCTCCGATAATTATATTTATGACATGATGGGATTCAACCGGTTCTATCTGCTTGTTTTCTTCCCTATCGATAGTTTCCCTTTGTACGATCACTTAAGAACTCGTGTAGGTGGCCATTTTTCAATAACCGGGCCACTTCATCCCTTAACTGGCGAAAATCCTTTATTCAATGTCCATGAGTACCATGGTAATCACAAATTAAGTTTGGATCTATTTGAGCCAGGTCTATTCAAAATGGTCTTGGCCACTTTGCTTATTTCATATGACCAATGGCGAAATGAGCTCCCCACATCAATGTTGAAATTGTATTCGGATAGCCTTGGGCTCTCCACAACATTTGAAAAAGATCCACCGATATCATTTTTGAATTGCAAACCCCTACTAGAATATCATCGATCATTACGCCTATCTCCTCTATTCGATGGGAAATTGCAATTGTTGTAACCTCGATTTGACCTGAGATTGGACCTCTCCGTTTGACCATAGGGTTGATATCTATCATTTGAAGATTTCGGCTCTGAATAGACTACCCTCTTTGACTTATCAAAGTTTTTGTTCCGTCCTGCTTACCCCGGTGAAAGTTCAAGCTGATCATCCTCCACCCTAATCTTGGACTCGTACATGTTATGCACATTTGTCCATGTTACTGCCGGAAATTCCAACAGGTTCTCCTTTAATTTGAACGAAGCACTAGAGCTCCTAGGATTCAGCCCCTTGGTGAAATCTCTAGCTGCCCACTCATCAGGTACTCGGGGAAGTAACATCTTCTCCTTTTGAAAACTGGTCAAGAACTCCCGCATCAATTTCCTATCTTTAAGAGCAATTTTGAAAATTCTCGCTTTCCTTGCTTAAACCTTCCAAGATCCGGCATGTGCCTTTAAAAAACATCTACAAGCATTTCAAATAAATTAATAGAATGTTCAGGCAACATAGAATACCAAGTCATTGCTCCTTTGGAAAGTGTTTCGCCAAATTTCTTCAACAACACCGATTCTATCTCATCCGGATGGATGTCATTGTCCTTTATTGCACAAGTATATGACATCACATGCTCTTGTGAATCCATTGTCCCGTCATACTTTGGGAGGTCAAGCATTTTAAATCTCTTCGGTATCAATGTCGGTGCTGCACTAGGTGGGAACGACACCTAGATGTCTCTCTTCGAGTCCGGCCCCTTCAAGATAGGAGGTGCCCCAGGAATCTTGTTCACCAGTGAATTGTAGGTTTCAACCTTTTTTTCATTGGTGTCAATTCATTTAGTTAAAGGTTCAAGAATTTTCAAGACCTCCGTGGACTCATTAGTCCCCGAACCGTTGACATTCTCGTCGAATCGATCCTCTTCCCGACATGGTTCATTATTGCAAACTGGATGAGCTTCATCTGGTGCACTTGCTCAGCTACTTTTCTTTTGCAACTGAGTTATAGCCTCATGTTGCTCCTTTAGCATATAAAAGATTCGAGCCAAAATTATTTCACCATTCTCATCATCGTCCGGTGTCTTCTGACGTGATCTTCTGGACCACCGGGGTAAAATCACAGAATTATTGTTATTCATTGAAACAATGGGCGGAACACCATTTGTGGGTGAACGAGTGGTGCACGGGTGGAACGCCTTTGTTATTGTTGACGTTGTGAGTACCATTGTCACAGTTGTTGTCCTCGTGGTTGCTAACCTCAACGTTGAGTTCACTAGTCATATTGTTAGTGCTTAATTTTGACTTGTAACCACAAAAATCTTGAAATAAACAAGCGAAATCTAAGTTTGAATCAAATCATCACTATTATCCTTAGCCTCACGGTGGCGCCAAACTGTTTACCCAAAAAAAGATACAGTTGAATTTGTAAGTGGTTTTAAGGATACATTGATAGATTTGCCGATAAGTGAAATAATCAACTAGCAATAAGTAAAATAAATGAAATCTATAAATAAGTAATTAGTCTGAAATGTTGTAATCTTGATTGTAATTGAATCGAAGGTTTGGTTTGATCCTCAGCTAAACTACTTCAGATATGAGCCAATAACAAGAGCAAATAAGAGTACTTCTAAATGTAATTATACGAGTTTCATTAATGAGAATGAGATGCCCTTCAAACATGAAGGTTGTGCTCTTTATATAGCTGACATACAAAACATTTATGCCCAAAAATCACCCCCTCATTAAATGCTATTTAATGATAAAAACGGTCACTTTTAATGAGCAAACGGTAACGGCTGACGCCAAATCCGAAACGGGTAGGCACCAAGCTCCTTCGGTCTTTCACCCTATGTTGCCATGTCCGATCACTACTCAGTGTCATCTGGTTCGGCCATCGCCTGATCTTGCTACAACACCGGAACTCACCACCGGTGCAAATTGCTACTTCCTTCGATTTCCATTCTCAAATCATGTCATGTGTCATGTCGGTTTTCACCGTATACAAAAATCATGTTTACACAAAATATCGGTAGCAATTAATGTTGGCTTCTCTGAAAACGGATTGCATAGGCGGTCCTTCAAGATAATCAAACAAAGACTTACATTTAGCAAGAATATATGAGTATTAATCATTTACTCCATTGAGCATATATAGAGGGGGTTAGATTAAATCTGCAAAGTTATAATGTTCGATTCCTAGGCCGTAGAAATAAAATATTTGGAGAAACCAAGTAAACACTCCTATCTTGAAGGTCTATCATTTTCATCCTAAGTTGTCAAAACGATTACTGGCTAATTAAGCCACAACAAGTGAATTAACCCATTACTCCATCCAGATAAAAAAAATGTCTATTTAACCTTTATTTTTTTTATTCAAAAAAGTGTCCACTTATTAAATCAAGAAAGAATTAAGTCAGATTTTTCCTTATTAAGTGTTAAATGACCAAATCTCAATATCTATTTAATTAAGAACATTTTAGTTAAATTACCTATTTTTGCCTAGAAATTAGTATTTTTTTAAGGGCATGTAAATAGCTAAGTGCATACTCTTTTTGATCCGGAGGGAGTATTATTTATGAGATGTAATTCTATTTCATCAACAAATAAAAATCAGGTTAATAATCTACAAGTTTCATCGTATGATTGGATACAACACCAGCATCAGCCACATATCCAGTGTAATCACATAAGTGGGGTCTGAAGAGGGTATGCGGTACGTAGACCATACCCCTACTTGGAGGGTAGGAGGTTGTTTCCGAAAAACCATACCCCTACCTTAGATATTTATACAATATAATAGGAAATTCAATACCAAACACCATTAGAGTGTGTGGTTAATTAGCCAGTGGCACACTAACTAAAGTACTTTTACTTTGCAAATTTCATAATCTTAACAACCTCAACTGTTTATTTATGGGAACAATAATAGTACCACTATTGAAAGTCCAATGTATGCCACCGCAGTTCCGACCGATCACCGGCGTCGTGTTGCTGCATATTTGAGTGACGATAGCCATGGTGGGGTCCATGTTAAAATGAGGGTCCCACCACCAAATCCCATTTGATTAATGTTGCATCAGCATAGCACTAAAATTTTACCTTTAAATTTAATTTTGGTGGCTCTCAAATCACTTTACCACTATGAGGATATATGTGGGAAAAAACAAGAATTTCTTTAGCAAAATTCCCCTAGTGGGGTTCTCTCAACAGGATTAATCTGTTCCATCAAATGCACCTCAAAAATAATTTTCATATTATAAGTATAATCTAATCATGTGATCAGGAGGTCACAGATTCAAGCCGTAGAAATAGTCTCTTGCAGAAATGCAAGGTAACGCTGCGTATAATAGACCCTTGTGATCCGGCCCTTCTCCGGACCCGGCGCATAGCGGGAGCTTAGTGCACCGGGCTGCCCTTTTTTTTTATAATGTAGTAGGCTATAACAATTACTTATCTTTTCTGTTCCACTCTTATAATTAGTCTGTTTAAAAAAGAAAGCTATCGGTCTTTTTATGTTTAAAAATAATTTAATTAGATTTTTTAATTTTATCTTTAATGACATATTTCTATAGTCACATAAATATTATGACATGTTTAACGCCACAAGTTTAAAATATTTTTCTTTAATTCTTAAACTATATATTGCGAGTCAAACTTCACCACGTGTCACAACTCAAGCACAAAACACGTTTTGTCCGCTTTGGCCTAACGGGCCTCACAGATTTGTCATCATGTTATGCCATCTTTGAGTCTAAAAGTGCACGTATCATGTGAACTTTGCTTTATAATCTCTTCACTTTCCTATCTTCCATTTCGATGTAAGATTCGCCTAAAGTATCATGTATACCCCTTCTTCAAAAGCTTGCCAACCTAGTGGTATGTTGGTCCTTCTTTGTACCCCATCCTTCCGCCTCAGGTCATGCACGTCCGAATAAATTGTAATGGAGGAGGGAGTATCTTATACTCCGTTAAATTTCATATGTTTTAGTCAGTTACTTATAGTTGACATAGTAACCTGGCACTGTGTAAAAAAATTGTTCAACTAGTATAGAAAACTTAAATTCTATGACATTAAAATTTACTCGGATATGATATTTATCGGAATATCAATAGATACATGACATGACGCGTAAAAAAAGTGCAAATTATACTCTGAAGTGAGAGAGAATATTCTCACACGCGTAAAACTCATAATCTATTTTTCTTAATCCCTATGGATAACAGAAATGACCTTGGCATTTTGTGTTGCCTTTTGCAAGTGTTGTCTATAAATACATTGGTCCCTCACTTCATTTCCTTAGGAAAAACACAAGTAGTTCCTCTTAAGAGTACTTCAAGTGATCTCCTCTTTTTTTGCCTTTTGAGTTATTCTCTTAATTCTCCAAACATCATTAACAAAAGAGAGATGGAAACTAAAGCAGGATGTTTAAGTAGTTTCTTCCAAAGGTCAAAGCCTTACATAGCAATGATCTCTTTGCAATTTGGTTATGCTGGCATGAATGTTATAACCAAAGTTTCCCTTAATAGAGGAATGAGTCATTATGTTTTAGTTGTTTATAGACATGCCTTTGCTACTTTAGCTATTGCTCCTTTTGCTCTTGTTCTTGAAAGGTATAATTTATTTTCCACAAGAAAATTAAAGTCCTTAAAACTTATGTTACCATTCTTGATTAATTGCTAATTGTCTTTGTTTATTTGTTACAGAAAAATCAGACCAAAGATGACTTTCATGATGTTCATGCAAATATTTATATTGGGTCTTCTAGGGTGAGGCCTCTTTTGCTGCTAGAAAATCGCTAATTTTCGAAGGACGTCCCGTTGGAATTTCGCTCTCCGGAAGCCCCTTCCGACGGAAAACATTAATGATGTGACAAATTCTGATGAATTTCATTTGAAATTCCTGTCGGAATTAGCGATTTTATGATAGTTATAAAACTCAAATCTTGTAGTATTATTTTACATGAGTTTATGTTTCATACACAGCCGGAATAAACAACATATTTATATAATCACATTACTTAAAATGTAATAATAGGTAAATCTCGATGATAAAGCATGAATGATTGTAACCCGGTAAAAGAAATAACCACCATCTATCATAAGTTAAACTAGACTGATAATCTTAATAATCTCGAATGGTCAGTGTATATATATAATTTAAATTCGTTTTGAATATGTAAAAGATTCTAAATCTATATATCATTTGATTCAAACAGGCCAGTGATTGATCAAAACTTCTACTATGCTGGACTTAAGTTTACATCTCCAACTTTCTCATGTGCCATGAGCAACATGCTTCCTGCAATGACATTTGTCATGGCTGTCCTTTGCAGGTACATATTATGTTAAAATATTCTACATATTCCTATTTTTCTTTTTTCTGTTTTAGTTTTCTTCAAATTTGGTACTAATGAATAAAGAATAATTGTAGAATGGAGAAGGTTCATATAAAGAAGTTGAGATGCCAAGCAAAGGTGATAGGTACCATTGTGACAGTGGCTGGAGCCATGTTAATGACATTGTACAAAGGACATGTTATTAATTTGGTATGGTCAAATAATGTCCACACAAATACTTCTAATGTTCCTCAAGCCAATGAAGCAACTGATAAAGATTGGTTTAAAGGTTCAATGCTTCTTATTGGAGCCACTTTTGCCTGGGCTTCTTTCTTTATACTTCAGGTATGTAAACCACTTAAAACTCATTTCCCTTATTTCCAGAAGACTATAAAAAATATTTGTTTGTTGATAGGCTATTACAATGAGGAAGTACACTGCTCCTCTGTCTCTAACAACACTTGTTTGCTTCATGGGAACTTTGCAATCTATTGCTGTCACCTTAGTGATGGAGCACAAACCTTCTGCTTGGGTTATTGGTTTTGACATGAACCTTCTTGCTGCTGCCTATGCTGTATGTTTCTTTTTTTTCTTTCTTTATTCCGCGACAGATTCATAAATTCTAATAAGGGGATATAAAAAATCACAAGAATATAACACTTGGAATTTGAACTGGTAATCAAAAGCAATTTTTCTTATGTCAGGAGAGTTCAACCGTTGGTTTAACTTTATTTGTACAGTAAGGGAATTCAATAGCTCGACCTCTTTTCCTCCAAAATCTAATCACCATTGATGAATGATGAAATTATATAATTATGGACAGAGGCGGGGCTACTTCAGCAGAACTCATTAGCTTTGGCCTAGACTTTATATTTCTGTTTAAAAATCCACTTTATTTGTACACATAATTTATCCGGAACCTAGTAAACTGTCTTTCCAAAATCTAGAACCTATAAACTCAAAATTCTAACTCCGCCCCCTGATTATAGATATTGTTTTATAAAATTTCAGGGTATTGTATCATCAAGCCTTGCATACTATGTTCAAGGTCTTGTAATGGAGAAAAGAGGACCTGTTTTTGTGACTGCTTTCAGTCCCTTGATGATGATCATTGTTGCCATCATGGGCTCTTTCATTCTTGCTGAGAAAATCTATCTTGGAGGGTAATTTTAACGTTCTTTTATCTCATATACTTCTTTGCAGTAGTACCATTTTACATGTCACTAATTTTCTTTAGTCCGTTCAAACAAAATGACACATTTCTGTATCTCGAAACTCTTTAATTTAAAAAAAAATTGTCGTTTAATGACATGTTTATGTAGTCATGTATCATAATTTTTTGTTTTTTTCTTAAACTCCGTTAAACTAATCATTTTGTTTTGCATTTTTGTTTTTATTTTTGGGTAACAGTGTGCTTGGAGCTGTGCTAATTGTAGCTGGGCTATACTCAGTTTTATGGGGGAAATACAAGGAGTACCAAGAGAAGGAAAATGAGGGTGCAATTCTTGAACCAGTGAAGGGAATTATAGAGAAGAACCAAATGATGTTAGAAAATGGAGAAGTAAATGACATAGAAATGCAAACAAGTGCAGTAGCCATTGGTGTTCCCATGCCAATGTTGGCTAAGGAAGCTCCAAAAGCTTGAGTTAATTAAGAAAAAATATTAACAGAAAACAATAAAAACAGAGTTTATGAGGGGCCATTTTAATCCACCCTTTTATATATGGGTATTTTGCTGTATTCCCTTTTTATGTAATGGGGAAATAATGAAGTTATTATGTAATTTTTAGGCCCTATATATATATATATATATACTAATTCCGGAGTATTTCATGGAAAGATTTGAACTCGATTGTTTTTCTGGGAAATATTGAAATAGTATGACAATGTTTACATATGTATGCTGGAATAATTATGTCTTTTTTCACAAGACTAATGAAAGACTAATCATGAGTCATATAAACCCAAGCTAAGAAGCTTGAAATCCATATTTCATTATATGGATATAAAAATATGTGTAAATATAAGCTTAACAAGAAGGATTTAGGAAGGCTTGAATGGATGGCTTCCAAGATCGAGCTCGATCATGCATAATTCATACCAAATTTGTCTCTGTTTAATTTACTTAACGCATCATTGTTCTTGCTCTGTGTTAAGGCCTTAAGGGCCTTACAACTTAAAGGACAACTTATCATATTGAAGTTATATTCATTCATAATGATCAGATGACCGTCCTGTTAATTCACACAGGAGAGTAAAAAAACAAAAAGAAAATAGTAATCAAGATTTATGTAAATGTACTATTGATCATTTTCTTTGTGTTGACACAATTAATATTACTATCGAAGTGAGGCTAAATTAAATAGAGTATATTACTTGAAAAGTGCTATGGCATCTTGTATTTCTCCTGAAACTACTTTATTAGTTCAGCCATCCGAAGTAAAATTTGTTCTCTAAATAGTTTAAACGATTGACGTCTTTTAATTGTGGTTGTCACTTTAACACATGCAGTTACTTACTAGCAATTGACAGATAGGAAAAATATATTTATTTTATAAATAATGATGGAGTTGGGCATAAATTTATCTACCTTTAATTAAACTAGTTGCTGGTTAATAAAAAGACAGTTGATATCAGTGCAATTACGGACTTGAATGGCGTTTTCAGTACTCTAAATTCCTTTTCTTTGTCTCTTTATTAGTATATTTGGTACCTCAAAACAAGTGTTGCAACTTTACATGGTGAGTGGGGTTAGTAATGGAGCTTTAATTCAGTTTTATGTTACTATAGTTTCCTCATTAATTCAGTAATGGAGCTTTAAACTTTTTACATGTTATTATAAGAGCTGTAGAGCACCCCCTCGGGGGTAAGATTAAGAATATGCAAATTTCACACGAATTAATTGTTTTCGGCTTAAATTATAAATTCAGTCAATAAGTTTTTTTTTATATCTAAGTCCTTTTCCTATAGTTGCAAACACTAGTGAGTAAAACTATATTGTGTATCCATTAACTTAAAAAATTTACGTCCAATCTTGTGCATACTTGATCTTATTTATGAATCATATGCAGTCTGTTACGAGGAAATGGTTGATCATAGTCCTTTACAATTTTAAATATAGGAAAATGACCCGACAAAGATTGATTTTTGTACGTTATTTCAAATCTCTTATATGTAAAAATAAATATCTCTTATAGTAAAAAAGAAGATACAAAACTAAAATAATAATTATAAAGAACTATAAAATCAATTGAGTCTTTTTGCTAACTAGTAGATACATTGCATTTAGACAGAAAATTAAAAGTAGTAATGTTGCAAGATGACTGGAGATATATATCCCATTTCGTGTACTCTACGACATTCCATCCCCCTAACACCAATAATTCCATGCATTTTGATTATTAAAAAAAAAGTGATACTGTCATATTTCTCTGATATATTAATTGATGAAGGTGTTGGAAATTTGCTTTTGGCGGGGAGATGCGTCCACCCATCTTTGATGAATTAAACACTAGTGTTTCGCATGTTGGAGGCTTTGTCTCTTCTCACATGCATGATCTACGAAGTGAGTAGATGACCGTAGGGCCAAGAATCGTCAAATTTCGTTGAGAAATGAAAGAGATATTGGTCCACGAAGTAATGCGTTTGAGGCATGAAAATATGGTGTGGGACAAATCTACCACATCGGTGGGAATATGAAAAATTGCTCTCTATATAAGTCTCTAATGTGGTAAAGGGTTTGGGACCCCAAGGGGTATCCCATGTGTTTAAAGGAGAGAGGACCTAGATGTGCTTGGATTCAAGGCTAAGCCCACACGCGCGCCGCCCGTCCCGTCCGGTCGTGGGGAGTGGGGACTTTCTGATATTATCTTTTTGGACCCCAAATTGCTTAATATTTACAGTTTTGTCCCTAGAGTTTCTGAAAAGTTGATTTTGGGAGTGACGGAAGGCAGAAACTTTCTGCCTACCGTTTGGACTGTTTTTGGAGCATTAACCAGCCATACTTGGTTGTTAACTACTCCATTAACAACCCTTCTTCAATGACCATCATCAACCTCCTTCAAGACCATAAATCAGCCTCACTAATGGCATTAAACCTGCCATTTACAGCCCTCCTAATGGCCATTAACAATGATCAAATCTGGATATGGTTGTGGTTTTCTGCTTGAAGACAGTGATGATGATATTGTTGAAGTTCAACATGTTCATGGTGTCACCGCTCCCGAGAGTGGTGGGAACAAGCGCTCACGAGAGGCTGAGGATGTCAACTAGGACAAGAGGAAAAGGTTGAAGATGTGGTTCTATCTTGCAGCAGAAGGCCTATATCTGTCCCAGACAAAGGATCCGAATTAAGGTAAGGAGGAAATGGACACTCAGTTGATGAAGTGACTGAAGTGGGCCAGAATCCGAAATTGGGATAAGTAATTTTTCTTACTTGTCAAGAATAAAGATTAAATGATGTCTGATTAAAAATAGCTTAAAGTAAGGAGGAATATGAAAGTATTTTCCGAAATATTTATATTCCTTACACTTTAAAATCGAAGTTTAATCTTTTCTTCTTTCTCGTTTAAAGATTGGACTTTGTAAATGACTTAAAAAGATCCGTTCTTTTAAGTGTAATTATTAAAAGTGTATAAAGTATGTTCGCACATACGATGGAGAAAGATCCACTAACTGTGCGAAAACTCTTACCACTCTTAAGTAAGCGCCAAGAATTGTCTGGGCACCAATCATAACGGAAGAAGTCTAAAAGCTAAAGACGTTGAGCCTGTCACACTATTTGGCAGAAGATCCTTCATAGGATGATACTGGACACTCAGTCATACAAAGCCTCCGGGCGATTGGAGTGGGCCAAAATTCTTTTGATATGATGATATTGGACACTTAGTCATATAAAGCCTCCGGACAACTGGAGTGGGGCCATAATTCATTTCATAGGAAAAGTAATGGACACCTAGTAAGGTGGGGCCAGAGTTTCCAGGTCTTAAATGATCTAAAGGCCTAAAGAAAGGCATAAAAGAAATTGGACACTTAGTCTGCCAAAACAACTGGAGTGGGCCAGAGTATCCAGATCACATATGATCCGGTTACGCCCTAACCACGGGCAAGAAGTTGTTCATGTGAAGCAACGCCACCTCTAAAGTAGAAGGGGTTGGAGAGGTTGTCCTCAATAAGACTTCAGGGAATGTGATCACTCTAAGATGAGGTGATACATGTCCCAAACTTAGTTTAAGGGATGCTGTTGGTCAAGCTGGTTTGAGACTAGTCCAACAGGTCTGTAATAACTAAGAATGGTACAGTATGTCTGTAGCCAAACGAATGATATATTTGTAATCCGTGCATCTATGCCATCATAGATTAAGACACGTTAAATAGCAAGTCATTCAAAAGATAACGATGTTGAGATTGTTGCCTTATGTCGACATAAACCCTCAAAATAAATGTGAGGTAGATGAAGAGGCAAAATCACCCTTCCAAATTCCGTCAAGGGAATAGCGAGTCACACCTACTTGGGTGATTTAAATTTTATACAAAATAGAGGGGGGAGATAAGTACTTTGTGACCTTCATTGATGATGGTACAACGTATGGAATCCTTTGTTTGTTGAAAAGCAAATATGAAGTTGTTGAAGCGGATAAGCGCTACAAAGCGGAAGTTGAAAATCAACTAAGCCTACGGATTGAGGAATTTGTAGTGATATAGGGGGAGAATGTGAAGCATAGTTCATCAAACGTATGCTCATTACTCACCTCAGTCTAACGGTGTTAGCCAAGCGCTAAGCCGTATGCCCAAATTATGTGGGGCAAAGACGATCCTTACCGCTAATGCGATTCTCAGCAGAAATACGCATAAGGATAAGGGTAACCCTCCGCGTGAGACATGGAAATGATCTCACATACAAATGTTGTGATGTGAGGTGGTTTCGTACCTAAGACTGTAGATTGCATATCCATTGGATCTGCAAATAACAGTAATATTTTTCGCCTCTTGGCATCAAAGAATGCTGAATTCTTTTAAGATAACTTTCCTTGAAAAGGAGAATGAGTAATTGCTCAAGGTTAACAAGAACCCGCGAGGGCCTGACTGTCCGGAACTAGACGTTCCGTATCTACAAGACTCGAAAGTTGCTAGCTATCCGGAACTTAATATTCCAGATCTACAGAACTCAGGGATTCTAGATGTTGAACCGAGACGGAGCAAAGAAGGGGACAAAGACTTGTTCCAGTCCTTCTAGCGTGTATGGTTGAGAATGAACCATGGACAATTAACAAATAATTGTCATCTCCAAAAGCGCTGCTTTGGAAAGAACCTAAATAGAGAAATAAATTCCATCATATAGAACCATACTTCTGTAATGGTTGATCTTCCTCCGGGAAAAGAACCTTTGGGTTGTAAAAGGTGCTCCTCTGTGAGTAGCTTAACATCCAGGGCCATTGTAGTCTTGCGTGACATGGATGTTGAAATAACCTTCCCAATCGGAGAGTTGGAAGAAGAGAATCAGAGTTGGTTTGCTGGACTGTTGGGCTTCTTCCTGAACGTTCATTTTGGTCCACGAAATGTTTACATTTTCGAAAGTTTCGGATAAAACGAAATAATGAATCGACCACGAAAACATTGACTCGAAGTTAGAAAGCCAACAAATGTTGGAGAATCGCGATCGAAAGTAAAAGTCATATTGAAACAAAGTCTCGATATGAAAGATATGGGTATCATATATGACATCTTAGGAATTGGATTTCTAAGACATCTAACGAATCGGTCGATAGTTGAAAGTCTCGTTGAAGCCACCAATGGATATGAATTATAGAACTGATTAGGGATCATGGTGCAAATATAAACAAGGAGCGATATGCTCGGGTCACGTGTAGTTCAATGTATTGTACACACTACAACCGACCTGGTATCGTCCTACAAAGCAGATCAGTTGAACTAAGGTTCACTGATGATTTTAATACATGATCGGTAGAAGGCGTTAAGTCGGATATGACGATATCTCGAATTATTCACTTATCTACGATTATAGTATTCTGGATGTCCAAATTCGGGAGAACACCGTGATGCAAACCGGACATCGGATCGAAGAACACCAAAGCCACAAGTAAATGTGTATGGTGGGTCTTAGAAAAACCTCTAAGCAAACTTGCATCGGCCGATTCATGATGGAATCAGAGTTTATCGCTTTATACAAAGCATGAAAGAAGTTGAGTAACTTCACGACTCCTTAGAGGACGCCCATTATTGGGAGAAACCCGTGTCTTCAGTAGTTATACACTGTGGCTAGCCGGTCGGCTTCAGGAAGGACACGGATGACGGCGTCGGACATATCTGTCGGGATCATCGGAGACATAAGACCGTATGGCGGTTGATCATCACGGGTGTCACATCCTTGTATACTAACTAAGGGACTACCCGAGATCAAGTGTTCTGCCTGTCTAGGGAAATGGGCTTAAAACCCAAACAATACGAACCTTTGCGGTGGTAACCCAACCATGCTGATTGGAGATCCCAAGAATTTAGTTCAATAGAAAAACTAAGCTGCAAAAGGTTCAATTGAGCGCTTCGGTGGAAGCAAGAAGCACTTCGGATGATGATTTATGTACAGAAACATGAATCCAAAGCTGTTCCCGCGATAGACATTAAAGTGCTACCTGCATGGTGGGTAAAGGTTAAGCTTCCAAACCTTTAAAAGATCCTCAAACGGTTGAGGTTAAGGTTGGAAAAACTTTTAATGATTCCTAACGCTTGTGAAGTAGGGTATCGCAGGATACCTTGTAGGAGATCACCTATTTAAGTGCGAGGAAGGCCGCTTCAAATGAATGCACTTAAGAATCCAAGTGTGTCCACGGCCACAACGGACAAAAACGTAAGAAGGAAAATGAATAAGAAGAGTTATTGTGTTGATGTCAATGTCTTGGCTTACACTAAACACTGACGGTTCAAGACATCACGTTCACCGCGCAGTAATTAAGTCCAATGGTTTCAACTAGGAAAGGTTCAAAGAGGAAGCTACCTCTCCTGATGCATTATCTTTTCACTGAAAGATTGCTGAAAGTAGGCACCTTGTGTGTGCGCCGTAATCTCTCTTTCATAGAGGGGATTGTTGGAAATTTGCCTTTGGCGGGGAGATGCGTCCACCCATCTTTGATGAATTAAACACTAGTGTTCCGCATGTTGGAGGCTTTGTCTCTTCTCACATGCATGATCTACGAAGTCAGTAGATGACCGTAGGGCCAAGAATCGTCAAATTTTGTTGAGAAATGAAAGAGATATTGGTCCACGAAGTAAGGTGTTTGAGACATGGAAATATGGTGTGAGACAAATCTACCACATCAGTGGGAATAGAAAGAATTGCTCTCTATATAAGTCTCTAATGTGGTAAAGGGTTTGGGACCCCAAGGGGTATCCCATGTGTTTAAGGAGGGAGGACCTAGATGTGCTCCCGTCCGGTCTCGGGCTCGGGTTGTGGGGCTGTGGGCACTTTCTGATATTATCTTTTTGGACCCCAAATTGCTTAATATTTACAGTTTGGTCCCTAGAGTTTATGGAAAGTTGATTTTGGGAGTAACGGAAGGCAGAAACTTTTTGCCTACCGTTTGGACTATTTTTGGAGCATTAACCAGCCATACTTGGCTGTTAACTACTCCATTAACAACCCTTCTTCAATGACCATCATCAACCTCCTTCAAGACCATAAATCAGCCTCACTAATGGCATTAAACCTGCCATTTACAGCCCTCCTAATGCCCATTAACAACTATATTTTGGGCAGTTGATCAGCCTCTCTTCCATGCTATATATTGAGCCTCCTTTGGCTCAATTCGTGACTGGAAAACAGAAGAAACAAACACAGAAATATAGCTTAAACAGACACAAAACAGTGAGCAAAACTATGACGAAAATCAGTGAGGAAAGACTCACATATACACAACAGAGACACACTATATACATAGAGACAAAAGAGAAGAGTAAACAGAAACTCTTCCTTCCTTTTCCATATCTTCAACAAGTCGATTCATATTTGTTTTCTTCGTCAAGCTCAACCTATTGACTTTGTAGCATTGAGATTAAAGTGTTGTTTTATCTTGGGAGACTATTGCCCGCTAACGTAAAAGCATATATACGGGCAATCTTGTCTTAAGTTGTTGGTACTCTATTGTACTTGTAATAGTTATTTACTTCCCGTACTACTTTATAAAGTACAATAGAATACCAACAGAAGGTACTTTCACAAAGCTCAACTGGAACAGATCTTGAGTCCAGTGGACAAAAGCAACAATTATATCTGTGTTTTGGTACAAAAAGTCAATTTGTTTTTGTTAAGTAGTATTAGTAGTAGTTAGGGAAAATACCACCTCTTTATCAAAGTTATAAAAACAAAGTAATAAGAATAAGAAAAGTAGAATTCACTTTGTTTTGGATACAACAAAATTGATGATGTTGGATATGTTCTTTTGGAAAGTTACTGTTAAAAACTTTTTATGTTGAGTAAGCAAAACACAAAGTTCTGTTGAGTTAGCAAACTATTTCTTTGTATCATGTGGTTTAGTACACAGAATATTTTTTTTAAGCGAAAAGCTAAAACCACTTAAATTGTCTAATCAAATATAGTAGCTAAATCTTGTTTCAACAGCTAATATTAGCATCAAAACTTTAACCCGAAAGTTACCAAAGTTTTAAAGCCAAAACTACTAATAAAACTGGCCCGGATAGTATGTAAATGATTTCTTCCTATCTTACTAAGTTCGCAGAATTATCATGTATATATAATACTGGGTGGGAGGTGAAAATACTCCATGAAATAGTCAAGATGTGCACAAAATTAACGATAAACACTTAATGCGTTTGTCACATCAAAGTGATGAATTGAAGAGTATAAGATGCGGATTATATAGTTGATAATATAACTAATTGAAACCAACATTAATAAGTACAAAACAAACCTTTTAGGTTCCATTATGTCATGATCAGATAAACCTCTCATGTCTTCGATTTGTCCCCATAAAATTTTTAAGACTGATGGAAATGAAATTTGATTCTAATTCTGATATTCTTTTTATATTATTATTATTAGTTTGAGCTCAAAGAATAATATCAAATTCCCTCACTTTGCATTAGATTCTGATTAATCCAAAAATATTCCTACTACAGAAAGAATTGAAGAGAAAAAAATATAGTTTGTTGATTTTTTTTTTTTAAATCTCCAGGATAAGCCTCCTGGGATGATGTATATCATTTATGCAACATAAAGAAGGGGAGGGCTTGACCATACAATCACATATTGCAATGCAATCTTCACAAAAAGAGAATGTTAAACCTAACTAGCTATACATTCTTCAATATACACTTTGATGTACAAGTTAGCTCACAAAAATGTTAGCTTTGTCATATCTTATCCTCATGCTAGGCAATTGATTCTTGTCCAAAAAATAAGCACCAAAATCCCCTCTTAGCATTTGTTTATAATGGTTGATTAATGAGGGCTCTGTTTGTACAGCTGCAAACTTTGCTAAGTAATCTGCTACTTGGTTCCCCTCTCTATAGCAATGCTTGAATGTAATCTCCATTTGTTCTCCAATATCCTTAACCTCTTCTATGATATCCATGATCTTCAAATTGTTTGGTGCACTGTTTTTTACCATTTCCACCAACATCAATGTGTTAGATTCAATTTGGCATTGTCTGCAACCATTGCTTTTAGCCCACTGTGCTGCATATCTGATTGCTAGTGCCTCTATCATGTTGTGACTTGATCTCCTTGCACTGGTATTGCAAAGGCAAAAATGAATTCACCACTACCATTTCTGGCAATTCCTCCTATTCCAGCCTTGTTGTCTTGATCATTATAGCTTCCATCAGTGTTAATATAGTTTGTTGATTCACTTGCACATGTTGTATAAAATTTATGTTATATGTATTTCCGAATCTAAAATCAAGTTCTATCAGACATCACTAGACAAGGAATGTTGAAATAATTATTCATACCTGTTTGGCTGATATGTATCACAAATTACCAAACATAATATTCTCATATTTTGTTTTATATATTTTTTTAATATGACTTATCAGAACTTTTAGATAAGGGTTTCTTTTTTATTCCTGTTACTTTGATAACGGTTTTAAGAACTTTTCGAGATATTATGTCTTTCGCTTTCTGATCGAATGAAAGTATTTTGGAATATTTCAAGTTTTTTATTTTGCTATCAGCTTCACTTATATATTGATGAATAAAGGAAAGAATGTGAACTGTCCTTTCATGAAGAAAAAAAAACTTCAAAAGAGGGTAACATGTACAAGTGAATATATGCAAATCTTTGATGTACCAGGGCCGTCTCAAATATTTTGGGGCCCTGTTCTAATTCATAAAAATGGACCCTTAATATAAGTAAATATACGGTTTCAATAATTAGATTGGGCTAAGACATGCGAAGATCTGCGAATTATGAGTCTTTACAGTAAATTCGGATTAATACTACTTAATAAAAAATAAAAAAAAGGCCCGCCTAAATTTTTTCGTTTTTCGGGGCCCCTGTACGGTAGCACAACTCGCATAGGCCCAAAGACGCCCATGTACTGAACATTTATAGTTTAATCTGATACATTTATATGCTCAATCTAGAAGTTTGCATATTTTTAGTACGAGTTTATATTTTGTGTGCTGCCAATGTATATTTTTTACATTATCCGATAAAATGACTTACTACATTAAATGGTAACTTTTCATATCAAGTTTGACATGTTAACTTAAAAAATAAAGTGATAACATACTATAATTAACCTACTAAATCAAATTGATAGTGTAATTGTATGTAAACAAAATTCTGTAGAGATATTTTACGCTTGATTATGTAATTTTTGTTTTTTAGGTTTGATTCTGTAATCTTTGTAAATATGGACTTGCTTGATTCCAGTGATCTTTGTATAATAGAAAATTTATTTAAATCCTTGATTGTAGGGTAAATAGCTAGAAGTTAGCTCTTTTCATTTATCATGTAACTTAGCAGTAGTTATATATTGATGTATATTTATTGAATACAAAAAGAAATTATACTGCTCAAACCCACTTATGAACCAGAAATTTCTAGTAAGACTAGATACTCATTGAGTCATTACGTGTCTAATCATCATTTGTCAGAATGAAATAAGTCATTTGTAAATTAATTATCTATTGTATCTATTCCTAATAATGTGCAGGAAGCCTTAGCTGACCCAAGGTGGAAAGCAGCTATGGATGAGGAGATGAAATCCTTGAAAAACTTATACATGGAAACTTGTGGATTGTCCACCTGAAAAGAAAACAGTTGGATGCTGATGAGTGTATACAGTCAAGTACAAAGCAGATGATATGATAAAATGCTTTAAAGCGAGATCGGTGGCTAAGGGATATACTCAGACCTATAAAATTGACTATACAGAGATATTTGCACTGTTGCAAAAATCAACACAGTTCGAGTGTTATTATCCTTTGATATAAATTTTAATTAGTCATTATAACAATTTGATGTGAAGAATGTTTTTCTACATGGTGAGTTATCTAAAGAAGTCTATATGGACCATCATCCAGGGTACAATATACCAAATCACATGATCATAAAGTATGCAGATTAAAAATCATTGTATGAGCTGAAACAATCCCAAGAGCGTGGTTTGGTAAGTTCACAAAATCTATGAAGGCATTTGGCTACAATCAAAGCAACGTCGATCACACTTTGTTTTTGAAGAGACAACAAGGTAAAATTACTACTCTTATTGTTTATGTCGATGATATGGTAGTGACTGAAAATGACACTGAAGAAAGAAAAGCTCTTCAAAGTTACTTGTCTAAGGAATTCTAGATGAAGGACCTTGGTCCATTAAAGTTTTTCCTTGGAATTGAAGAGGCTAGATCATCTAAAGGAATTTTCTTGTCCCAAAGAAAATCTACTTTAGATTTGCTAAAGGAAACTGGCATGATAGCTTGTCAACCAGCTGATACACTATACACCTGTTGAAGAAGGTCTGAAACTACGTATTGAACCTAATCAAATTTCAGTTGATAATAGGAAAATATTAGAGACTTGTGGGAAGGTTGTTGTACCTAGCACACACAAGATCAGACCTTGCTTATTCCTTAAGTGTGGTAAGTCAATTTATGCATAATCCTGGAGAGCAACATATGAATGCAATTATGCGCATCTTAAGATATTTGAAAGCTGCTCCAGCAAAGATCCTCAGATCCTCACGATATAAATGTATATACGGATACGGTGGGCTAGAGCTATTGATGAAATACGGTCTACTTCGGGTTATTTCACTTTTGTGGGAGGAAATCTTGTTACATGGAGAAGAAAAAATTAAAATGTTATTGGACGCTCAAGTACGGAGGCATAATTCAGTGGAATAGCACTTGGAATATGTGAAGCATTATGGCTGAGACTTCTCTTAATAGATTTGGGTTATCCACCTAAGGCACCAATTCAACTATATTGTGATAGTAAAGCTATACGTGATATGTTGTTGTGCCTGTGTTCAAAAATCAGGAAAAACAGAAACCAAACGGAAAGACAAAAACCAGAAAAAACAGAAACTGGAAAAATAATACGTAAGTAAGAAAATATCCGAGACCACGAATTCACTTGTGTGTCCTTAAGGAATTTAATCCCCTCACTTGTACCCGAGGTTATGGATTACTTCCTCCCAGGATAAAACGGATATACCTGTCGCGAGGGAGTAGCGGTACGTCAAACGCCTTCGACGAACTCAAAGTTGGCAACGAAACACAAGAAGACTCGATAGTTTTATTTGTGAAAAAAGAATGCGAAATTTCGATGCAGAAATTTTTGGTTTTGGTATCTTTAAAATGAGGCATTGCCTTAGTTTATATAGCCTTGAAGGTGCCTCTTCGGAATAGGTTGGTGACTGTTCGGAAAGGTTGCCTTCTATTTCTCATTCACACCAACTTGGCTAGTTTTATTCATTAACTAGCTTTAACAATCCCCCACATGAATGGGGAATGGCTATATGATGAAAAACCCGCATGACAAAAAGTCGTGTGATTCGTAAGCAAGGATTAATCGCATCTGGATAAGTAGATTTCTCTTTGAACTTTCCGTAGTGAACATATGTCGGATATACTCGGTCAATCGGTAGATGTGATATCCTTGAACCGTCGAGCTTTGGTGTATACCTAGACAACCACATGTCACACAATTAACACTTTAACCGTCTTTGGTTCTCATTGTTTTGTTCGTTTCACCATGAACACTTTGCCTGTTCATAAGTGCGTAGAGAATTGGCCTTACATAATTCTCCTTGAAGCGGCTTACACTTCACACTTACATAGGTGATTCCTAAATGTGTCATCCCGTAGATACACTATTTGATATACCCCGTACCAAACTTAGGAACCATTAAAAAGCCGCAATGCTTTATCCTGGTACTGAACATTGTCTCATCACGAGAATGGACCAAAGAGTTATTGTGACAATGTTGAACCGTCATTAATGACTTTGTTTGATCTCTTTGAACCTAGATCTTGGGATCTCCAGTCTTCTAGGTAGAGTTACCGTCACGATGACTTGTCCTCGGCCATAGTCCCATTCCCCTTGATGATCTTTCAACTACCTCTCTAGTTAGGCCTTTAGTTAGTGGATCCGACACATTATCTCTTGACTTAACATAGTCAATTGTGATAATTCCACTAGAGAGTAGTTGTCTAACGGTATTATGTCTTCGTCGTATGTGACGAGACTTTCCGTTGTACATAAGGCTCCCGGCTCTTCCTATTGCCGCTTGGCTATCGCAATGTATGCATATAGGAGCCAACGGTTTGGGCCAAAATGGAATATCTTCTAAGAAATTCCGGAGCCATTCAAACTTTCTTCACCGGCTTTGTCTAAAGCTATGAACTCAGATTCCATTGTAGAGCGGGCGATACATGTCTGTTTGGATGACTTCCAAGACACTGCTCCTCCACCTATGGTAAAAACATATCCACTTGTGGATTTAGTTTCAGTTGAACCGGTGATCCAATTTGCATCATTGTATCCTTCAATAACTGCGGGATACCTGTTATAATGCAAAGCAAAGTTTTGAGTATGTTTTAAATACCCCAAAACTCGTTTCATTGCCACCAATGTTTTTGGTCGGGATTACTAGTGTAGCGACTTAGTTTACTTATAGCACATGCAATATCGTCGCGTACGCTTCATGATATACATCAAACTTCCCAACACTCGGCATAATCCAATTGAGAATGACTTTCACCTTTATTCTTTGCAAGAGCAAGGTTCATATCAATTGGCGTCTTTGCAACTTTAAAGTCCAAATACTTGAACTTTTCAAGTACCGTTTCAATATAATGAGATTGAGACAATGCTAGACCTTGAGGAGTCTTATGGATTTTAATTCCCGAATTAAATCGGCAACTCCTAAGTCTTTCATATCAAACTTACTAGCAAGCATGCGCTTAGTAGCATTTATGTTAGCAATGTCGTTACTCATTATCAACATATCATCCACGTACAAACAAACAATGACTACGTGGTTTGGAGTGTTCTTAATGTAGACACATTTATCACACTCATTTATCTTGAATCCATTTGACAAGCATTGTATGGTCAAATTTTGCATGCCACTGTGTTTGGGTGCTTGTTTTAGTCCGTAAAGAGACTTAACAAGTCGACACACCTTCTTCTCTTTCCCCGGAACTACAAACCCCTCGGGTTGTTCCATGTAAATTTCTTCCTCTAACTCTCCATTTAAGAAGGCTGTTTTCACATCCATTTGATGGATTTCAAGACCGTACACGGCGGCTAACGCTACTAGCACCCGAATAGATGTAATCCTCGTTACCGGCGAGTATGTATCAAAGTAATCAAGACCTTCTCGTTGTCTAAACCCTTTAACAACTAGTCTTGCCTTATATTTATCAATAGTACCATCAGCTTTCATTTTCTGCTTGAAAATCCATTTGGAACCTAAAGGTTTATTCCCTGGAGGAAGGTCAACCAATTCCCAAGTATGGTTGTTTAAGATGGATTCTATCTCACTATTGATTGCCTCTTTCCAAAATTGAGCTTCCGATGAAGACATAGCTTCGTTGAAGGTTCGAGGCTCATTCTCCAACAAAAATGTTAGAAATTCTGGTCCAAATGAAGTAGACGTCCTTTGACGTTTGCTGTGTCTCGGTTTTTCCTCATCAGGAATATTTTCCTTTGTTTCTTTCCGAGGTCGTTTAGATTCTTTGCTAGACGACTCACATTCCTTTTTATACGGATATATGGTTTCAAAGAAGTCAGCATTATCTGATTCAATTACCGTATTTACCTGAATGTCGGGATTTTCTGATTTGTGAACCAGAAATCGATATGCCTTACTATTTGTGGCATATCCTATGAAAACACAATCAATGGTTTTAGGTCCTATTTTTACCCTTTTGGGTTTAGGAATTTGCACCTTGGCCAAACACCCCCACACTTTGAAGTATCCCAAATTGGGCTTCCTTCCTTTCCACTTTTCGTATGGAATAGATTTTGTTTTGCTATGGGGCACTCGATTGAGTATTCGGCTAGTCATTAGAATGGCTCCCCCACAAGTTGGGGTAAACCGAACTTATTAACGGGCATTCATCATTTCTTTCGTGGTTCTATTTTTCCTTTCCGCAATTCCGTTTGATTGTGGCGAGTAAGGGGCAGTTGTTTGATGAATAATGCCATATTCCAAACATATTTGTTCAAAAGGAGATTCATATTCACCGCCCCTATCACTCCTTATCATTTTAATCTTTTTGTTAAGTTGAGTCTCAACTTCACTTTTGTATTGCTGAATGCTTCAATTGCTTCATCTTTACTATTAAGTAAATAAACGTAGCAATACCGCGTACTATCGTCAGTAAACGTTATGAAATACTTCTTTCCACCGCGACATGGGATTGACTTCAAGGTTCTATAATTGACATGCCCTAAACGTGAATGCCATAAATTATTTGACTCAAGTAAGTAAGACGAAGCAGAAACTTTATTATTATTGGCAACGACCATTACATTCAGTTTTGTCAGCAACAAATGTAATACACAACGGTGAAGATTTTATTTCTTCAAACCGAATCAAGGCTACACAAACAGATTTAAAATACTTGAAACGAAATGCAGTAAATTGTATGTTGTATACTTGATGAAGTTTTTATATCTTCAAATCAAGTACCCAAATGAGTAGAAAGTTATGAAAACTTTAATCTCAACCGGAGTAGAAAATCCGAAGATTTTAGTCTCCAAACAACATATAAGTTCGTTACACCGAAACAACAAACACCTTTTTTTTTCTTTTTTTTTCTTTTTTTTTTTCCAGTAAATTGTATGTTGTATACTTGATGAAGTTTTTATATCTTCAAATCAAGTACCCAAAGGAGTAGAAAGTTATGAAAACTTTAATCTCAACCGGAGTAGAAAATCCGAAGATTTTAGTCTCCAAACAACATACACTTTTTTTTTTTCCGACAACGTTCTGTAATTGTTAAACAAGAACAAATGAACACAGAAATCATGATTAAATTCCTTAAGCTTGTTGTTGTGCCTGTGTTCAAAAATCGGAAAAACGAAACCAAACGGAAAGACAAAAACCGTAAAAAAACGAAACTGGAAAAATAATACGAAGTAAGAAAATATCCGAGACCACGAATTCACTTGTGTGTCCTTAAGGAATTTAATCCCCTCACCGTACCCGAGGTTATGGATTACTTCCTCCCGGATAAAACGGATATACCTGTCGCGGGAGTAGCGGTACGTCAAACGCCTTCGACTTCGACGAACTCAAAGTTGGCAACGAAACACGAAGACTCGATAGTTTTATTTGTGAAAAAAGAATGCAGAATTTCGGATGCGAAATTTTTGGTTTTGGTATCTTTAAAATGAGGCATTGCCTTAGTTTATATAGCCTTGAAGGTGCCTCTTCGGAATAGGTTGGTGACTGTTCGGAAAGGTTGCCTTCCATTTCTCATTCACACCAACTTGGCTAGTTTTATTCATTAACTAGCTTTAACATGATATTGCTCATAATCCGGTACAACACGATCGTACAAAGCATGTAAAAGTAGATAGATTTTTATCAAGAAAAAATTGGATGGAAAGATACTAGAGTTACCTAAGATTCGATCGGAGGATCAATTGATTGATCTTCTTACTAAAGCAGTTTCAAGTAAAATGCTCTCTAAGTTCATGAGCAAGTTGGACATGTGCGACATCTATGCACCAACTTGAGGGGGAGTGTAGAGGTATTTTACGCTTGTAATCTTTGTATTTTAGGTTTGATTTTGTAATCTTTGTAAATTTGGAAGCTTGCTTGATTCCATTGATATTTGTAAAATAGAAAATTTATTCATGTCCTTAATTGTAAGGTAAATAGCTAGAAGTTAGCTCTTTTCATTTATCATGTAACTTAACAGTAGCTTGAAGAAAAATAGAATACAAAAAGAAATTATTCTGCTCAAAATTTGAACTAAGTATACTATCAATATACAAAACTTCAATCCTATTTTATATATATGTTATGTCCATTTAAATGGGGGTCCAATTTTGTGTCTTATATAATAGCAGTAATATTCAAACCCAAAGGCATTTGCCTACTCTAATATAATGTAAATGATATAAATTAGTTTATTTATTAATTCCAAAAGTTGAAGGTTTAGTGCATCACCAATTACAAATACAAAGTAAAAGCGATGTGTAATGCTCCTATTCATTCTTTACAAAATTAGTCATTAAAAAATCTTTTGTGATGACCCATGATCTCTCCATTATTTTCGGTTTTTTCTTGCCAATCATTAGTTCATCCCCCCCCCCCCCTTTTCTTAAGCACATGTCATTTAAATCTAATCTCTAATTAATTTAATGGTCAATTAAAAACAAAAGCAAGACACCATCTCAATTTTAAATTTGATTACAGAGACGTGAGACGTCTTTTATTTGTATATTTTAAAAAAGCTTACTATTAATTTGAGGATGTCCATTTGTTTGTAAAAAGACAAAATTATTTCTATTGTGGTGGAAAAGGTTTTTAAAAAGAAAAGAATTTAGTTTGCTAAATAAGTGAGTTTGTCAAATTGCAAAAGACAAGTGGGTAGTGGTGGTCGGTTAAAATATTTTCCACTTTTTTCTTTTGACCCCAAAAATATTAAAGAGAGGCTACCTTTCATTATGAATGGGACTTCTCCATATAACAAGAAAATCATGGCATACATCTATTATAAGTGAATGATGGTTTACCTATATCTAGCAAAGGAGAAGGGATATTATTTACAGAGTATAATATATTTTTTTCCTTTTTATTATAGTCATTAGAGTTTACGAGAATGTAATGTATAATTAAGTTTCCCTAATCTCCTTTCTAGAGGGAAGGTCTGTGCGATAGAGATTCTAATTAATAACAAAGGCGAAAAAACTATGGATTTAATTAAATTATATACTGAAAGGTGAAAGCTATAAAAAATATGTGGAATGTAGTTTGACCTATTATAACAAGTTAGTTATCACATTTATGATCGGGTTGAGATTTAATATTTATCAAGAAATTACTTGTAATTACTTTATATAATTGACCAAGTTGTGTAAATACATTTTCATCGTCCGTGCATATAATTTAAACTCAAAATTATTTGGCAATGGGTAAATGCATCACTACAAGTCACAAATTCTACTTTGTAATATAGATTCACGTGAATCCATTAGCTTTTGCATATATATATATATATATATATATATGCATTAAAAATTCACTAAATATCTATAAATATTTTACTGTGTACCTAATTATTATTTTATATTTACTTGAGATCATTGTAACCTCGTAGGAATTCATACTTTAATATCAATCAAATCCATTCGAAAGGTTAGAAATCAAAAAAAAAAAGTAAGTGGACCTGACCTATTGAATCGTGACTATATAGATCATTCTGATATTAAAATTCGATAGAGATAAAATTGGATCAATTGATTTTTTTTAATTGCATTTTTTTGTTTTGGACTCGCATCCGTGAATAATCATATTTTTTTATGGGTGGGAAATGTTAACGAGGAAGTAAGTATATCTCCAGCATATTCCCATATTCTTGTACTACCAACACTATTGCAATCATATCTCTTCTTCTTTATTGCAATCCCATACTTTTCCATCTCAAAATATATACATTCTTACAAAAATAGATATAGAGAAAATCCATGCTGCTAGATCTCTTGTAAATAGGTTAGACATAAGGGCACTAGAACATATTCTCTTTTCTTCTATATTTAGTTACTAAAAATTGGATAGAGTTCCATTTGATATGACCTTTTAGCATAAACTAGTGAATGACAGCCAAAAGAATCCTTGTCAATGTCGGCAATGCTACCTTTTCTCCTGTAATGTTTACTCTCTCCCTTCCATTTTATATGTTATAGTTTGACTCGATGAGATTAATAAAAAAATTATATAAAATTCATAAAAATTATAATTTTAATTTTTAAACATGTCACAATATTTATATAATTATTAAAATTTCTCATTAACAAAATAGAAAAACGTACCATTATTTTTTAAAATAAACTAATAAGAAAATAATGTTGAGGAAAATGGGATGAAGCCTGAAGGTAGTACTTTCTAATAAAAATTGGATAGAATCCATTTGACATGAGCTTTAACAAACGAGTTTCCTAATATCTCTATCGCATGCAGACGAAAGGACGGAAATAGTTTACCCGCACTTAGTATTTAAACTAATATATAAATGACAAGGTACACATATAAATTATGTATTTAACTATTACTGATTATATATATAAGATTATTTTTGTATATCTCCTATTTTAGGTAAAATTATATTTCTATTGTAATTATGTTGATTAGTTAACTAGTTTGTAGCAAAGTAGATATTCTTGTACTACTATATATATTATATATTATTGATGAATAAAATGAAGGGAAACCTATTTCTCAAATCTTGTCATGGTATCAGCGCTAGCCGACTAGCAAACCCTAAAAAATAATTCCGGCCGCCATCGGAACTGCTTTTCCGCCAGCCGACGACAATTTAATTTTTTTTCTTCTTGCAGCCTCTTCGACGCCCGACATCCCTAACTTGTCGACGTTACCATGTCGGATATTGAAGGCAAGATCGACCCAAACTCTCCCTTCTTTCTCAATTCTAGAGATCAATCGGGTAATGTGATTACCCACGTAGTCCTTACTGGCGACAACTATATCACGTGGTCTCGAGCCATGACGTTGGCCTTGAAATCTCGCCGGAAATTTGTGTTTATTGACGGCACAATCACTAAACCGACAGACAAGAAGAAATTCCTTGATTGGGAACACAGTTAATTCCATGCTCATCTCATGGATATTATGAAACATGGATCTTAAAGTGGTTGTGTCTATTCTGTATCATGACGAAGCCAAATGTTTATGGGACTACTTAGAAAAGTGATTCGTCGTCGCTAATGGTCCACGCATCCAACATATTCGCGCATGAAATTGCGGCCCTCGAAGAAATTCTTATCGTGGCACTGCTTCTGCTTCGTCTGGGACTATTCCGGCGGTAGAAGGCACGTCGGCTTCCTCATCTGTCGCTGGCCGTGGTAATGGGCCGGCAGCTCATGCTAATGTGGTGACCGAACCACTTGGTGCATCGACTAGTGCCCGATATTCGACCTTGGTTGATTTGAACCAGGATTAGGTTAAAATTCTTTTGAATTTGATAAATACTAAGGAAAAATCGAATGATAGGTAAGTCTCCTAGTATGCCTTGGATTATTGATACAGGGGCATCACATCACGTAACGGGGAGTCTTTCATGCCTCATTAATGCACAATGGATTTTCGAGTGGTCGGTAGGCCTTCTTGATGGCGAACGTGACATTGCGACGATGACAGGTTGTGTGATTCTTTCAAGGGATTTAACTCTTGAAAATGTTTTATTTGTTCCCAAACTTACTGTAATTTAATATTGGTGTCACAATTGATTGATAATTCTAATTGTAATGTCCAATTCACTAATTCTTTATGTGCTATACAGGACCAACATTCGGGGAACCCTGATTGGAGCAGGTGAACGTCGGGACAGACTCTACTTTTTCTGAGGGATTCCTACAATGCAAGTAGTGTTGGTTCCTGATTTGACATAATTTGAGTTGTGGCATCAACGGTTGGTTCACCCTTCGAAAAACGTTGTCAAGTTAGTTCCTGCAATTAGCTCTAGTAGTGCTAGAAAACATTTGAATAAAGCATGCGTAATTTGCCCCCAAGAAAAACAAACACGTGATAGCTTCCTTGTTAGTGAGAATAAAGCTAGTAGAATATTTGAGTTAATACATTGTGATTTGTGGGGGGGGGGGGGGTAAATGGTACACATTCTTCGTGCGATGCAATCTACTTCTTGACATTAGTTGATGATTATTCAAGAGCAGGTTGGGTATATTTATTGTGTAATAAGACTGAAGTTTATACAACTTTTTGTTCTTTTATTGCAATGGTTGAGCGCTAATTTGATACAACAATTAAGATTGTGCGGAGTGATAATGGAACAGAATTTAAATCCATGTTAGACTATTTCAATACAAATGGAATTCTCTTTCAAACATCATGTGTGGGTACCCCTCAACAAAATGGACGGGTGGAAAAGAAACATCAACATATACTAAATATGGGTCGAGCATTGATGTTTCAAGCTAATTTACCAATTACTTTTTTTGGGGAATGTGTGATTGCGGTTGTGTACTTAATTAACCGAACTCCTTCGTTCTTGCTTGAAAATAAGACTCCGTATGAAGTTCTTTTTGGCAAACCACCTACATTTTCTGAACTAAGAGTTTTTGGGTGTTTGTGCTTTGCTCACAATCAGAAGGAGAAAGGAAATAAATTCGCTCTGCATAGTAGAAAATATGTGTTTGTCGACTATCCGAATGGAAAAAGGGGATGGAAGTTGTATGACCTGGATAATGGGGATATATTTGTGTCATGTGATGTTAAATTCCATGAGAATGAGTTCCCATTTGAACTTGAAAATGATAGTTCGTCATCGCATAATGCTGCGACAAATGTAGGCGTAGATGTGGATTTTTTGGGTGATTTGGAGTTGGTCATAGACGAAAGGATTGTTGTCAGAACCATCGGGGTTAATGGTGATGAGACGACGGACGGGGCAGTGGGGGCATCGACGAGGCAGTGGGGACATTACTGCCCAGCCAGTGGGGGACGTTACTTCCTATCCCACTCAAGTCCTCGTTGTGCCTGCGGCCGAGCACAGCGGCACCCCCCCAGCCCCTCACCCGACCAGCCCACGATCAAGCCCATTAACTATCGAGGTAGAGAAGGAATTGGGTCGAGGGTTGAAGGATAAATGTCATTCGGTCTTGTTACGTGATTTTATTGATCCCACTTTACGGAGAAAGAGTCCTTCCTAAGGTTCATCGGCTTTGCATGGTTCTTCAGGTACTCCTTATTCTATAGCACAATTTGTGAATTCTGACAATTTTTCTTTGCGACATTGTATATTTCTTGCAGGATGTGATTGCTTGAGCCCCATAATTTTCATGAGGCAATAAAAGATGTTGGTTGGAGAAAAGATATGCAAAAAAAATTAGTGAACTGGAATATAATGGGACTTGGGTGATGGATGAGTTACCTCCCAGGAAAAAGGCACTCGGATCCAAATGTGTGTACAAAATCAAATATCATGCAGATGGGAAAATTGAGCGATTGAAAGCTCGACTCATCATTTTTGGTAATCATCGGGTTGAGGGGATTGATTACAACGAAACCTTTGCTCCGGTGGCTAAAATGGTGACGGTTCGTGCCTTTCTTGCGGTTGCGGATGCTAAGAATTGGGAATTGCATCGGATGGATGTGCATAATGCCTTTCTTCACGGCGATTTAGATGAGGAAGTTTACATGAAATTACCTCCTGGCTTTACAGTTGACAAACCTGGCATGGTTTGTCGCCTGAAGAAGTCCCTCTATGGTTTAAAACAGGGCCCGAGGTGTTGGTTTACTAAGTTGGCATCTTCTTTAAAGAGATACGGTTTCCAACAGTCTTACAATGATTATTCGCTATTTACTCTACGCCATGGAATAGTACAACTTAATGTACTCGTATATGTGGACGACTTGATTATCTCTGGCAATGATTCTTCCGTTGTAGCTACATTTAAGAAATATTTGAGTGTGTGCTTTCATATGAAGGATTTGAGTCTGTTAAAATATTTTTTGGGTATGAAAGTAGCCTGGAGCTCGGAGGGATTTTTTTTGTGCCAGCGAAAGTACCCCCTCGACATCATAGCCGACGTCGGACTTCTGGGTGCAAAGCCTGTCGGCTTCCTATCGAGCAGAATCATACTCTGGCCTTAGCTAATAGGGTGTTACTTGCTGATCCAGAGCGCTATCGTTGGTTAGTTGGTCGTCTGATTTATCTTTCATTCACTCATCCTAACTTAGCCTATGTTGTTCATATTTTGGCCTAGTTTATGCAAGAGTCGCGTCAGGAACACTGGGATGCGGCGATCCGAGTTGTTCGATACTTGAAAGGAAGTCCGTGTCAAGGTATTTTGCTACGGGCTGATAGTGATATGTTATTAACAGGTTGGTGTGATTATGATTGGACGAGTTGTCCATTGACTAGGCACTCTATTACGAGATGGTGGTTTTCCTAGGTCGTTCCCCCATTTCCTGGAAACCAAGAAGCAACACACGGTTTCCAAATCATCCGCGGAAGACAAGTATCGCTCGATGGCGGCAATCACTTTAGAGTTGAAGTGGCCAAAAACACTATTAGGCAGTCTCGGGGTGGATCATCCTCGTGCTATGACTTTAGTTTGTGACAGTAAGTCTGCACTGCATATAGCCCAGAATCCTATTTTCCACAAACGAACGAAGCATATTGAGGTTGATTGTCACTATGTCCTTGATGCGATCCAGGAATGTGTAATTACTACGAGGCATGTGTCTACGAACGAGCAGCTTGCCGACATTTTCACAAAAGCATTAGGCAAGCGCCAATTTGTATATTACTCCTCAAGTTGGGCATTTGTGACTTGAATGCTCCAACTTGAGGGGGGTATTAGGATTATAATTGTATATCTCCTATTTTAGGTAGAATTATATTTGTATATCTCCTATTTTAGGTAGAATTATATTCCTATTGTAATTTGGTTGATTAGTTACCTAGTTTGTAGCAAAGTAGATATTCTTGTACTACTATATATATTGTACATTATTGATCAATAAAATCAAGGGAAATCTATTTCTCAAATCTTGTCAATATATATATATATATGTTTTCATAAAATGTTTGTCAATATCAATAATTCCTTTTGTATTTTGACTTCTCCACCCGGTATTCGGTATCCGTATTGGTGTCCGACTATATTCGGATATGCGCCGCGTAGGGCCTATTCGGGAGCAGGGCCGGCTTAACGTCCTCGGTGGCTTAAAGTCAAATCTTGATGAGAGGCCCTAACTTTTCTTTTAAGAAAAACTTTTCATATATTTTTTTATGAAGTATATTTTTCTAACCGGTGCAATCAACATTAGTAACAAATACAAGTTTTTTTCCCTTTTTAGTTAAAATTATACTCTTTTTCTTTTAAATACTACTCCCGTCGTCCAATTTATTTGTTACTTTTCGCTTTTCTGGAGCTAAATTGACTAAATTTTGAAGTTAAATTGAATTAGATTAACTCAATATTTTAAGATAAAAAATTTATATATTTGAGAATTACATGAAAAGTACTAATAAGTTACAACTTTTCTCATATCAATTTGGTGAAAAAATACATCTTAAAATATTGGTCAAAGTTCATGCTCGAGAAATGAAAAGTATAACATACATTAGGACAGAGGGAGTAATTATTGTTAGTTATACCGTATTATACACGTGATATACAACAATGTATATTATGGTATATCATCAGTATTCCAATGACTTTGGACCGTGATATACACGGCTTATACAGTTGTGTATATCACAGTTTTGGAGCTATTTTGAGTTACCATAAATTGTATTTAATTGTAATTACTTAGCATTGTACACTTACCATTATTGTAGAATTATTGTACAAATAGAATAGGGTTTTGGGAGTAGAATAGGAATAGGATTTTCCTATTATGGAAAAGTGTAAATTGTATATATACTCTTTCATTAATGAAAATAATTGAGAGATTATTTCTTTCAATTATTTTTTGACTAAAAAATATTAATAAAATATTATTAGTGAAAATGGGGCCCTCAAAATTTGGGGTCTCAAGCTATTGCTTTGGCTGCTTTACCATTCAGCCATCACTGTTCGAGAGAAGCATTTTTTACCAATTTTTTTTTTATATTCATAACTCAAATTCGAGACCTCTGATTATTTGAATTCATCACACCACATCCTTTCGTGATATGTCTTAACAATTTCTAGAGAGCATCACCACTTTTAAAAATATATATTGGTTAATCTGCTGGAAGTCACTCACTAGATGGGTTTGGTGGGCACATATGAGAATGCAACACCGATTTTCCACATAAATTTGCTATGTCATGAATCAGGATGTACTTTAATTTGTACCCATTTTGCCTATTATTACTCTTGAAAGTGTCTTTGTCTTATTATGAGGAAACGCTTAATCAACCCCAAAATCAAGATTAGATTAATTTATATCTACCACTAATGCTTAATTAGTATTTAAGCGCATTAATTACTTTTCCATGATTATTGTGACTTGTCATTGTCAACACTTTAGTGAACTTGTTTTTTTCTCCATGTCTTGAGAAATAGGTAGAATAGCTGAATAGCACTTTGTATTTTGTGTTTAATGGAATATTTAGATAGATTTTATCCTAATGTAAACAAGCAGTAAGGACGATATTTAATTACTCAGCATCTGGTTCAAATATATTAACTTATCATAATTAAGTAATTTTAATAAAATAAAATAATTATATTAATTCTAGTTAGATCCCGACCGCTTTCCTGAAACTAATTGATACATATATACTTGATTTATTATAGAATAAACGGGTGATATGTGGCGTCAATTAATAAAGTGATGTGCAAACACATATTTCGTATAAGTGCATAATCAAACCCCCGGGGATGAAGCCAACCAATTTTTTCCGAGGGGACTATTACTATATTATACAAATTTTAAAAAGTAGGTAATAATTTATATTCTAAATAACATAAATACAAATCGTTCAAGAATAATGAAAATATAATCACAATTTTTCTCGACGAGATTTCATAGTCTAAAACCGTTGCATAACGACTTCGTTACTGATCTCATACAAAATCTCGTTCTCAATATAAGGTACTAATAAATCATTAAGTCAATCATTCGATATTCGATTTCGCAGTCGATCTTTGATGATGCTCATAGTAGAAAAGGCTCTCTCTACACTTGCAGTAGCAACTGACAAAGTTAATGCTAGGGTAAGAAGCGTGTAAACCAAATGATAGATTCTATATCTTTTTATTTCCACCATCTTCTTTGCAAGATCTCCAATGCCAACAATTTTTGAAAACTCAATGCTACTACGCATATCAATAATATAAGTCTCAAGTTGATTATCAAGTAACTATAGATCATGTGAAGAAAACTCCCGAGGATACAATCGAGCAAACTTGACGAGATTTTCCTTGTTGAAAGCAAAGAATGAATTGCTAGGATTAAGGCACCCAACAAAAAGAAGCAATTCAACATTTGTCACAAGAAAATCGGCTATTTAACTCCACAAGTTGTTTGTCCAAAACACCATAAAAGCACTCGATGCGAAAATAAGTATCGTTAGTCTTTTCTTCAGTTCTCCGCTTGGACCGCCGAGGAGATACATACTTTTCATTCATGTTAGGGACAACAATCTCATGATTAGAACAAAACAAAGAAACTTCATTAACTAGAGAATCTCCATCCATTGTCTCTCAAATATTGCAATCTTTGCTTTGAAATCTCCACTAATCTCATAGCATTCTCTATGTCTTGCTCTTTTTTTTTTTGCAATGCTAATGACAACTCATTGGTAATTGCCAATACCTTTTTCATCAAATGCATAGCGAATGGATGTAGCATAAATCCATGCCAACAGTTAAATCCATGTAGATCTATTATAGTCATCTACCATGGTCAAGAAGTATATGTGGTGGTCATGTGTGTTGTATGGCCCCTATAGATCTACATGGAGTATGTCAAAGATTTTGGTGGTTATGGTGGTTCTTTGAGGAAAGGCTAGACTAGTCTGTCTTGCCATAGGGCAAACAGTGCAGGTGAATGGATGTTTGGGTGCAAAAGTGACTTGTATGGAAGTGATAGTCCTCATTTTCACAAAAGGCACATGTCCTAGTCTAGTATGCCACAGATGATCAATAACATTTTCATGACATTCTGAGGATACAAAAGAAGACAAACAAGAATTCATAATAGGACTGGCAATTTTATTGATTGAATGAAAATTTTGTACATATGATATAGGAGATGACAATGCAATATTATGGTTGGGATAAGCTACTGATGATTCAACCATTGCTGAGCCAGTACCAATGGAACTATTTACAAATGTGGAGCAAACATTTTTGACACTAGACAAAGAAGGAACAGAAACTAGAGTACCACAACTGTTACCAACTGGATTTGAACAACAATTATGGCACTTTGGACATAGGAAGTAGAGACCATTTCTTGCTCTACCAATATCCAGTGGGCTCTTCAGTGAAGGGCCCTGCAATGGACATGATAGTTCATTGAAACTGTGATGCTAGACAATGTACATAGATCAAATTGAACTTAAAAGACACAAATAACACCCTATATAGAGTCAATGCAGAACCAAGGGTAACATCACCAATTTCAGTCACTTTAACTTTGTATATGTTAGGCAAGGTTACTAAAAGGGATAGGGTAAATATTTAGTATTGGTTAATGAGGTTTTGTTGTATGTCATGTGATGTGAGGCTCCAGAGTCAATTATCCAAGAATTAGCAGACAATTTTAAATATTTACATGAAAGTTCACCAATTTCAGTCATAGAATAATAGAATGCTAAAATACCTGCCAGATTCACAGCTCCACTTATCATGTTGTTTGATCCTACATTTCCATCAGCATTTCCACACTGCAGATTCTCCAACAAATTCATCAGTTGATTATACTGTTCTTTAGTAAGATTCTATGCCCCTTTCTCAAAGTTCTGGTTCATGTGTTGTGTGTGAGTATTGATTTCATCACATTCCCCGTGTACATTTGTTGCATTTCCCATATTCTTCCCCTTTGTGAACTTAAAATCTTGAGGGAAGCCATGAAGTCTATAACACTTGTCTTTTGTTTACCCAGATTTCTTATTGTAGTCATAAAATAAATTTGATCTACTTTGTGATTAGCTAGTGCTAGGTGTGTATCTGTTCTGTGTAAAATTGTTATTAGGTGAGTAACTAGACTTGTTTCCTCCATTTCTTCTAGAGTTTCTTTGCTGTTTGTAGTTGGTCCTAAAGCCTTGTCCACTGAAATTCATACCTCCTGATCCACTTGCACTCAATGAAGTAGATGTTGTTGTGCCTGTGTTCAAAAAATCAGGAAAAACAGAAACCAAACGGAAAGACAAAAAACCAGAAAAAACAGAAACTGGAAAAATAATACAGAAGTAAGAAAATATCCGAGACCACGAGAATTCACCGTGTGGCCTTAAGGAATTTAATCCCCTCACCGTACCCGAGGTTATGGATTACTTCCTCCCGGGATAAAACGGATATACCCGTCGCAGAGTAGCGGTACGTCAAACGCCTTCGACTTCGACGAACTCAAAGTTGGCAACGAAACACACGAAGACTCGATAGTTTTATTTGTGAAAAAAGAATGCAGAATTTCGATGCAGAAATTTTTGGTTTTGGTATCTTTAAAATGAGGCATTGCCTTAGTTTATATAGCCTTGAAGGTGCCTCTTCGGAATAGGTTGGTGACTGTTCGGAAAGGTTGCCTTCTATTTCTCATTCACACCAACTTGGCTAGTTTTATTCATTAACTAGCTTTAACAATCCCCCACATGAATGGGGAATGGCTATATGATGAAAAACCCGCATGACAAAAAGTCGTGTGATTCGTAAGCAAGGATTAATCGCATCCGGATAAGTAGATTTCTCTTTGAACTTTCCGTAGTGAACATATGTCGGATATACTCGGTCAATCGGTAGATGTGATATCCTTGAACCGTCGAGCTTTGGTGTATACCTAGACAACCACATGTCACACAATTAACACTTTAACCGTCTTTGGTTCTCATTGTTTTGTTCGTTTCAGCCATGAACACTTTGCTCGGTTCATAAGTGCGTAGAGAATTGGCCTTACATAATTCTCCTTGAAGCGGCTTTACACTTCACACTTACATAGGTGATTCCTAAATGTGTCATCCCGTAGATACACTATTTGATATACCCCGTACCAAACTTAGGAACCATTAAAAAGCCGCAATGCTTTATCCCGTGTATGAACATTGTCTCATCACGAGAATGGACCAAAGAGTTATTGTGACAATGTTGAACCGTCATTAATGACTTTGTTTGATCTCTTTGAACCTAGATCTTGGGATCTCCGGTCTTCTAGGTAGAGTTACCGTCACGATGACTTGTCCTCGGCCATAGTCCCATTCCCCTTGATGATCTTTCAACTACCTCTCTAGTTAGGCCTTTAGTTAGTGGATCCGACACATTATCTCTTGACTTAACATAGTCAATTGTGATAATTCCACTAGAGAGTAGTTGTCTAACGGTATTATGTCTTCGTCGTATGTGACGAGACTTTCCGTTGTACATAAGGCTCCCGCTCTTCCTATTGCCGCTTGGCTATCGCAATGTATGCATATAGGAGCCAACGGTTTGGGCCAAAATGGAATATCTTCTAAGAAATTCCGGAGCCATTCAGCTTCTTCACCGGCTTTGTCTAAAGCTATGAACTCGAATTCCATTGTAGAGCGGGCGATACATGTCATTTGGATGACTTCCAAGACACTCGCTCCTCCACCTATGGTAAAAACATATCCACTTGTGGATTTAGTTTCATTGAACCGGTGATCCAATTTGCATCACCGTATCCTTCAATAACCGGGATACCCGTTATAATGCAAAGCAAAGTTTTGAGTATGTTTTAAATACCCCAAAACTCGTTTCATCGCCGACCAATGTTTTTGGTCGGGATTACTAGTGTAGCGACTTAGTTTACTTATAGCACATGCAATATCGTGTCGCGTACGCTTCATGATATACATCAAACTTCCCAACACTCGGCATAATCCAATTGAGAATGACTTTCACCTTTATTCTTTGCAAGAGCAAGGTTCATATCAATTGGCGTCTTTGCAACTTTAAAGTCCAAATACTTGAACTTTTCAAGTACCGTTTCAATATAATGAGATTGAGACAATGCTAGACCTTGAGGAGTCTTATGGATTTTAATTCCCGAATTAAATCGGCAACTCCTAAGTCTTTCATATCAAACTTACTAGCAAGCATGCGCTTAGTAGCATTTATGTTAGCAATGTCGTTACTCATTATCAACATATCATCCACGTACAAACAAACAATGACTACGTGGTTTGGAGTGTTCTTAATGTAGACACATTTATCACACTCATTTATCTTGAATCCATTTGACAAAGATTGTATGGTCAAATTTTGCATGCCACCGTTTGGGTGCTTGTTTTAGTCCGTAAAGAGACTTAACAAGTCGACACACCTTCTTCTCTTTCCCCGGAACTACAAACCCCTCAAAGTTGTTCCATGTAAATTTCTTCCTCTAACTCTCCATTTAAGAAGGCTGTTTTCACATCCATTTGATGGATTTCAAGACCGTACACGGCGGCTAACGCTACTAACACCCGAATAGATGTAATCCTCGTTACCGGCGAGTATGTATCAAAGTAATCAAGACCTTCTCGTTGTCTAAACCCTTTAACAACTAGTCTTGCCTTATATTTATCAATAGTACCATCGCTTTCATTTTCTCGCTTGAAAATCCATTTGGAACCTAAAGGTTTATTCCCTCGGAGGAAGGTCAACCAATTCCCAAGTATGGTTGTTTAAGATGGATTCTATCTCACTATTGATTGCCTCTTTCCAAAATTGAGCTTCCGATGAAGACATAGCTTCGTTGAAGGTTCGAGGCTCATTCTCCAACAAAAATGTTAGAAATTCTGGTCCAAATGAAGTAGACGTCCTTTGACGTTTGCTTTGCGTCTCGCTTTTTCCTCATCGTGAATATTTTCCTTTGTTTCTTCCCGAGGTCGTTTAGATTCTTTGCTAGACGACTCACATTCCTTTTTATACGGATATATGGTTTCAAAGAAGTCGCATTATCCGATTCAATTACCGTATTTACCGAATGTCGGGGTTTTCTCGATTTGTGAACCGTAAATCGATATGCCTTACTATTTGTGGCATATCCTATGAAAACACAATCAATGGTTTTAGGTCCTATTTTTACCCTTTTGGATTTAGGAACTTGCACCTTGGCCAAACACCCCCACACTTTGAAGTATCCCAAATTGGGCTTCCTTCCTTTCCACTTTTCGTATGGAATAGATTTTGTTTTGCTATGGGGCACTCGATTGAGTATTCGGCTAGTCGTTAGAATGGCTTCCCCCACAAGTTCTCGGGGTAAACCAAAACTTATTAACAGGGCATTCATCATTTCTTTCATGGTTCTATTTTTCCTTTCCGCAATTCCGTTTGATTGTGGCGAGTAAGGGCGCTTGTTTGATGAATAATGCCATATTCCAAACATATTTGTTCAAAAGGAGATTCATATTCACCGCCCCTATCACTCCTTATCATTTTAATCTTTTTGTTAAGTTGAGTCTCAACTTCACTTTTGTATTGCCCGAATGCTTCAATTGCTTCATCTTTACTATTAAGTAAATAAACGTAGCAATACCGCGTACTATCGTCAGTAAAAGTTATGAAATACTTCTTTCCACCGCGAGATGGGATTGACTTCATGTCACAAATATCGTATGGATTAAGTCTAAAGGACTTGAATTCCTTTCAACTGACTTATAAGGATGTTTAACATACTTAGATTCAACACATATTTGACATTTTGATTGATTGCATTCAAACTTAGGCAATACTTTCAAACTAATCATTTTTCGCAAGGTTCTATAATTGACATGTCCTAAACGTGAATGCCATAAATTATCGAATCGAATCGGTTTTGACAAAGAACAATTATAATACACAATGGTGAAGATTTTATTTCTTCAAACCGAATCAAGGTTACACAAACAGATTTAAAATACTTGAAACGAAATGCGAAAATTGTATGTTGTATACTTGATGAAGTTTTTATATCTTCAAATCAAGTACCCAAATGAGTAGAAAGTTATGAAAACTTTAATCTCAACCGGAGTAGAAAATCCGAAGATTTTAGTCTCCAAACAACATATAAGTTCGTTACACCGAAACAACAAACACCTTTTTTTTTTTTTTTTTTTTTCCCAAAATTGTATGTTGTATACTTGATGAAGTTTTTATATCTTCAAATCAAGTACCCAACGGAGTAGAAAGTTATGGAAACTTTAATCTCAACCTGAGTAGAAAATCCGAAGATTTTAGTCTCCAAACAACATACAAGTTCGTTACATCGAAACAACAAACATACACCTTTTTTTTTTTTCCAGTAAATTGTATGTTGTATACTTGATGAAGTTTTTATATCTTCAAATCAAGTACCCAACGGAGTAGAAAGTTATGGAAACTTTAATCTCAACCGGAGTAGAAAATCCGAAGATTTTAGTCTCCAAACAACATACAAGTTCGTTACATCGAAACAACAAACATACACCTTTTTTTTTTTTTCTAGTAAATTGTATGCTGTATACTTGATGAAGTTTTTATATCTTCAAATCAAGTACCCAACGGAGTAGAAAGTTATGGAAACTTTAATCTCAACCGGAGTAGAAAATCCGAAGATTTTAGTCTCCAAACAACATACACTTTTTTTTTTCCGACAACGTTCTGTAATTGTTAAACAAGAACAAATGAACACGAAATAATGATTAAATTCCTTAAGCTTGTTGTTGTGCTCGTGTTCAAAAAATCGGAAAAACAAATCAAACAAAGACAAAAAACCAAAAAAACAAAACTGGAAAAATAATACGAAGTAAGAAAATATCCGAGACCACGAATTCACTTGTGTGTCCTTAAGGAATTTAATCCCCTCACTTGTACCCGAGGTTATGGATTACTTCCTCCCAGGATAAAACGGATATACCATCGCGCAGGAGTAGCGGTACGTCAAACGCCTTCGACTTCGACGAACTCAAAGTTGGCAACGAAACACAAGTAAGACTCGATAGTTTTATTTGTGAAAAAGAATGCGAAATTTCGTATGCGAGAAATTTTTGGTTTTGGTATCTTTAAAATGAGGCATTGCCTTAGTTTATATAGCCTTGAAGGTGCCTCTTCGGAATAGATGGTGACTGTTCGGAAAGGTTGCCTTCCATTTCTCATTCACACCAACTGGCTAGTTTTATTCATTAACTAGCTTTAACAGTAGATTCCAAAGCCATCTTATTATGAGGCCTAACCTCTCTTTGCTTTTTCTCTTGAGCCAAAATAGAGAATGTTTGTGCCATGATTGGCAAAGGTTTCATCATCAAAATACATCCTCTCACCACTGTGTACACCTCATTTAGCCCCATGAGGAATTGAATTAACCTCCTGTCTTGCTCAACCTTTTACATATTTGCTTTTCCTCCACATGTGCACACACAACTACACTGAGAATGAGTGTCCAATGCACTCTATTCTTCCCACGGTTTTCTCACTTTTGTGTAATATCCAGTTATGTCAAGTGTACCTTGACTGAGCTAATTTATTTTCCTTTGTAACTGACAAAGTTTTGCTCTATTTATTTTATCGTATCTATCCTCAAGCTCTTCCCAAAGTTCTCTGGCATTGTTCACATATTGTAAATTATCCATCAAATCTCGTGACAGTGAATTCAACATCCACGAAGTAACCATGTCATCACACCTTTCTCACTATGCAAGACTTTCAGAATTTGAATCTGGATTTTTGCACTTTCCGTTGATGAATCCAGTTTTGTTCTTCACCGAGAGTGCATGAAGAACACCTCGTCTCCACGATCTATAACATGTTCCATCGAATTTCATTGGAATCGAAGTGGAACCAGCACTCTCTGAAGGATGCATATATAATGGATTGGCTGAGTCTAACATTGCTTGACCGACACCGACTGTGGTTTGATTCATCGTATTGTCGTCGTGATTCTCTGTCATGATGTAGATTTTGGTTCGAATTTTGAAATATTGAAAAGAATTATATGAATTTGAGCTAGAATTGATGAAGATTGAGAGGTGAAATAAAAAAAACAAGTGAAATTGGGCGAATTCTAAACAAAAATTGCACTATTGAAGAATTTAGGGTTTGTTGTTTTGATTGTAATCAACACAACGATTTCGTGAAAAAATAACAATGAAATGAATAGCAAAGCTCTGATACTATGTAAAGAATGACCCAAAAGTTAGCTCATGAGGGGAGGATTGTTCAAGTCCATATAAGGACACCAACTACCCATCCACTACCGATGCGGGACTTCTAACACTCTTTCGCATGCTCAGACCTAGTTAACTGGAGCGTGGACAATATAATATGTGAGTTCAACATCGATGAACAAATAATTTGGATGGACCTGACTCTGATACCATAATGAAACTGAGAGGTGATCGAGGTTTAGTTCACAATCTCCATTAATGGAGTTGGTAACAGCTCGCAAGAACAGAGAGCAAATGAGGAAGAGAAGAGACTGAATTTGTGCAAATGGAAACTAAACTCATTTACTCGATCAATCAGTGTACTTACACAAAATGTAAAGGAAAAATGAAAAATATATACTAGACTCAAAATATCTAATCTATGCCTTACTACTTATAACAACCTCCTAACTAACTTTAACTGACTCCATCAATTACAATAATGACATTAAGTTAATGAACTAACTAGTATCCTAATCTACACGATAGACCCTCGTAACCACGTGAAAAAATATCTCTGGCTAATACTTCAGACAAGTGGTCATAATATGCGAAACTGGGATATTTCACGAAATGTGAATCCCACTATATTCTTCAGTATGTATGGTGATGTTGGGCCAAAGCCCAATTAAAAGATAATGGGTCGAGCTCAAGCTTCTAGTACCAATGCGAGTGATTTGCAGAACAAGGCCAATTAATGCTCGGTATTAAACTTGTGTTCCCCTTGTAAGGAATTTGTACAAAAACTACCTCGACACTATACACCCGAAAGAATGAAAAATCATGCTTCAACAAGTTATAATGGAAGAATCATAATTTTAGTACAATCTTCAGTTTCTTATTTTGTTAAATTGTTCACATTTCTTGTCAGATTGACATACCTCGTATATGTTCAATTATTCACAAGCTATGATGAATGATCATAACTTTAGTGCAATCTTCATTTTCATATCTTGTTAGATTATTCACAAATATTGCCGAATTGGCAAAACATGTATGTGTTTAGTCTCGAGCTAAGCGATCCCTTTCCTTCATACTTTATATAAATCAATCTAAAATCCCAGAGTATATCTTTCCACGGAGAGAAGGAAAAAATACAGTTCGATCGAATATTGATTTTTAGTTTTTTTTATCGGATAGAAATTTTGCACAAGTTATTTAAACGGGGACAAAACTTAAACAACGACCCTCAAAGGATATAAAAGAAAAAGGAAAAAATCCTAACTGAAAGAACTTTTTAAAAGTGTGGGAAACTAACGGCTTATCTTCAATTTGTAGTTCTCCTTCTTTGTCTACTTCAACAAAACTTATCTTCTTTTACCAAAGAGAAAAATCAAAAAAGAAAAATGGCGACTTGTAATTCTGAGAAAATTAACAAAGTGAATTTCGAAACTGAACTTCAAATTGGGAAAGAAGGCTTGAGAAAAAAGATTTTGCAAAAGGGTAATTCTTGGAAGACACCATTACCTGGTGATGAAATTCAAGGTTGATTTTTATTTTAATTTTTCTTGAATTTTTTATGTATCATTTTCATTTATAGTGAAAAAATAGTGACTGTTTTGTTGAGTTGTTTGGGTTACTTAGTTCATTATAGAGTGAAACTTCAAGATGGAGAATTTATTTATTCAAGCTATGATAGAGGAAAGCCTTTTATGCTCAAGCTTGGACAAGGTAATATTCTGGTTTCTTTTACATATTCTTATATTTTTTATTAATGACTAATAGAATATAGTTCAAAAATATTGTTCGCTTTAGAGCCCGTCTAATTCAAACTCTATGTTGGAAAATTCCACTTTGGTGCAAACGCTCTTATCAGAGGCGATTTTATTCTCAAAGTTCGAACATGAGGCATCTAGTTAATTAGAGTCGATCAAATTACAAACAATGGATACAACTTAAAATTTGTCATCACTTCATATTTTCTCAATTCTGAAAATTACATATCACTAGACTCTACTTAAAATTATATTAATTGGAGATTTAGAAAGCACAAGACCATTGATAGTTTGATACTGAATTTCTATATTGACATGTTAATATAATTTTCACAAGTAATGCGAATTCGATTCACAACCATGAATGCTATGTCGCTCGGACTTTTTAGAAATTTCACCGGGTGGGTGTCGGTTCCTTGGGGGTAGTGTATTTTTTGAGGATCCAACACAGGAGCAACAACATTTTAGAGAGTCCGAGCAACATAGCAGGGATGTAATGGTAGCTAAATCAGTTAATTTGTGTAGTAGATTTTAATTCGTTTTATGTTCTGCATTACACGTTAGACCAAAGTTTATTCAAATAATAGTAATTTTATGACATTAAGGGAATTTCATTAATGTTAGGTGAAGTTATTAAAGGATGGGATGAAGGAATTGCTACAATGAAAAAGAGTGAAAGAGCAATTTTCACAATTCCACCAAATTTGGCTTATGGAGAAACTGGTTCACCCCCTCTTATTCCTCCCAATTCAACACTTGTTTTTGAAATAGAATTGATCTCTTGGAATTCAGTTAGAGATATCACTGGAGATGGAGGAATATTGAAGAAAATAATAAAAGAAGGTGAAGGATGGCCTACACCTAGAGATGTAGATGAAGTATTAGGTAATGTCTTGTCTTATTTCATTAATTATTAATATTCGCATCAGCTTGAATTTCATTTATGTATGTTCTAAATTGTCGTCTAAGCATCCAATCCAAAATTTTAAGGTAATTCAAGACTTCTATAACTCTATTGGGAGTCATTACACGACAATTTGAGGCAATTATATAACTCAGTACCCTTTTGTACATGTAACTTGATTTTTAATGTCACCTATTAGCTAGACATGAACTTTGATACGAATTTATAAGTGTCATTATGGATTGACAAATAATTAGTCTGATATCATCTGAAGAATTTGAACATTCAATCGAAAACCTGTAGACAATGGGTGGAGTAGCACGACTTTGTAAACTATTTTAAAACTCTTATACAACACATGAGTGACAACTATATTGTCCAACACTTAAAAGTTAAAACATCTAAGATTTATTTTTTCAAGGGGTTCTTGGCAGACATATATATATATATATATTCCTTTTTTCCTCATGTTTTCTACATTAATATCACCTCTTGCTTTATTGGATAGTGAAGTACGTGGCAAGCTCGGCAGATGGAAAAACTCTGTCAAAATCTGTTGATGGTGTTGAGTTTTCTTTATTGGAAGGTAAATAATTTTTTAAGACTTATGTTGCACGTACTTTTCAAAGATATTATAGGGCATGTGTCGGATCCCTTAAAATTTATGCATTTTTTGGATCCAATACGACTGCAACATCATTTTTGGAGGGTCCGAGCAACATATATAGTCTATGATACAAGTGCTATATAATAATAGAATTTGCACTTTTATTAGGTTACGTATATCCAGCCATGAAGAAATCTGTAAAGACAATGAGAAAAGGAGAAATAGCTGAGTTAACTGTGAAGCCAGCTTGTAAGTTTTTTTTTTATTATCAAGCTTGTAAGTTTTTTTTTTATTATCAAGCTTGTAAGTTTGATAAATACAACAAGAATTTATTATTCACAAGCCTGAAAAAAAATTATTAAGTTGTGTTTCATCAATTTGAAGATTATTTTGATGGTGTTGGATTGCAACCAAATTCGAATTTGACAATTCATCTTGAGCTGCTTTCATGGAAAAGTGTTGTTGATATTACTGGAGATAATAAAGTTCTTAAGAAGTTAATTAAGGCTGGTGAAGGTTATGATCATCCTAATGAAGGATCCCTTGCAAGAGGTAATTAAATTTTACAAATTAAATTTGTTTGTTCAATACATTTATATAATCATGAAGATTGAAGTTTGAAATTTTGTGATCTTGAAGTGATCTATATCAAAAAGCTAGAAGATGGGACTGTACTTGAAAGCAAAGGATCAGATGAAGAACCCTTTGAATATGTATGTTTAGAAGGTAAACATTTCTTCCTTTGTCTTTTGTTTTGGTTTTCATTTTTATAATTGTGGTGTTCGGGCCAACTTGTATTCTGACATGAGTATCAGAGCTAAAGGCGCAAGGGGTTCATCTGAATCCCCTTTAAGGTAAAAAATAAAATTATGTTGTGTATGACTCATTTAAGGGAGAAGCGCTCTTTACCTGGAATTTCTCTATTCCCGAGGTTCGAACTCGAAATCTCTGATTAAGGATAGAGGAATCTCATTCGACCACATCTGTTGGTGATACAAGTAGTGAATGTTTTTAACTTGAAAATCAATTTTCTCAAGCAAACAATAGCAACAACAACAAATCCAGTGTAATCCCACAAGTGGGGTCTGAAGAGGATAAGATGTACACAGTCTTTACCCCTACCTTTGTTAGAGAGATTGTTTCCTATTGACCCTCGGCAACCCTCCTCCTTTATCCAAGCTTGGGACCGGCAATGTGAACGAGATCACACGGGCGGAGTTATAAAAAAAATTGTGTCTCAAGCATAAACTAGAAAAGAAAGTTAAACTTAGAAGTACCAACTTTTACAATCCTATAGTGAGATAATTAAACCTGTTATGTTGATCATTGCAGGGCAATTAAATGAAAGTTTAGATAGAGCTATCATGACTATGAGAAAAGGAGAAGAAGCAATAGTGACAATCAACTCAGACTCTGTGTTGTATGAGATCAAATTGGTTGATTTCAATAAGGTTTTTATTTTAACTTAACAAGAAATTAGTGTTGGGAGATTTGCTCTATGGTACTTTATAAAGCAGTACAGGAAGTATTTAACTATTACAAGTATTCGAAAGGATAAACAAAGATTTCAATAATATTTTCGACTAGAAATCTGAAAATTACAATATAACAACAAAACTGAAATTACGATTTTGTTGAATACTGAAAAATGGAAACTGGTTTATCTTTGAGTCGAGTGTGGCACTCGTCCTTAAGACAATATTGCCCCGTATGTATCCTTTATACGTCCCGGACAATTTGTCTCCCAAGATAAAACAAAGAATGGAACCCTTGAGCAAAGGAAACTCAAGAGCTACCGTGAAGAATATTGAGTAACGAAATGATGCTTGGAAGTTGTAGGAAGAAAACTATTTCGGTTGTGTATTTTCGTGCACCGTTTTTTTCGCATCTGTTTATGTATTTTCGTGCATATGTCTTAGTAGTCAACAATGGTGTAATGGGGTGTTTATATAGGAGAGGGAGGGGTCATTTACTCGCTCGAAAACTCGCCTCCATAATAGCCAAATAATGGCCATTATGGAGGTAGTAAAGTCACCAACATAAATGGGAGAAAGACCAACTGTTTTGGCCATTATAGGAGGAGTAATTCAGCCAAAATAAATGGCTGAATTGAGTGCTTGGCATTTCGTTTTTGACCGTCGAAATTCGATTTTCTCGGAAACTTCGGGGACCAAACTCGTACATCTTGAAACTTCGGGGACCAAACTGCACATCCGAAAGAATTCTCGGTCCAAATCGTATATCCGAAACTTCGGGATCAAACCGTACTTCGGCAAAGTTTTCTCGGCCCAAAAAGATAATATCGAAGACCCACGGCCCACGGCCCACGCCCCGTGACCCGAGAACCCGAACTCGGAACCGGACCGGACGGACGGGCGGGCGGCGGCGCGCGCGTGTGGTCTTTCCTCGAACCGAAGCACATCTAGGTCCTCCCTCCTTTAAACACATGGGATACCCCTTGGGGTCCCAAACCCCAAACCAATTTCGAATCTTATATACACAACAATTCTTTCTTCCTCTACCGACGAGGGAGAATTACACACAATACCACACTTTCCATGCTTCAAACACCTTACTTCGTGAACCAATATCTCTTTCATTTCTCAATGAAATTTGACGATTCTTGGCCCTACGGTTATCTACGTACTTAGTAGATCATGCATGTGTGAAGAACCGGATTCTCCAACATACGTTACACTAGTGTTTAAACCGTTAAAGTTGGTCGGTCGCAACTCCCGCCAAAGGCAAATTTCCAACAATCCCCTCTTGAAATAGATTTTGGCGCACTCACATGGTGTCTTTTCATTTCCGGAATATTTCAAATGGACCGATGTTGCATAAGGAGAGGTAGCCTCGCTTTGAACCTTCCATAGTTGAATACCATCGGACTTACTTCATCGCGCGGTGAACGTGATGTCTTGAACCGTCGGTGTTTAGTGTAAGCCAAGACAAGGTACCAACACAACAAATTCCCTTACTCTCTTCTTCGTAATGTTTTGTCCGTTTTGGCCATGGACAACGTCTTGGATTCTTAAGTGCGTTCAATTTGAGGCGGCCCGTCCTCGCACTTAAATAGGTGGTCTCCTACAAGGTATCCTGCTATACCCCACTTCACAAGTGTTAGGAACCATTAAAAGTTTCCCAAAGACCTAACCTCAACTTGTTGAGGATCATTACGGTTTTGAAAACTTAACCTTTACCCATACTTTGCAGATAGCACTTAACGTCTATCGCGGGAACGGCTTTTGATTTGGTGTTTCTTTTCGTAAATCACTATCCGAAGTGCTCATGCTTCCACCGAAGCGATCAACCGAACCTTTACAACTTAGTTTTCCCATTGAACCAAATTACTGGGATCTCCGGTTCGTAAGGTTGGGTTTCCACCGTATTGGTCCGTATATTTTGGGTTTTAAGCCCATTCCCCCTGACAGGCGAAAACTTGATCTCCGGGTAGTCCCTTAGTTAGTAAATAAGGAAGTGACACCCGTGATGATCAACCGCCATACGGTCTTATGTCTCCGACGGATCCGACGGATATGTCCAGACGCCGTCATCCGTGTCCTTCCTAAAGCCGACCGGCTAGCCACAAAGGTATAGCTATAACCGTCAAGGCACGGGTTTCTCCCAATAAGGGACGTCCTCTAAGGATCCGTGAAGTTACTCAACTTCTTTCATGCTTTGTATAAAGCGATAAACTCCGATTCCATCATGAATCGGCCGATGCAAGTTTGCTTAGAGGATTTTCCAAGAACCACCATACACATTTACTTGTGGCTTTGGTGTTCTTCGGATCGATGTCCGGTTGCATCACCGTGTTCTCCCGTAACCGTGGACATCCGTAATACAATAATCCGTAGATAAGCGAATAATTCGGATATCGTCATATCCGACTTAACGCCTTCTATTGATCATGTATTAAGATCATCGGTGAACCTTAGTTCAACTAATATGTTTGTAGGACGATACCGGGTCGGTTGTAGTGTGTACAATACATTGAACTACACGTGACTCAGTGCATATCACTCCTTGTCTATGGGTGCACCATGATTCCAATCGCTTCTATGATTCATATCCATTGGTGGCTTCAACGAGACTGTCAACTATTGACCGATCCGTTAGATGTCTTAGAAATTCAATTCCTAAGAAGTCATCTCGTGATACACATATCTTTCATATCGAGACTTTGTTTCAATATGATTTTCACTCTCGATCGTTGGTTTTCCAACCGTTGGCTTTCTAACTTCGAGCCAATGTTTCGTGGTCGATTCATTGTTTCGTTTTATCCGAGACTTTCGGACTAAAATGTAAACATTTCGGGGACCAAAATGAAAGTTCGGGAAGAAGCCCAACAGTTCGAAGAAACCAATTCTCGATCCTCTTCTTCCAACTCTTCGGTTGGGAAGGTCATTTCAACACCCATGCCATGTAAGATTACAATGGCCCCGGATGTGAAGCTACTCACATGGGAGCACTTTTTACAACCCAAAGGTTCTTTTCCTAAGAAGATTAACTATTACACACGTATGGTTCTATATATGGAATCTATTTCTCCCTTTAGCTTCTTTCCAAAGCGGCGCTTTTGGAGATAACAATTATTTGTTAATTGTCCATGGTTCGTTCTCAACCATACAAGCTAGAAGGATCGGAACAAGTCTTTGTCCCCTCTTTGCTCCGTCTTGGTTCAACATCTAGAATCCCCGAGTTCTGCAGATCTGGAATATTAAGTTCCTGATAGACAAGAACTTTCGAGTCATAAAGATACGGAACGTCTAGTTCGGACGATCGAGCCCTCGCGGGTTCTTGTTAACCTTGAGCAATTACTCCTTTTCCTTTTCCAAGGAAAGTTATCTCCAAAGAATTCGGCATTCTTTGACGCCAAGAGGCGATCAACACTATCGTTATTTGCGGATCCAAAGGATATGCAATCTACGATCTTAGGTCGAACTTGACTGTTTCGGTAGCCCATCTTTTACCAAGCTACCCCTCATAATTTGGGCGTACGACTTCGCGCTTGGCTAACACCGTTAGATCGAGGTGAGAAATGAACATTCGTTTAATGAACGATGCTTCACATTCTCCCCTCTATCACTACGAATTTCTCAATCCGTAGGCTTAGTTGATTTTCAACATCTCGCTTTGTAGGCTTCAACAACTTCATCTTTGCTTTTCAATAAACAAAGGATTCCATACGTTGTACCATCATCAATGAAGATCACAACGTACTTGTCTCCCCCTCTATTTTGTATAAACTTCTAATCACCCAAGTAGGTGTGACTAAGTTCTAGAGGAGCGGTGCTTCTTTCGCTATTCCCTTGACGGAATTTGGAAAGGTGATTTTGCCTCTTCGTCTACCTCACATTCATTTTGAGGGTTTATGTCGACGAGTAGGCAACAATCTCGATCGTTAGCTTTTGAATGACTTGCTATTTAACGTGTCTTAATCTATGATGTCATAGATGCACGGATTACAATATATCATTCATTTGGCTATAGACATATTATACCACTCTTAGTTATTACGGACTGTTGGACTAGTCTCAAATCAGATTTGACCAACAACGTCCTTTAACCAAGTTAGGAACATGTATCACCTCTTTTAGAGTGATCTCATTCCTTGAAGTCCTATTGAGGACAACCTCTCCAACCCCTTCTACTTTAGAGGTGGTGTTGCTTCACATGAACAACCTCTTACCGTGGTTGGGCGTAACCGGATCATATATGATCCGGATACTCGCCCACTCCGGTTGCTTTGGCACCGAGTGTCCAATTTCTTTCTTGCCTTTCTTTAGGCCTTCGGATCATTAAGACTGAAACTCGGCCCACCTTACTAGGTGTCCATTACTTTTCCTATGAAATGAATTCTCGCACCACTCCCGTCCCGAGGCTTTATATGACCGAGTGTCCAATATCATCATATCAAAGGAATTTTGGCCCACTTCGCCGCCGGAGGCTTTGTATGACCGAGTGTCCAATATCATCCTATGAAGGATCTTCTCCGTCAAATAATATGACAGGCTCAACGTCATTAACTTTTAGACTTCTTCCGTTATGATTGGTGCCCAGATAAATCTTGGCGCTTACTTAAGTGTGGTAACAGTTTTCGCACAGTTAGTGGATCTCTCTCCATCGTATGTGCGAACATACTTTACACACTTTTAATTATTAAACTTAAAAGAACCGATCTTTTTAAGTCGTTTACAAAATCCAATCTTTAAACGGGAAAGAAGAAGAGATTAAACTTCTGATTTTTAAAGCGTATCCTTACTTTAATTTATTTTTAATCAGACATCATTTAATCTTTATTCTCGACAAGTAAGAAAAATACTTATCATTTAATCTTTATTCTAGATAAGTAAGAAAAATACTTATCCTAATTTCGGATTCTGGCTCACTTCAGTCACTTCATCAGACTGAGTGTCCATTTCCTTCTCACCATTATTCGGATCCTTTGTCTGGGACAGATATAGGCCTTCTGCTACAAGATAGAATAACATCTTCACTCTTCTCCTCTTGTCCCAGTTGACATCCTCAGGCTCTCGTGAGCGCTTGTTCCCACCAGTCTTGGTAGCGGTGACACCATGAACACGTTCATCATCATCACTCTCTTCTACCAAAAAACCATTGCCATATCCAGATTTGGTCACACAACTTTTGACCGACATCTTTCGAACACTAATAGTAATACAATACAGATATTGTCTTAAGTTGTTGGCGATTTGCTCTATGGTACTTTATAAAGCAAGACGGGAAGTATTTAACTATTACAAGTATTCGAAAGGATAAACAAAGATTTCAATAATATTTTCGACTAGAAATCTGAAAATTACAATATAACAACAAAGCTCGAAATTACGATTTTGTTGAATACGAAAAATGGAAACTCGGTTTATGCTTGAGTCGAGTGTGGCACTCGTCCTTAAGACAATATTGCCCCGTATGTATCCTTTATACGTCCTGGACAATTTGTCTCCCAAGATAAAACAAAGAATGGAACCCTTGAGCAAAGGAAACTCAAGAGCTACCGTGAAGAATATTGAGTAACGAAATGATGCTTGGAAGTTGTAGGAAGAAAACTATTTCGGTTGTGTATTTTCGTGCACCGTTTTTCTCGCATCTGTTTATGTATTTTCGTGCATATGTCTTAGTAGTCAACAATGGTGTAATGGGGTGTTTATATAGGAGAGGGAGGGGCTGTTTTCGCTGAAATCGCTCCATAATAGCCAAATAATGGCCATTATGGAGGTAGTAAAGTCACCAACATAAATGGGAGAAAGACCAACTGTTTTGGCCATTATAGGAGGAGTAATTCAGCCAAAATAAATGGCTGAATTGAGTGCTTGGCATTTCGTTTTTGACCGTCGAAATTCGATTTTCGGAAACTTCGGGGACCAAATCGTACATCTTGAAACTTCAGGGACCAAACGCACATCCGAAAGAATTCGGCAAAGTGTACTTCGGCAAAGTTTTCCGGCCCAAAAAGATAATATCGAAGACCCACGACCCACAGCCCCGGCACGCGGCCGTGACCCGTGACCCGTGACCCGTGACCCGAGAACCCGAGGACCCGGAACTCGGAACCGGACGGGACGGGCGGGCGGCGGCGGCGCGCGTGTGGTCTTTCCTCGAACCGAAGCACATCTAGGTCCTCCCTCCTTTAAACACATGGGATACCCCTTGGGGTCCCAAACCCCAAACCAATTTCGAATCTTATATACACAACAATTCTTTCTTCCTCTACCGATGAGGGAGAATTACACACAATACCACACTTTCCATGCTTCAAACACCTTACTTCCTGAACCAATATCTCTTTCATTTCTCAATTAAATTTGACGATTCTTGGCCCTACGGTTATCTACGTACTTAGTAGATCATGCATATGTGAAGAACCGGATTCTCCAACATACGTTACACTAGTGTTTAAGCCGTTAAAGTTGGTCGGTCGCAACTCCCGCCAAAGGCAAATTTCCAACAATTAGTCAATAGAATCATTCTATTTTCAGAGTGATCAAATTAATCTTTTTCCTTAAAAGCTATTTTCTTGATTCATACAGGAGAAACCATTTTGGAAAATGGACACAAAAGAGAAACTTGAAGCATGTGAAAAAATCAAGAATGAGGGAAATGTACTATTCAGAGATGGGAAGTTTCAATGTGCCTCAAGGAAGTATGAGAAGGAATGTGATAGTTTCTCATCCTTGAATGTTCAAATTAGTTGTGCACATAATAACTACGTCTCAATCCCAAACAAAGTTGGGGCCGGCTAATGTAATTTTTTGTAAGCTGAAGTGTATGTATTGTGAATTCCAGGCCTCGAAATTCATCCAATTCGATCACTCGTTCAATGAAGATGAGAAGTATCGAGCAAATACTTTGCGATTATCCTGTTATTTGAACAATGCTGCTTGCAAGTTGAGGATGGGAGAGCATCAAGAAGCTTCAAAACTATGTAGCAAGGTTCATTATTTACCCTACTTCAATTTATTATTAAGACTATTAAATGCTTTTTTAAAACTTGCAAAATTCTTAAAAGACATTATATAGTGTTGAAAATTTGCCTTTGGCGGGAGTTGCGATCGACCAACTTTAACGGCTTAAACACTAGTGTTACGTATGTTGGAGAATCCGGTTCTTCACACATGCATGATCTACTAAGTACGTAGATAATCGTAGGGCCAAGAATCGTCAAATTTCATTGAGAAATGAAAGAGATATTAGTTCACGAAGTGAGGTGTTTGAAGCATGGAAAGTGTGGTGTTGTGTTCAATTCTCCCTCATCGGTAGAGGAAGAAAGAATTGTTGTGTATATAAGACTCGAAATTGGTTTGGGGTTTGGGACCCCAAGGGGTATCCCATGTGTTTAAAGGAGGGAGGACCTAGATGTGCTTCGGTTCAAGGAAAGACCACACGCGCGCCGCCGCCGCCCGTCCGGTTCACGGGCTGTGGGTTGTTATCTTTTTGGGCCAGAAAACTTTGCCAAAAGTACAGTTTGGACCAGAATTCTTTCAGATGTACAGTTTGGTCCCTGAAGTTTTCCGAAAGTCAGAATTTCGACGGTCAGAACAGAAACGCCAAGCACTCAATTCAGCCATTTATTTTGGCTGAATTACTCCTCCTATAATGGCCAAATCCGTTGGTCTTTTCACCATTTATTTTGGTGACTTTACTACCTCCATAATGGCCATTATATGGCCAATAATGGTGTTATGGAGGCGCTTTAACAATGCCCCCTCACCTATATAAACACCCCTTACACCATTGTTGAGAAGCATAGAAAATATACTTGCAATATACACGAAAATACACAAGCAAAACAATTTCTTCCTACACCTTCCTTGCAACATTTCTTACTCAATATTCTTCAAGGTAGCTCTTGAGTTTCCTTTGCTCAAGTGTTCCATTGCTGTTTTATCTTGGGAGACGAATTGTCCAGGACGTATAAAGGATACATACGGGGCAATATTTTCTTAAGGACAGAGTGCCACACTCGACTCAGCAAGCAAACAAAAGCAGTTTTTCAGTTTTAAGTTTTCTTGTTCATCTTTGTAATTTTCAGATTTCTAGTTAATTTGTAATTTCAATTCTTACATTAGCAGTTGCTTGTAATTCCCGTTTCCTGCAACCTTTGTAATATCCAACATATAGTACTGTCGGAAGGACATTTTTGGTCTTATATATCTCTTATTATATAATGTGGAAACAGGTTATAGAGTATGAGCCTTGTAATGTCAAAGCTCTATTCAGAAGGGCTCAAGCATACCTAAGAATCAATGAATTGGAAAAAGCTGAAATTGATATTAGGAAAGCTCTTGAAGTTGATCCAAATAACAGGTATATGTTACCACATATGTTGCTGCTCAGATTCTTAAAAAATGCAGATGTGTCAGATTCTTCAAAAGTAGTGCATTCTTTTAGAATTCGACAGGTGCAACAACATTTTTGGAGTCTGAGCAATATACCTTACCACCCTTTTCTAGCCTGATATTTAAATATACATACATATGTTATTTACGTACATGTATTCATACATACATATATATGTTATTTATTGATTTTCCCGCGATATTTTCTTCATTGTGTTCTCAAAATTTATCAATTGATTTTACCAGAGATGTGAAGGTAATGTACAAGGAGCTGAAGAATAAGCAGAAGCAATATGCACAACATGAAGTTGAAATATTTAGCACCATGCTTTCAAGGTTGGCCTAGGACTTTCAGTTGCAAAGCTGTATAAAATTGAAGCCCTAAATATTCTCTGTATTATATAGAATCTGAAGAAAATGATGCAAAATCTTGAAAGTTCTGTATGCAAAATTCCTTGATTTCGGCATTGCTTTTATATAACAAGCGTTGTCGGCTACGTTATTTTTTCAAGTCATAACATTGATATTTTTGGAAAAACATTACTCTCTCGGTTCCAAAATACTTGTTTGCATTACATTTTTCAAAAGTTAAACTATATGAACTTTGACCAATAATTTAAGCTATATTTTTTCATCATATTAATATGAGAAGAATTACACTTTATAGTACTTTTTTATAGTTTCTTAATATTTAAATTTTAATTTTAAAATATCAAATTAATCTAATGTAATTTAGCTTTAAAATTTAGTCAAATTGATTTTTTTTTAAATATAATAAATATTTTGAGACGGAAGAAGTAAATATTTCAACAACTTCTTGCTCGTGAGTTAATTTATCATAAATTATATGACCAACTAATTCTTCTGCATGCATTATCGATCTGATAATGCCTTTATTGTTCATTTATTCCTAGTATCTAATTTACGCGCGGAACAGCATTTTACATAGGCAGGAGTACAATATTAATATATTACGTACTATTTGTGTTTAATTGTTTATTTATTTGGGTGCTCCTAAATGCCACAATTTGGCACAATATGGATACAAAGTCTATTTTAGCCTTAATGAAAAATGGCTCCATAGTTGATATTTTCCTCCAAATTTTTTCCCTCCAAGACAAAGCAATTATTACATTTAGCATGCTTAATCTTTTTATTCTTCCAACACCTAGAGATCATAAATTGATATTTTATAAATATTTTTTTATTTTTTCCTCTAAAATTTTTTATTTTTTCCTCTAAAATTTTTATACATATAGACGTACAACCTAATTTAGTTATACAGTCAACCTATTTATACGGGGTACAATACAAATTACATGTTAATGTACACTATAAATATATCATAAACAATAGAAAAAAATAAATTAAATACAAAAATTGTCTACTTCTTGACGAAATTTCATTTATTTTATAAGAAAAAATGATTGAATTGAATCAAAATTTAGTAAATTTTTTTACACAATTCGATATAATGTTTAGCTATATTGAAGTAATTCAATGTTTATTAAAGTCAATCATAATATTGAATGCTTGTTTCATCTATTGTTTGCCATTTTTTAAAATTAATTGAATTAAATAAAAACTTGCTAATTGTCCCCAATCATATATAATACTTATCTGTATTTTTTCTAAATTAAATCTTTCATTCAAAGTCAAACAAGTGTCGACTACTTGTTACATCCGGTGTTTTTCTAAAAGAAAACTGATAGAAGTAAATCAGAACTTGTTAATTGTTACTCAATTATATCTAATACTTAGCTAATTGAGATAATTTAATATTTAAATTAATGGCGATCATAGTATTGACTATTTGTTACATCTATTTTTTTATTTTTAAAAAGAATTAAATCAAAATTTAGCAAACATTTTACTCTATCCTATATAATACTTAGGTAAATTCAAAGCAATTAAAATCAACCATAGTGTTGACTATTTGGTACATCCACTATATTTTTTACATTGATTGGATTAGATTCGAACATGCTTATTATTACTCAATCGTATCTAATACTTAGTTAAATTGATATAATTCAATATTACAATTAAAATCAACCATAGTGTTGACTACTTTTTATATACATTTTATCTTGAATTGAATCAAAACTTAGCAAATACTTTACTCATCTTATATAATACTTAGCTAAATTGACATAATTTAATATTTCAATTAAAGTCAATCATAGTGTTGACTACTTGTTACTTTAATTCAACTATTTTTATTTAAATTAATTGAATTAGATCTAAACTTGTTAATTGTTACTCAATTCTATCTAATACCTAGCTAATTGAGATAATTCAATATTTAAATTAAAGTCAATCATGGTATTGACTACTTGTTACGTCAACTTTAATTTCAAATTGATTGAATTAAATCAAAAATTATTATTGTTGCTCAATCCTATATAATACTTAGCTAAATTGAAGCAATTCAATGTTCAATTAAAATTAACATAGTGTTGACTATTGCTACATCACCTATATTTTTAAATTAATTGAATTAGATTTAAACATGCTTATTGTTACTCAATCGTATCTCATACGTAGCTAAATTGAGATAATTTAATATTAATGTTAAAATCAATCATAGTGTTGACTACTTTTTAAATATATTGTTGTATTTTGAATTGAATCAAAATTTAGCAAACATTTTACTCAATCATATATAATATTTAATTAAATTTAAGGAATTTAATGTTGAATTAAAGTTAACTATAGTGTTGACTACTTGTTATGTCTACTATTTACGTTTGAATTGATAGAATTAGATCTAAATTTGCTAATTGTTACTCAATCATATCTAATACTTAGCTAATTGAGATAATTCTATGTTTCAGTTAAAGTCAATCATAGTATTGGCTATTTGTTACATCTAGTTATTTTTAAATTAATTGAATTAAATCAAAATTTATTAACTGCTACTCAATCCTATATAATACTTAGTTAAATTTGTTACATCCAATGCTTTTATTTTATTTTTAAATTAGATCTAAACTTACTGATCGCTACTCAATTCTATCTAATACTTAGCTAAATTGAGATAATTTAATGTTTCACTTAAAATCAATCATAGTATCGACTACTTTTTCCATATATCTTATTTTGAATTGAATTAAAAAAATAGCAAATACTTTAATTAGCTAAATTGAAGGAATTTAATGTTTTAATTAAAGTCAATCATAGTGTTAATTACTAAATTCACTATTTTTATTTAAATTGATTGAATTAGATCTAAACTTGTTAATTGTTACTTAATTTTATCTAATACATAGCTAATTTGCATAATTCAATGTTTCAATTAAAACCAACCATAGTATTTGCTACTTATTACATCTATTTGTTTTTAAAAAAATTATTGAATTAAATCAAAAGTTGCCAACTATCACTCCATCCTATATAATACTTAGCTAAATTGAAGCAATTCAATGTTTCAATTAAAGTCAATTATAGTGTTGACTACTTGTTATTTACATTTATTTTTTAAAATTTATTGAATTAAACCTAAACTTACTAATTGTTACTCAACTCTATCTAGTACTTAAATTGAGATAATTAAATATTTCAATTGAAATCAACCATAGTGTCGACTTTTTCACATATATTTTATTTCCAATTGAATCAACACTTACCAACACATGTTACTCAATAATTACATTAATACTTAGCTAAGTTTAAGGAATTCAATGTTTCAATATTCACATCCACTATTTTTGTTTAACTCGATTGAATTAGATCTAAACTTGCTAATTGTTACTCAATTCTAACTAAAATCTAGCTAATTGAGATAATTCAATGTTTCAATTAAAATCAATCATAGTATATTGACTACTTGTTACATAATTAAATTTATATAAAAATGATTGAATAAATCAGAAGTTGCTAATTGTTATTCAATCATATATAATACTTAGCTAATTGAAGAAATTCAATGTTTAATTAAATTCAATCATACGTAGCTAAATTGAAGAAATTCAATATATAATACTTAACTAAATTGATTGAATTAGATCTAAACTGATTAATTGTTATCAATTCTATCTAATACGTAGCTAAATTGAGATAATTCAATGTTTCAATTAAAGTAAACTATAGTGTTGACTACTTATTACATTCACGGGTTTTCTAAATGATGAAATTGAATCAATAGTTATCAATTTGTTTTACTCAATCTTATATAATACTTTGTTAAATTGAACCATTTTGATGTTTCAATTAAATCCAACCATAATGTTGAGTTGTTACATCCATTGTTTTTTTTAAAATTGATTGACTTAAATTAAAATTTGTTAATTTTTACTCAATTATATCTAATGTTTAGCTAAATTGAGTTAATTTAATGTTTCAATTAAAGTCAACTATAAAGGAAGAAATGAAAAAAAAAATGAAGAGAAAAGAGGATAAATGAATTTTGGTCATCAATGTTAAATGTGAACTCTTTTTCATCATAATCTTAAAAAACAAAACCACAAAAAAAAATGAAAAATATAATCTCCTCCTGCCTTTATTTTTATGACATTAAAACATATGTGATAGTATATACTTTTATAAATCTTTGTTAATAATTTTATTTCTATTTTTACTAGAATATTTTTTTATGTAAATACATATATATAGCCTTATATTAAATAATACAGAGGTATATAGAGCCGGGGAATTGGAAGAAGATATGATTTCCCATGAAGGCATTTTTTAATAGTATTTTTTCTAAATAAAAAAAAAATAGACATGAATTTTTTTGTCTAATTCATGTATTGGAAAGAAAGCAATAATAATTATATTAAGGAGAGAGAATAAAAGTCAATACATTGAGAAGAAAAACAATATTATCTTGAAGGGAGAAATTGAAATTTGAATTTTCATCTCTTCTTTTTTCATAGAAGGGTATAGCAAGTTACTTTAATGCCTTCAAAAGCCGTGTGAAGTTACTTTAATGCCCTCAAAAGTTATTTAAAATTACTTGAATGCCTCCATTTGTGCCAAGTTGTGACTGTCAAATATAATTATCCTATTTATAAACTAATTTGGACAAAAGATAATGATCCTTGATAGCCAAACGAGATTGATTGGTAGCAATAATCATGCCCTGGAGAAATCAATATTGTAGGGACCTAAGACCAATTCCATAAAGTAATTAATGCATGTTATAGAATTTTCTTTATTGACATTTGACACTGCTTTGGATCCGAAGATCTAGCGAAAATCAGATAGGGAGGACAGCTTCCAATAATTAAAGTTTAACCACAATTTCAAATGTAATTACAAAATAATTATTCTTAAGATGAAAATTACATCTTGGTAAAAATATTTTTAGCTCTTGTCGGTAAAGTAGATTTAGTCATTTAGATAGAGAGAGAAAATTGACTTTTCGAGAATCCGCTCGGTAGGGGAGTTCTGCTAGAATATGGAACAAATAAAAAATATGATGCTTAGCTCAAAAATTTAACAAGTAGAACTCTAACACAATGTGTTGGAGCTTGAAAATTGATGGAGTTTAATTGAATTTATAAAAGTGATTCATGAAGTTTAAAATAATGAAAAAGTTTTAAAATCAGTAGTATAAGTGAAATAAAGACAAAACATATAAATTTTAAAATATGTATTATATAAGTGAAATAATATGAAAATTATTATTTCACTTACTATATATCTTTTATATTCAAAGATAATGTCTTAGAACCAACTTCCAATTTGTCAAATTGGCTAAGTTTGATTTGCATAATTTGGTTCCTTGAAAATTGAGAAAAGGGTCAAATTCGCTCCACTACTATGAGAAAATGATCAAATTTATCCTCCGTTATACTATTGGTGTAAAAATGCACTTACTGTTACTTAAATGGTTCAAATATACCCTTCATCCGTTAGAGTTGTCCAAAAATGGACAACCAATCATACATGACACAAACATTTTGGTGAGGTTGATGCCACATAACATGTCATCTCAGCGTCTCAACCCATTTTACCCCTCTCCTCCCCTTGTTCTTTCATCACTAGCATTTCCTTTCCCTGTAGAGAAGTAGAATGGAAAAAGTATGTATCATTTGATAGCCTCAATGAAATTTATACACAGATGAAATAAACCAATTGTCCTAAACTAACTCCTACAACATAGGACTAGATAACCAACAACTAATACAAAACTAACTCCTAAAATAACTGAGTAATCTTAATCCTAATCTAACGTTAATTCTGAGTAGTAGTACAACAATAGTACAACATTAGTTACAGCAATAATAAAACAATTTTTTTCATGTGCTATTACGCCCCCCTCGAGTTAGGTGTGAAGAGACAACGCCTAACTTAGGAAGCATTCGCTGGAAAGCTGGCATAGATAGTGGTTTGGTGAGCGGATCTTCAAGTTGATCAGCACAATGGACATGCGATATTTGGACCAATCCACTACGGACTTGGTTACGAACAAAGTGAATATCAACCTCAAGGTGCTTCATTTTGGTATGATGTACTGGATTCTCGGCAATGTATGTGACCCCAAGGTTATCACAAAATATTTTAGGAGCATCAGAGAGCGACACATAAAGATCTTTGGGCAAGTGAGTAATCCAATTTATTTCAGACAAGGCAGAAGCAATGGCACAATACTCGACCTCAGTAGAAGAGCGGCAGACGGTAAGTTGCTTACGAGAACACTAGGAGATAGGTCTCGCCTAGATAAATGATGTAACCAGAGATCGAGCGGCGATCATTGATATCACCTACACAATCAGCATCAGCAAAGGGATAGAGAGTCATTGATTGATGTGGGGAAATACGAATACCATACTGGGATGTTTCTTTAAGGTATCGAAGAATACGTTTAACTGCCCTGCAATGAAGCACGAAAGTAGATGTGTTGAACTGAGTAAGCTTGTTTACTGAATATGTTATGTCAGGTCAGGTAAACGAAAGGTATTGAAGCTTACCAAGCACACTCCTGTACTCTTTTCCATAAGTTTTAGGTGCCCCATCATCAACCAGTAGTTGCTCAGACGTGCTCATAGGTGACTGAATACCTTTGCAGTCTTGCATCGGAGTATCATGTAACACCTCATGTATGTACTTGGATTGACTGAGAAACAACCCATCAACATCCATGTGTACTTCAATGCCTAAGAAATAGTGTAATAAACTAAAATATTTAAGAGAAAATCTTTTTTAAAGAGATGTAATGACACGTTGAATAAGTGTTTCACCACTGCCTGTGATTATGAAATCATCCACATATATCAGAATGTAAATAGTAACCCCCATGTTTAGCTTATTTAACCGCGCCAGTTACTGCTCACTTTTTCAGTATGCACTATCATGGCTTATTCGCTTCGATATCAGCATTTTCATACTGCTTTAATTTTTTTTGATCGGATCTGACCGTTTCTCTTGCTTTGCTTTTGCTTTTGCTTTTGCTTTTGCTTTGTTTGTGCTTATGCTTTGTCTTGAACCGAGGGTCTCTCAGAAATAGCCGCTCTACCTTGCTTAGGTAAGATTTGCATACACTCTACCCTACCCAGACTCCACGTTGTGAGATTTCACTAGGTATGTTATTGTTGTTGCAAATAGTAACCCCTATATTTGTTTAGCACAAAAAGAGAGTTATCACACTCAGACATCAAGAACTCCATTTGAATTAAAGAATCTGTGAGTGTATCATACCAGACCTTAGGGGCTTGTCGGAGTCCGTAAATTACCCTTTTGAGATGATAGACATAGTTGGGATGATTCGAATTTTCATAGCCAGGAGGTTGGGACATACACACGTCTTCATGAATTTTTTCATGAAGAAAAGCGTTATTGACATCTATCTTATGAAGCGCTCAATGTTTCTGCACATCAAGTGTGAGTATTGTACGAATTATGGTGAATCTAACCACCAGACTGAATGTTTTGTGAAAATCAACCCCGGGCCTTTGAATGAACCTTTTTGCAACTAAACATGCTTTGTGCCTATCAATGGAGCCATCATACTAAGTTTTAATACGAAACAACCACTTACAAGGGACAATATTTCTAGTATGATCTGGTGGAACCAAGTCCCAAGTTTGGTTCTTCATTAATGTGTCAAATTCAGCATTTATAGCGTCTCTCCAATATGAATTTTTTTGTGCTTGCTTGTGGGTTACAGGTATAGAGGGTGTTGGGCGGTTGATTTGAGCAGTGTAGTCAATGATTTTTCGTCGCTTAAAGATATTGTTTTGCGACCTCGTTACCACACTATTTGGCTCGATGTGTGGAATGTTATACTTACAGATCATGGCAACTGCTTTTCGGTTTAAGAGCTCCCATTTTTGTCAAATTTCTCCTCCGATTTATTTGCATTAGTGATTGGCTCGTACAAATCCTTGCAATATAAGTGATCCTCCATCATCGGCTTCCAGTAAGAAAAATTCTCCGTTGTGAGTTTGAACATGTCAGCATCATGAGTGACAGTAGACTCCAACGTAATTCACACAAGAAGAGTATATCGTTGAACCTTGCTCTGATACCATTGTTGGGAAAAACTCGTATTTTTCCTCTTTGTGTAATTAGGATGGAAATTAAAATTGCGAACAAAAATTATGAGAATAATAGACAAAGAAACACGAAGCTTTTATGGAAGTCGAATGCGGCATAAACTTAATTAACGGAAGTGTTGTCATAAAATGTAGGGAAAGAAAGTAGTTGTAAATTGATGCAACTTTAAATGGTCATAACTCTGCGCTCGGATGTCCGTTTTACCCGTTTTTTTATTTTGCGTATTTTTCGAGACGCGGCCGGTCAAACTTGGCGCAGTCAATTTTTAGGAAAACATCCGTTTTTCCAATCAATTTGTGTTTTCCCCCAAATCCGTTTCTAATTTTTTCTTTTCTTTAGCAAAGATCTCACGATATACAATACATTACAATGTCGAAAATTCGTGGTAATGTAGGTGTGAATGTCAATTTCATTGTTGAAAATTCAATTTAAAAAAAAATATATGTTATGTTTTTGGACTTTAATTTGGACGGTTATTTTAATAAAAAATAAAAATAAAATTATTTTATTTTGTAGAGCGCGGTCAGGGCCGACCCGTGACTCGTAGGGTTCCCGAATGATCAGGGCCAGGGTCGAGAAAAATAAAATAGGATCAGGGTCGAGGCAAGCAGAAAAAAAAAAGACACTTGACCCGGCCCGACCCGAGCTTTGGACAGGTTTATGATGGATTTGTTTGCCTTTCAGCCAACAATTTTTCTGCATAATAGTAGTACAATAAAATCTCTATAAATTAATATTGTTGGGACCATGATATTTTATTATTTTATAGAGATATTAATTAACCGATAAATTAATATTTATTAATTTAAAGAAAGTTTTGTAATTTATTGAAGTTAAATTTTGATTACATAAAAATGAATTGTATCTTAGAAAAATTCATGTATCATATTACGTAATTGAATTACATAGATTCATTGTACATCATATTAATGAAAACTAATAAATAATGTTCATTGTTTTTCAATAATTAAGTATTATTCATTGTATTTTTTTACTAAAAACATTCAATGTATGATGATGACAGAAAATACTATATAAACAAGATAGAAACTTTCTTGAAACCACACCCAACAATGATTCCTTAACTAAAAGGTGTCACGAAATTAATAGTAACAAATCAAATATAATTATTAATTTATGATCTTAATGGGACCGTATATTTACATAGGAGTTTTTTGAAAATATATTATCTTATCGAAATTTATTAATTTATCAACTGATTCAAGTCAGGATAAAAAAAAATATTATATTAGAGATCAATTTATAGAAGTTTTAGTGCATTATGTTTTCCACAAGTTTTGATGATACAGAATAAGCCACTTGGGTGGAGAGTGTCCAGATATTATAGATGTCTCATTTCCTAACATTTAATAAATGCAATCAATTACTGCAGACTGTTGCTTGGCAGCATCGATCATTTTTATAGGAGTAACAATTAACGTGACACTCACAGGGAGCGTTTTTATTTTTATGAGCTTTATGGAACGCAGTTAAATTAATCGGGTAAGTGAGTATTAATTATCAATTAATTAAAAATAGTAATAGAAAAAGACGGCATGCTATTCTACGTTGTTTGATAATCTATGCTTAATTCTTCGCTTGCACTAATGCTTATATATGAATCCTTGTAACAGTTCCCTTAATGTAAAATTAGTAGATCGAAGACAATATAATTATTTTGTGAATTTTACTCACCATATTTATAATCCACGAGATTGTGATGTTAGATGTATTTATACGTCTTTCCGCCATACTTTATCCATGTTTCCACCTTATTTTGATAGCTAAATGCATTAAATACACCTAACATATATTGACTTTGCGATGTTGAGCTAATACATATTATTGTTGAATCTAGCTATTCTATGTTGAAAATGCTTTGTTTCGAAGAAGAAAAGATCAAAAAGAGTTCAACTGATGTGTTACCGAGCTAATGAATAAATTTAGAGCTAAAATAGATACTTTGGGACTTTGAAGTCTGAGTAGAAGTCCGAGAAATTCACTAGGAATCAAAATTAGAATTTGAGGTTCTGGAATTTTAGCCTAGCGCGGGGTCAGGCTTAATTTTCGGCTAGTTTTTCTATTTCATATTTTGAAGGGTATTATTGTCCAGGTTCATTCTACATGTTATAAATATATTATAAACTCATTTTTTAGAGAGGAGTTGAGAACATTAGACCTAGGGATGACAGATGGGTATAATTTTGCAGATCCGCACTGCACCCGCTTCAGTTGGGGCGGATATTTGTATAACTTTGGCGGGTAGTAGGCGGGTATGTGTAGAACTTTGGCGAGTAGTAGGCGGGTATGAGTAGGTGGTGGATTTGCAGTTATAACCACCTCATGCCCGCCTGCCCTGCCCCGCCCCGTATCCAACCGCCCGCCCCAAATCCACCCGCCCGCCTTATACCCGCCAACTATAATTTTATTTGTACAACTTTATATTTATCTAAAGCCCAAATAATTTGTCACACATAATTTTAGCAGCCCATAAGTCCAATAATAATGAATTTTGAGGCAAACCCCTCTCTGAGACAGGCGGGTATTGACGGGTGTTGGATATCCATTTGGGTGGTGGAGTGGATGTGGATTTAGAAATATACCCGCCTAGGCTGATATGGATGTTGAAAATGTAGCCGCCACGAGTGGCGGGTATAAAATTTTCTGGCAGGTACGGGTGCGGGGGAGGGGTACCCGCACCCGCCCCGCCCAATTGCCATCCCTAATTGGACCTAGGGAGCTAGGAGCCGCCGTGGAGGCCAAATATTTGAGTTCTACATTTTCTTCTCCGTACTGCTAGTTTTTGTACTTTCTTTGAATGATTCGTTGTTTTTCCTTCATGTCTATGTGGAGCTAAACTTCTCGTTCTATTATTGTGGTAAACCATGACTATTGATATTTGATGATTATTTCTATCTTAATACGAGTTATTGATTTTGATTGTTTTCTTTAATTTTGTGCATAATTGCTTGATTGTTACTTGGGAAAGACGTTATTAGATTATAGAAGGGCTTAAAAAGAGCGTGATCTGATTATCCCTACAGTTGGACTAGAAATTGCGTTCTTAACAGGTTAATTCCATAGGAATGTAGGCGGCGAACTATTTTGAATAGACGAGTAGCAGTTCGGGAGAATACTATGAGAGTTAATAATCCGGTTAATTAGCAATCGTCGATAATCCGGATTAAGGAGAAATAGTTCGAGAACTCAATAGCAATATAGGATTGGTGAACCTATCGCAACCCTGAAACATTTATATTATTGATAACATAAAAATCCGCTATTTCTTAGTTAAAGTTCATTTACTTATTTTTTATATATTTTTAGATAATTTATAATTAAAATCTTCATAACTCATCTCTTATCTAAATAATTAGAATCGTTTAATTTAATAAATAATTAATCATAAATTTCTATGAATTTGACATCTAATTTCTAAAATCACTATATTACTTTTACTATCACAAATATACCTATGTGTGTGTTTTGACGCAACAAGATGCTTCGTTTTTCTTATTTGTCGCTTTGAGACTTGTAAACCTCACAATATTCTCGACTCTTACATATAATTATGCCTCGTTTTAAGTGGGGGCAGCTGTAATCATGCTAGTCAATGACAAAAGTCTACAAATACTATGGAAGAACCTGCATTGTGTCGTATCACTGGGCCAGTAAATAAAATTAATTATTCTACTTGATAGTAATAATTTATACTCCTAAAACCTTATGGAGCCCTTTGATTTACATAACCAGTATGTAAGAATTATAATGTTGGGCACAACCAACACGTAAATAGTTTTAAGCTGATATGATATTGTTGGCTTGGGTTAAGTTAGTACGATTTTTTTAAAAAAATGCCTTACACCATTAAAAAATTTATACACCTTATATATATGTTCCTAATCTTTTTCAGCTATTGATATAGAATTTTATTCGCACACCCAATATAATGCATAAATCAATTATATAGTGAATAATAATAATAGTAACTGTTATGCATTAATTGTAAATAATAATGTAGGAATTATTATGTATGCATAGATTGCCTCTTTAAGTAATTCTATTTATATTTGATTACTCTGTTCATCTATCTCTAGTCCTATAGGCTCACCACTTGTCCTCACTCAATTTACAACAAAAGAACCGTAAGGTTTTTTTTCAATTTTGAAAATTAGTTAAATCATAAATGTAGTGAATGACCATAGAGTATTTCATCTCTTTTTTTTTTTTTTTTGATGAAGGAACCCGCAGCCGCTACTCTCTCGAGTGCGCACAGGGTAAACCCCGGACCGACGCAATAGCCTGCAAACCACGTCAGTCGATTAACCACACTTGGCAAGTCATGTGTGACAGGCTCAACCAAGAAGGTTTATGCAGGGGATTGAACTCGTGACCTTGCGGTCCCGCGCTCTACTGCTACACCAACTTGGCTACCCTTGCGGGTAGTATTTCATCTCTTTGATTTTTGTTTCGGGGGTTGCGTATTATCCTTCACTCAAATCAACAATGAATTTAAAAAAGAAAAATAAATTATAAAGAATATTCATTTGAGCAGACATTTTCCCTTAATCCCGTTATTCCTAGGAGGCAAAGCATTAGCCATTTAAAATTTTTAAAAAAAAAAAAAAAAACAAACTTACTCTAATTTTCTAATTTATTTGTTATGACAATCTTTCCTTTTTACTTCGTTACAAAGAAAATGTATTTTATATTTAACATAATTTTATTAAAAGTTTTTATTTTCCTTAATTTTTTTATTTTAGTATAATAATATAATTTTATTAATCATAAGAATAACATGACATGTCTATTATGAAATTACTTACTTCACCATCAACAATTGTGGTGCAGTAGAACAGACTGCTCTTTCCTTAACCAGAGATCTCGGATACGAGCTCTAGGTATGAAAAAATCATTAATAGAAAACGCTCCCTCGAATAGTGTTGGGTATTTTTGCTCTATGGTACTTTATAAAGCAGTACGGGAAGTATATAACTATTACAAGTATTCGAAAGGATAAACAAAGATTCAATAATTCAACTAGAAATCTGAAAATTACAGTAGAACCACAAAACTGAAATTACAATTTTGTTGAAGACGGAAAAATGGAAACTGTTTTTGCTGAGTCGAGTGTGGCACTCTGTCCTTAAGACAATATTGCCCCGTATGTATCCTTTATACGTCCTGGATAATTTGTCTCCCAAGATAAAACAGCAATGGAACACTTGAGCAAAGGAAACTCAAATGCTACCGTGAAGAATATTGAGTAACGAAATGATGCTTGGAAGTTGTAGGAAGAAAACTGTTTTGGTTGTGTATTTTCGTGTATATTGCAAGTATATTTTATGTGCCTCAACAATGGTGTAAGGGGTGTTTATATAGGTGAGGGAGGGTTGTTTAACTGCCCCCATAACAGCCATTATTGGCCAAATAATGGTCATTATGGAGGTAGTAAAGCCACCAAAATAAATGGTGAAAGACCAACGGATTTGGCCATTATAGGAGGAGTAATTCAGCCAAAATAAATGGCTGAATTGAGTGCTTGGGCATTTCTGCTTTGACCGTCGAAATTCTGACTGAAAACTTCAGGGACCAAACTGTACATCTTGAAACTTCAGGGACCAAACTGTACATCTGAAAGAATTCTGATCCAAACTGTACTTCTGGCAAAGTTATCTGGCCCAAAAAGATAATATCAGAAGGCCCACGGCCCATGGCCCGCAGCCCGAGAACCCGAAACTCGGAACCGGACCGGACGGGCGCGCTGCGGCGGCGCGCGCGTGGTCTTTCCTCGAACCGAAGCACATCTAGGTCCTCCCTCCTTTAAACACATGGGATACCCCTTGGGGTCCCAAACCCCAAACCAATTTCGAGTCTTATATACACAACAATTCTTTCTTCCTCTACCGATGAGGGAGAATTGAACACAACACCACACTTTCCATGCTTCAAACACCTCACTTCGTAGACCAATATCTCTTTCATTTCTCAATGAAATTTGACGATTCTTGGCCCTACGGTTATATACGTACTTAGTAGATCATGCATGTGTGAAGAACCGAATTCTCCAACATACGTAACACTAGTGTTTAAGCCGTTAAAGTTGGTCGGTCGCAACTCCCGCCAAAGGCTAATTTCCAACAAATAGGTCCTAAGCAGTCGAATCGGGATATACCAGTTCCAATTGGGGTATCGAACATGGGACACAAAGTGAAAAATAATTAAAAAAGAAATTACTCACTCCGTCTAAAAAAGATTGTCTTAATTTGACTTGACATGAAATTTAAGAAATAAAGGAAGACTTTTGAAATGTGTGATCCAAAATAAATATTAGATATTTATGTGACTGTAAATCATCTCATAAAATTAAATTATTTTTAAATATAAAAAAATATTAATATTTTTAAAATAAATTAATAATAAAAGTAGGACAATCTTTTTAGGAAAAAGCGATAGTTAATTCATGGCACAAAAATAAAAGAATATTGGTCTAAAACCAGCCACGTGATTCCCAAAACTATGTGTATACTTACCACCAAAAATTGCCAAAAGTACAATTATTTTTCAGTGTCACTTCAATCCCAACTACCTCTTCTTTGAACTTTCCACCTACCTACCGAAAAAACAAAAGCAGCCATTGAACTCCATAGTTATATACTTATATATAAATCACCTACTTCTCCAATTACTTTCAAAAAACCAATATTCATCAATGGCTCTATTTTTCATTTTATTAATTTCCATAACATTAATATTTCTACTTCATAAGCTCTACCAAATTCTAAGATTCAAATTACCACCAGGTCCAAGACCATTACCAGTGGTTGGAAACCTCTATGATATTAAACCAGTTAGATTCCGTTGTTTTGCTGATTGGGCCAAATCATACGGCCCAATATTCTCAGTTTACTTTGGGTCACAATTAAATGTTGTGGTAACAACAGCTGAATTAGCTAAAGAAGTATTAAAAGAAAATGATCAAAATTTAGCAGATAGATTTAGGACTAGGCCTGCTAATAATTTGAGTAGAAATGGAATGGATTTGATTTGGGCTGATTATGGGCCTCATTATGTGAAAGTAAGAAAGCTTTGTAATCTTGAGCTTTTTACTCCAAAAAGACTTGAAGCTCTTAGGCCTATTAGAGAAGATGAAGTTACTGCTATGGTTGAAAATATTTTCAAGGATTGTACTAAGCCTGGTATGTGAAATTTTATTTTATTTTATTTATTTATTTCTTGATTTATTATTTTTTGTTGTCTCTTTTGTTCATTATGCTCTCATTTACTAATTATGATTCATTTTATATAATTTTGAAGCGTCACATTTTAAGTGATTTTCTTGCTTAGGATCCAGTAGTTATATGACACATTACAAATATTCTTTTAGTTATATACTATAGAAAAAATGAGATCTTTGATACTCCCGTGGATTAAATTTAAGTGTTTTAGTTTGATTAGGCACGAAATAGAGGAAAAATAAGAGAGATTTGTGAATCTTATGATCAAAAACTAATTATGCGTGGAATGTATCAAAATTTTATCTAAATCTTATGATTTAAAACAAGTCATGTTCAGTGTTTAAATTAGAAAGTTAATAAATATAGAAAGAGATTTTTTTTTTGAAATAGATTGAAAATGAAAGTAATACATTTAATAATTAAAGCAGAGGGAGTAGTTAGTAATGTTGGGGAAGTGGAGTAGGTGAGTTTGCCTATAGATCTCTTTAACATACTTAGCTTCTTGTTTTCTTTAATTTGTGACAGGTCAGCTTCCACGTGGCAGACAATAAAATATTAAATTGCTTCTAAATCACAATTTTGAAAATAATCAAATAGAAAGGGTAAACAAAGTGATGATGTAAAAAAATTAGCTTATTAACCAAATAAATGTGCTGAAAAGCTAAATTTCTAAGAAAATTATCATCTTATGTTGATGTGAGCGCATTGTTCATTGTTTAAGTGTTAGTCTCAAATTGAATAATTATATTTTTAACACCACCCTATAAAAGTTTGGGAAAGTGTCGTGGAGATGAGGGTGAGAAGAGACGTGTCTATTTCTGAGAATCAGTTTGGATTCATGCCGGGGCGTTCGACTACAGAAGTCATTTATAGAGGTTGGTGGTGCAGTATAGGGAGAGGAAGAGGGACCTACATATAGTTTTCATCGACCTCGAGAAGGCATATGACAAAGTCCCTAGGAAGGTTTTATGGAGATGTTTGGAGGTTAGAGGTGTACTTGTGGCGTATATTAGGGCGATCAAAGATATGTATGATGGAACCAAGACTAAGGTACGGGCGGTAGGAGGAGGAGGCTCGGAGCACTTTCTAGTGATGATGAGGTTGCACTAGGGATCGATACTAAGCCCATTCCTATTTGCTTTAGTGATGGATGGACTAACACGACAAATTCAAGGGGAGGTGTCATGGTGTATAACGCTAAGCTGGAGGTTTGGAGACAGACTATGGAGTCTAAAGGGTTCAGGCTGAGTAAAACCAAGACAAAATACTTGGAGTACAAGTTCAGTAACGGGAGTGACCTTGAGACAAGCGTGGAGGTGAAGCTTGGTACTCAGGTTATTCCAAAGAAAGAAAGGAAGTTTCAAGTATCTCTTGTCCATTATCCAAGGGAATGAAGAGATTGATGATGATGTCACACATCGTAATGGTGCAGGGTGGATGAAATGAAAGTTTGCTTTTGGAGTATTGTGTGATAAAAAAGTGCTATCATAATTTAAAGACAAGTTCTATAGGGTGGTGGTTAGACCGACTATGTTGTATGGAGCGGAGTGTTGACCAGTCAAGACTTCGCACATCCAAAAGATAAAAGTTGCGGAGATGAGGATGCTGAGATATGAATGTGTGGGCATACAAGGAGTAAATGATGATATTCGGGACAGAGTGAGAGTGACCTCGGTGGAGGATAAGATGCGAGCAGAGCCGTCCTTGGGCGATCGAGGTGGCGCCGCCGCACAGGGCCTCGGCCGGCGGGGCCTCCGCCCTAGAATTTTCATTTTTCTTTTATTGATTTCAAATATTAAGATATGTATTAAAAATGCCTCAAATCTTATCAGTGAGAGCTATAGCCTAGGGTTTGAGGGCTCTCTTCAAAAGTCTTTCCCTAGTGAGAGGTTGCGTGTTCGAATCCAATGAGCAGCGAAAGACTTTTTTAAACACAAAATCAGATTTTGCCCCAAGTCCCAACTAATCGGCCCAAGTCCCAACTAATCGGCCCAAGTCCCAAACAGTCGCCCCCTCCCCTCCCCCCACACTCTTTAATCGGAAAAGGTCCAAAAGATGTATTAAAAAGACGTTTCTCTTTAGAATTCTATACCCTAATTTATTTTTTTAATATTGATTAATTAGTTAATTTTAATTTTTCATGTGAATAAAAAAGGGCATCTTTTTGTTTCTCGCACCGGGCTCTTAAAAGTATAGGAACGACCCTGGATGCGAGAAGCGAGGTTGAGATAGTTCGGTCATGTGCAGAGGTGAGACACAAATTCCCCAGTGCGGAGGTGTGAAAGATTGGCTATGGACGGGTTCATGAGGGGTAGAAGTAGGCCGAAGAAGTATTGGGGAGAAGTGATTAGACGGGATATGACGCAGATGCAACTTACTGAGGACATAACCTTAGATGGGGGATTGTGGATAACGCGTATTAGGGTGAAAGGGTAGTAGGTAGTTGAGCGTAGTCTTCTTACGCTTACATACTAATAGTTGTAGTGGTATTATTGTAGATCTGCTTAGCCTATCGTACTAGTAGGCACAATATTGCTTTATAGTCCCATGTCGTTTGATTCATGTTGTTGTGTGTTCTTTTGTGTACTTTGTTTATCTTATCTATATGCGTTAGTTATTGTTTTTTATTTATTTTCTGAATGCTTTATTATGGCTTATCCGCTTTTGTTATCATCATTGTCATACTGCATTAAATTTCTTGTCCGGGTCTGACCGTTTCTCTTGCTTTGCTTATGTCTATGCTGTGTCTTGAGCCGAGAGTCTTTCGCAAACAACCGTCCAAGGTAGAGGTAAGGTCTGCATACACTCTATCCTCCTCAGACCCTACGTTGTGAAATTTAACTGGGTATGTTGTTGTTGTATAATCCCTTTATAGTAATCATCAGGAAGATGATTTTTCTTGAAAGTAGAGCTTCGTCTGTTATTTTGTAGAATAATAAAGACTATGGTCCCTGCATCAGTTTTTGGATTTCCTAGATTTGTTTGGTAGGGATGTAAGTTTTGTTTGTTGTTCCGGGATGTTTTCTGAACCTTTCTGTACCATCTTGGTACCTTATTAATCAACAATTACCTTATAATAAAATAATAGTAATAAAGACGATGGTCCCAAAGACAGACCATTTCATTAATTAATGAAATTAGATGAAGTTGGTGAATCTTTCAGAAACCATGTTATACCAAATATAATATTTTATTTTAATTTAGATAACTATATGAAAGAAGATTGCAGCAATAGTAAAGTAGTTGAGCCGTTAACTTAGTTAGTGACCCTTCTATCAGGGTATGCTGCCTACATTACATCCCTTGGGATGCGGTCCTTCATCGACCCTGAAAGAACACGAGATGTTTCGTGTATGAGGCTACCCTATTTAGATAATTTTATAGTCTAATGATCGTAAGTACTTTGATTAGTTCTCTTAACTAAAACTTTTGAAGTAGGGCTCAGAAGCATTCAACTTTCTTGATTGAAAAAAACAAAAACTCTTGAAGTATTAAATTATTGAAATATAAATCACAGTAGTTAGTGACTAACATAGTGTAAGTCAACATGGATTTTAATCTATTCTTGTGCTAATTATAATACTTAAAAAATCTGCAGATAACACAGGTAAAAGCCTGTTGATGAGAGAGTACTTAGGATCAGTAGCATTCAACAACATTACAAGGTTAACATTTGGCAAAAGGTTCATGAACTCAGCAGGTGAAATTGATGAACAAGGCCAAGAATTCAAGGGCATTGTCTCTAATGGCATCAAAATTGGCGGAAAACTTCCATTGGCAGAGTATGTTCCATGGCTCCGTTGGTTATTCTCAATGGAAAACGAGGCCCTCGTGAAACACTCTGCACGTAGAGACCGGTTAACAAGGATTATTATGGACGAACACACTTTGGCTCGCAAGACAACTGGTGATACTAAGCAACATTTCGTTGATGCTTTGCTTACTCTTCAGAAGCAGTATGATCTTAGTGATGACACTGTTATTGGCCTCCTCTGGGTAAGTAAAAAATGTATCTTGTACGTATCAGTATGTTTATCTGGTAAAAGAACTAATATTTCATCCTAGTCAAGAGATTAACTCAATTGGTTATAAATTTAAAAACTATGATTGGGGCAATAACTTAGTGTTGGATAGAGACTATGCAAGTATATTGATGTATATGTGACATGATAAAGAACAAACCATTGAGAAAGTGTGTGACATGATAAGAACTAAGAATTTGAAAATGTATATATGTATGTCGAGTATGCAAGTACATTGATCTGCCTATGACACAATAAAGAACAAATGTACTTTTGAAAATGTGTCGATGACATGATAAAGAACGAACAATATGAAAAAGATATATGTATAAAGAGCATGCAAGTACAGTGATGTGTCTGTGACATGATAAAGAACAATCCATATCTTGAAAATGTATATATATGTATGTCGAGTATGCAAGTACATTGATGAGTCTATGACATGGTCAAGAATGAACCATCGTTTGAACATAAAAACTATCATTTTGTGACATTACAAACAACTCAGTGCACATAGATACATTTTCAGATTGTTCAGTAACATATATTGTGTTAGCTGAAGGATTTGAATCTTGTGAATTTGATTCTCATGAAAATTGGTAAGGGACTTTGGAAGTGTATAATAGAAGTTGAGAATATAGGATTCAATGAACTGTCTAGCATTTAATTTTGCACAGCCATATAAATAGTATTAATCACTCGCATTCATAGTATAAATGTTTGTACATGAAATTGTGCAGGATATGATTACAGCAGGTATGGACACAACCACCATAACAGTAGAATGGGCAATGGCAGAGCTAGTTAAGAACCCAAGGGTGCAACAAAAGGCTCAAGAGGAGCTTGACAGGGTAATTGGATCTGATCGGATCATGGCAGAAACCGATTTCTCAAAACTACCTTACCTTCAATGTGTAGCCAAGGAGGCTCTAAGGTTGCACCCTCCAACTCCCCTAATGCTTCCTCACAAGGCCAGTGCCAGTGTCAAAATCAGCGGTTATGACATTCCTAAGGGATCCATCGTGCATGTGAACGTTTGGGCTGTGGCTCGTGATCCAGCAGTGTGGAAGAACCCGTTGGAGTTCAGACCGGAACGCTTCATTGAGGAAGATGTTGACATGAAGGGACACGATTATCGGCTACTTCCCTTTGGTGCAGGAAGACGGATTTGCCCTGGTGCACAACTTGCTATCAACTTGGTAACGTCTATGTTGGGTCATTTGTTGCATCATTTTGTGTGGTCTCCGCCCCTGGGGGTTAGCTCGGAGGATATCGACTTGACAGAGAGTCCTGGAACAGTTACTTATATGAAAAATCCAATACAAGCTATTCCTACTCCAAGATTGCCTGCACACTTGTATAAACGCGTGCCAGTGGATATGTAAAAATCTTGTTCTTTTCCTTTTTGGCTTCTTTTGTTTAAGTCTTGAATTCTTGAACACTTGATGAAATTGTGGGGAATTTTGGGGTATTTAATGTTAGGCTTGTGTCAAATTTATATCAGAAGCTCGGGTTGTGTTTGGTTATATGTATTTTCATGCATTGATTAGAAGATAATGAAATGATGCTGTTTAAGTTCTTTGATAATGCATTTATATTTCTGACAAAAAAAAAATATCACCTTGTAATTGTTCAAGATCCTAAATCTTTACCAATTGCCAGGAATTTAGACACAAGACTAACCTTAACAATAAGTTACGGTGATAGTCAAGATTTAGCCAGAAATACTGACGATCAACCTAATTTGTTGTATAGAAACATCAACAGAAATACTGACGATCAACCTAATTTGTTGTATAGAAACATCAACAATACGTATTTGCTTCAAAATTGATCTAAATTGTTCCAAATAAATTCCAAATGACTCCAAATTTATTCAGCCTTGTAATGTCAATCCAAACAATTTCTAATTGTTAGATTCAACTCAAACTTTCAAAAATCAATAGATCCACTTTGTTTTCTTCTACAAACAAGCTCAATAAAACTCAACAGTGATTTTCTTCTAGTTTGGTCAACCAAAATCAATTAAAAATAATCACAGATAAGCAATAAGTCTTCAATTTTTAACTGCACATATTTTGACGGGTCGAAAATTGAACACCAACCTTTCAAAAGACCACGCTGCGCAAATACCTGCAGCAGGACGGCCCAATTTGGTGTTTTCAGTTTTGCTGTTTGGGCCGATTTGATCCGTTCCACTGCATTTAGGCGAGTTTGATTCTGCATACTAAAGTTCTTTTTTTTTTTTACGCGGATTGACCTTCCTATGGACTGGTTATTAATTTTTTACCTCTACTTTTCATTTAATAAAAATTCATGGACTAAAGTATTCTTTATTCGCGGATCTACTAAATCAGAGATTCTGGATTCGAATTCTAACAGAGACAAAAAAAAAGAAAAATAAATCACAAGATAAGATTTTCGTAGAAATTATCCCTATTCGGTCAAAGTTATATAGAGACTATGTTCTTTGGGGCATAATTTCTATATAACTAGCCGAACAAGGCATAAAATTAATTTTTCAACGAAATTTTGCCTTCAGTTATAGTTACATAGAAATTATGCCCCTTAAGTCATAATCTCTATAAAACTTTGATCGAATAAGCATAATTTCTATGAAATCTTTGCCTTGTAATTTTTTTTTTTTTTGACTGCTGATATTCGAATCCACAACTTTAAAAATATTTTCAATTATTTTTTAGACGAAGGATAAAATTAAAGATGACCAATTTGAAGGACAAAATAAATACCACCATACAAGGTAATTGATTGAAAATATCCCCAGGATAGCTTAAGAGATAAGGGATAATTGAAAATTTAAAATACTTCTAGATTTCCAACTTCCAAGGTATATTTTTGAACAATGTGAAATATGGGCTACTCCATCTATCTAACACGCCCAGTCACAGCCTACCAAAAGCGACTACTGTGGTTGTCATTACATGTTGTTTGTTTGGAGGAAAAAATAATTTTGGCATAAATTAATATAATGTCTGGACTTTGAATGCAACAGTTCAGTACACAAAATATCTCGCGTTAGCAGAGTTTGAAAAAGGGCCGTATTTTAAAAGATGTGATGTAAATAACCTATACAATTATTAGTGATTGTTTTCACGACTCAGACCTATGACCTATAGGTCACATGAAAACAACTTTATCATTACTCCAAGGCTCCCTTCAATGTTTTGACGGAGCAATTAGAAAAATAATCTACACATAATAATATAGTGGTTGGTTGCAACCATAAGAAAAAAATTAAACTCACATGCATAACTAACACAAAACCGACAAACCGCATCAAATTGATAATTCGAGTCAAACCGAGAAAATAATCCGACTAGTGGTTTGGTTTAACTTGGTTTGGTATTGAAAAAAAAATCAACCATAAGTGATTTGGTTTGGTTTTAACAAAAAAAAAGTTAAACCGGACCAAACTAGCCTAAAAGTACATGTATACAATTTTTAAAATATTTATACATAACATTTATTTATAATGTAATTTATAAATATTTCTCAAGTTTTTTCATAGTTTTTCTCTTTTAACATATTATTTCAAATTTAAACTTAGAATTTTTAATGATACAATAAGTTTTGTAGTCCATTGATATTAGTAACTCAAATAAAGCCCAAATCAATCATAATGCTAACAAAAGAAAGTCAATTCTAACACTAGGAATAACAATAATGTTGGATATCTATTACTACGTACTATTAATTTTGCATTGATTAGATAGTGAAAAATAATACTTAATTTAATTTTTCTTTAATATATAATTATGTAATTAATAATTAGCCGTACTCTGTTCTTTTAGTACTTTTAGATTCTGATCATTATCATTATTGTTTAGCGATTTCATTATCTTTTTTATTGAATATTTTAGTACAATGTCATCACTTATCTCACATTTTGTGTCATTTTCTTAGGAAATATCTTAATTAGATAGTTGTATCTTACTAAGACTAAAGAAATATTTGAAGCACAAGTTATATATTTTGTATGAAAACTTTGCTGGTAAAACTCGAACAACACGAGAAAATCGCAAAATTTGAAAACACCCGAAATTGAAAAATCCGACTTTTATTGATTTGGTTTGGTTTATAAATTTAAAAACCCAACACACTTAGTTTAATTTGATATTTAAGAAATCCAAACCAACCGATCCATGTATACCCCTAGTTAGCAGTATTATGAGATACCAACATTCAGTCATACAAAAACTTGTATATAATTTAATATGAAATTGAATGTAGAGTAATGTACACGTATTATCAATATATAGGGATAAAAACATTTCAAGGCAAATTGCTCTAAAAGTCATGGACTATAATTCTCGCATATTATGATATTATGACAATGCATGTGAACCAAATGATGCCTAATTAGAGTGAGCCATGTGTTTTATACAAACTTTTATCACTTAATCATGATTATTATGAATATTCTTATAGTAACTCAACATAATTCACTATTTCATTAATTATAAACACTGAATATACGTAAAGGATAAAGATTAAAATAATCATGAAAGTACTAGAGCAATGTAAAATGATATTTTAAATTTTCAAACTACATGGTCACCTTGAACTTAGCGTGGCATGACAATTTCTTCCACTTTTATTACAATGTCAACATTTGAATGGTCAAATGTATGTCATTTGATGAAAGATGGAGGTCAATACTATCTCATGGAGTATTCGCGTATGAGTCTGCAGCATTCAATGACTCATTAGGCCTGCAACCTGGTTGTCCATTTATACATTGGGTCAATTTGTAAACTTTAACCTTCCCACCTAGTTTCTTGGGCTCATTAATGATGTAATTGAAGATTTCTACTATAATCTTCTCTATTTTTTATTTTGTTTGTATGATAATTGGAGGTATCCGTGCAAGTTTAGCATACCTCGACTAATTTAATGAGATAGGTAATAAGAGATTATGTCTACTAAGACTTGGACAGATTGGAAGAAATAATTAGTCCCTCCGTCCCAAAATGATTGACATTTTTCACTTTTCGAGAGTCAAATGAGTTGTTCTTTGACCGTAATTTTTTAAAATATCTTTTAAATATTTTAAATTATTAATTATGGTAACTTATAGTACTTTGTACTTAGTTTCCAATTATGTAAATTTTATTTCAATAAATCAGAAGATTCTATGTTCTAACACACAATCAAAATTAGGAAATTTGATTCACGAAAAATAAAAAGTGCAAATCTTTTTGGAACAGAGAGAGTAATTTTTTTTCCGTCACAATTATTTTAACTAGAGACCCCATGGTCTCAATCATATTATTGACTACTATGCAACACACTTAGGTGCTGATTTATTTTAATTTATATGTTATCATAAGTGCAATTTGTTTTCATTATGAAGCTTGAATTTTTGTCCAAAAGATCAATGACAACAATAAGTTTCTCATTTTTTACAAAAAAAAAAAGCAAATTGTATATCATACAAACTTAGAACGTTATCACAAAGATTTGCACTAATATATTAACCGTTAGATAAATCGAAAGAAGCACCACAAAAGAGTGTGATGAATGGTAAATATTTCGAGTTTGAATCTTAAAATTAGAACATTTTAACAAGAAATACTTTACTCTTTGTGGTTCTTTCCATTACGATTACGAATAGTATAGTTAGTGGATTTCGGAGTTGGAATGCTTAAAGCAAACAGTTAAAAGAACTTGAAATGCATGAAAACTTTAAGATAAATTTTATAGGTGAAGTTAATATAATATTACCGTATAAGATATTTGCTTTAAAACATGTAAACTTTATTTTTACTATTAATAGTAACCAGAGCCGTTCCTATACTTTTAAGGATTCGCCGTAAGAAACAAAAAGAAACATTTTTTATTCACATGAAAAATTAACTTGATTGAGGGCCCTTTTTAAACAACTTACAAAAAAAACAAAATGCTTTATCAAGTGCCAAATATGATTTTGTGTTTAAAAAAAAACTTTTTGCTGCTCATTGGATTTTGAACACGCGAACCTCTTATTAGAGAAAGATTTTTGAAGGGAGCTCTCAATCGCTAAATTACATCTCTCATTGATAATATTAGAGACATTTTAAATACATATCTTAATATTTGAAACTAATAAAAAAAAATCTGAAACGAGGCCCCGCCAATCGGGAGCCTGTGCGGCAGCGCCCCTCGACCACCCCAGGGACAGCTCTGATAGTAATAAGGACGCGGAGACGCCATGCATGAGCTAGCCTTGATCACACTATGCACCTACTCAAATTAGATATATTTGACCATTCAATAGTTGACTTCTTCTACCGCCGTAATTTTGTTATGTCATGCTTATTTCAAGGTGACATATCTAGTTTGAAAGCTAAATTTATTTTTTGATAAATGCCCGAATAGATTACACTTGTTCTTAATAGGAGTAGGGGTGGGTATTGGGTATACGGTTCGATATTTTTAAAGTTCGGATTTGATAATCGATAATTCAAAGTAAATATCAAATACCGAATCGAAAAAGTTCGGTTTGATTCGAAAATCAAACTTCGATTCGATAAATTTTGATAAGATATTTGAGATTTACTATTCAAGAAAGTAACTATTCATAATAAAACATTATTTTTCTCAGGAGCCATGACTTCAAACTATCTCCATCTATACAATATTTTTAGGAGAAAAATAGTATGTGGACTTGAAATGTACGGGACAAACTAATGAAATCACTAAAGTTTTGACCAGCAAAACATTATGTGTGCTAGATACTATAATTTTCTTAGAAAGCTAAAAAGAATCTGAAATAGAAAAAGAATAGAGAGAAAGATTATAGTTCTGGAATAAGAAAATGCATATAATTCTAAATGTGTATATCTCTTTCATATTGAAATCGAGGAAGCACAGTCTCAAGACAAGCATAACAGAGGGAAAAAAGAAGTGAAGAAGAGCAAGGAACAAGAGGAAAAAGATGAAGAAACCCCATAATTTTACTAAATAATTCGATATTCGAGAAATACCGAATATCAAACTGTATTAATGTCTCATATCAAACGAATTCAAATATCATAATTTTGAAATTTTATTCACGAATATCGAATTATCAAATTTTCAAGTTCAATTCGATAATTCAGATTTCAATAATTTATGCTCAGGCCTAATTATAGGAGTACTACAATAAAAACTCATGTAGATTCAATTCCGAGCCAATTAGTTGTTCGAGATATATGAATCATTAGTGTCCACGTGCTTCGTTTACGTCCATGCTCCATACATTGTTTGGATCCCCTTAAACACATTGCTTTAGATTTTTTTTGTTTTCCGCTGGTTGTTGGATAACTGTATTGAAGCTTCAACTAATTCAGATTCACGTTATATAATGCTCATTAAAAAAGAAAGCGTTCCGTATAAAAAAAATATCAGACTTAAACCCGAGACTTTAAGGGTTTATCTATTCCACTGCAATTCTTGAATGTTGTCATCTAATACACCAGCAAGCTAGCTATATAGTAGTAGCTGAATCACACTAGTCAGTTTAGTTAAATATTTCGACTCAGAATTTATTGTAAGTTTCAGTTGAATCTTTCTCTGATTTGAGCATTAGATTTTTTTGCATTAATAACAAGGCTTTAGCTCACTATTAGAAATAGAGATCATCGACGAATCACTGATAAATTCGTGTAAATAATATGATTTGCCCATCTAATTCCAACCCAAATAGCTCACTGGGAAAAAACATGGTGGGAAACAAGTTCATACTAAAACGCTGAAAAATTTCATAATTTTTTCGTTTGAAAATACTACTATTTTTTCTTTTCTCACTGATTAAATCAAAATATATATAGTAATGACTATTGAATATTTATATCAGTGAAAAAAATAGTAATTTTCTAGTAGTGGCTTCAGCCAATTGAAAGTAGTCGATCGTTCAATAAGAAAGTGTAATAAATGTCCAAAACAAGAGTGCGTATGACTAGAATTTGAATGTATTGTAGCCCCCAGGGGCACATGCGAGTTGGTAAGTAGCAAGGTGATTGGGGTACAACCACTCGACGTCGCGGGTTCGAATCCGTGTGGTGACAAGCTTTCTTTGAAATATTGCAAGGGCGTTGTTTGGGTTCGTGTCCCGTTGGTCCTCTCCCTTGCGGGGCTGCCACTCGCGCATATCCCTCGATTTACATCCCACCCGGCCAAGGGGCCTCTGGTACAGGTGGGGGGTTTTCGCCTTCGGGACTTTCTGTTGGGAGTTTTGCTCTATGGTACTTTATAAAGCAAGACGGAAGTATTTAACTATTACAAGTATTCGAAAGGATAAACAAAGATTCAATAATTCAACATGGAATCTGAAAATTACAATAGTTACACAAGTAAAAACCGGAAATTCCAGCTTTATAGAAGACGGAAAAATGTAAAATGTTTTTGCCGAGTCGAGTGTAGCACTCATCCTTAAGACAATATTGCCCCGTATGTATCCTTTATACGTCCCGGACAATTTGTCTCCCAAGATAAAACGAAGAATGGAACCCTTGAGCAAAGGAAACTCAAGAGCTACCGTGAAGAATATTGAGTAACGAAATGATGCTTGGAAGTTGTAGGAAGAAAATTATTTCGGTTGTGTATTTTCGTGCCTTTTTTTCTGCATCTGTTTATGTATTTTCGTGCATATGTCTTAGTGCTCAACAATGGTGTAATGGGGTGTTTATATAGGAGAGGGAGGGGTTGTTTATCGCTGAAAAGCGCCTCCATAATAGCCAAATAATGGCCATTATGGAGGTAGTAAAGTCACCAACATAAATGGGAGAAAGACCAACTGTTTTGGCCATTATAGGAGGAGTAATTCAGCCAAAATAAATGGCTGAATTGAGTGCTTGGCATTTCGTTTTTGACCGTCGAAATTCGATTTTCTCGGGAAACTTCGGGACCAAACCGCACATCCGAAAGAATTCCGGTCCAAATCGTATATCCGAAACTTCGGGATCAAACTGTACTTCTGGCAAAGTTTTTGGCCCAAAAAGATAATATTAGAAGACCCACAGCCCATGAGCCCATGAACCGGACCGGACGGGCGGGCGGCGGCGACGCGCGTGTGGTCTTTCCTCGAACCGAAGCACATCTAGGTCCTCCCTCCTTTAAACACATGGGATACCCCTTGGGGTCCCAAACCCCAAACCAATTTCGAATCTTATATACACAACAATTCTTTCTTCCTCTACCGATGAGGGAGAATTACACACAATACCACACTTTCCATGCTTCAAACACCTTACTTCGTGAACCAATATCTCTTTCATTTCTCAATGAAATTTGACGATTCTTGGCCCTACGGTTATCTACGTACTTAGTAGATCATGTATGTGTGAAGAACCGGATTCTCCAACATACGTTACACTAGTGTTTAAGCCGTTAAAGTTGGTCGGTCGCAACTCCCGCCAAAGGCAAATTTCCAACACTTTCCCCTTCACAAAGAATTTGAATGTATTGTAATCCAGCTAGCTAGAAAATATCATTTACTGACTTTGTTAGAATGAAATAACGAGATAGATCAAATTAGCTAGTAAATATTATGCATTAAAATTAATCCAGTTTATCATATCCTGCCATTTTCTGCATTACCAAGAGTGTCTAAATTTAAAAATCTATGTAGTGGTGCTTTTAAATATTTTTAATTACTCCACGAGTTATAAGGAAGGCGAGTCTTGGCTTAACTGGTAAAGTTATTGTTAAGTGATCAGAGGATTCTGGATTCGAGCGGTAAAAATAACCTCTTGCGGAAATGAAGAGTATGCATACAATAGATCCTTGTGGTCCGGCCCTTTTCCAAATACTGCGCATACCGGTAGTTTAGTGCATCGAGTTGTCTTTAATGCATGAGTTATAAATAAACAATCACCCTCTATCTAGAAAAAGAAACTGATAATTTCAGAAAAAAGAGTTGCCATTATTGTAGATGCCGCATAATTATTACTACAATCAAACCATTTGAAGAATCAACTTGCAGTCATGCCGCAAGTTATAATTTATTAATTTGTCAACTACATTTATGAATCAACGAAATAAGGCAATCCTTAGATAAGGTCAATATGGAATAATCAACAAACCATTTTCTGAACTACTGGTTCTCTCTTTACAAGTTGATTTCAATCAGTGGCGGAGCTAAGTGTGCAAGAGGTTTATCCGAATTTTCATCAAAAAAGTATATTTATATCTAAAATTATAATTATTTTTTATATATATATACAAAGTTGACTTATAAAAAGTATATTTATATCTAAAATTATAATTATTTTTTATATATATACAAAGTTGAGTCTCCTTGACTTATAAAATTATGACTCCGCCACTAATAAGACAATCATATGAATATCACTACAAGAAAAAAAACATTTGCCAACAATATTTTTTGTTGTCATGTGTTGGATGTTGTTGCCAAAAAAAATTATTGCATGCCGTTACAATAACCTTCGATGCGAAAACTTTTCACAACAAGTTGTTTTTTATTGCCATTTAAGTTTTTAGAAACAATATATTACATTTTTGTTGCAATTTAAATTTTTATTGTCAATTCTGTATTTTCTTATAGTGTACATTTTCATCCTAGAAATTATGCTGGTTCTTTTACAACAATCATCAAGTTCCTCAAAGTTCAATTTAAAAATGAGTTTAAAAGTATGTACACATTCAGTGTAAGAAAGTTTTTACGCTACCTAATTATTCTATGGAAAGCCTCCCAAAAAGTGAGATTGTAATCTTAAAAATAGGTTAAGTTACTTGTAATAATAAACAAACATGATGTGACAGTATAAATTTTGTTCACAAAGCGTGTATATATCTTAATCTCAAACGAATTTACATATATTAAAGTACGACTTTTTCTTTTTTGAGGGAATGAAAAAATAGTATTTAAAGGGGCCGTAGCTTGCCTCATTCCTTCACCTACAAACATTTATTTTCCATAATGGCTCTTAGTTTAGTACTCTACGTATCTATATTTCTCATCTTTTTATGTTACAAACTTTACCACCGGCTCACGGCCAAGTTGCCACCAGGACCGTGGCCGTGGCCGGTCATCGGGAACCTCTTCGATATAGCGCCGGTGAGGTTTCGATGTTTTGCCGAATGGGCCCAAATTTATGGGCCTATTTTTTCTTTTTACCTCGGGTCGCAGCTAAATGTGGTGGTGAATAATGCGGAACTTGCAAAAGAAGTTCTTAAAGATAATGACCAAAATTTGGCCAACAGGTTTAGAACTAAACCTCTTGATAATGTGAGTAAAAATGGGATGGATTTGATTTGGGCTGATTATGGGCCTCATTATGTGAAAGTAAGGAAGCTTTGTAATCTTGAGCTTTTTACTCCAAAAAGACTTGAAGCTCTTAGACCTATTAGAGAAGATGAAGTTATTGCCATGGTTGAGAACATTTTCAGAGACTCTAATAAGCCTTGTAAGTTTGTTTTTCACTTTTACTCTTTACTGTTTATGTTTTTGTGGGTATGTAGTGTCTGAAGTTAGCCACAAAATTTGGAGTTATATATGGTTGGAGTTCATGCATGCGTGAAGTTCAGGCAAAAACTACTGAATTATATATATTTTATGATTGAACTGCAGCTATATATGTATAAACTTCATGAAAAAAATGGCTGAAGTTCTAGCAAATATATGACTGAAGTTTAAGAAAAAATGACTGAAATTCAATAATATGTGTCTGAAGTTCAGACTAAAATAACTAAACTTGAGCAATATAATTTTTTTCTACAGTTAGGCATGATAAATTTCAAACACCCTAAATTTGAAGTTATTAATTACAAAATCAATAGACTTGTAAATTTTTACCCACTTCAATCGGTTGATATGGGGCAGTTTTAGATTTTTGTTTTCTTTTTGACGTAGTTAACGGGTTAAGAGTGAATACTCCACTGAGTCAACAGTGGCCAAAAACATAACAGCATCTATCATTATCATTACGTTAATCAAATACTGGTGCAAATAATATTCTAAAACGTTATGGAAGTTCCTTTTTAATTGTATCTGTAATGATTAAATGGAATTTTTTAGAAATTTTTTATTTAATGTTGTGGAGCATAAGCACTACAATTCAACGGGAAAGTCTATTTTTTTCCAGTCAAGAAATAGGATATAGAATTAGACCCCTTACCACACGCTTTATAAAAAATAGTTTTTGGTAACTAGTCCAAAATGAAAGCAATAAAATAATGAATATAATAGTCAATGTATTTAATTACTCAAAGAGATTATACTGCAATTTGATTATTATACCTTGGTTAATATTCTATGATACTATGTTTAGAAAGTGGAAATTCCAATCATTATTGAAGTACATATATAGCTTTCAGCATCAAAAAGGAAAAGGTACATATATAGCTTGACTGAATAATTTTAAATGGATCTAACAAGATCACAAACTCGAATGATGATAAATATATAAACACTTCATATACTTACGACCTAGATAACTTTTACATTATTAGTGCAACTAAGCAGGGGTTATAGCAAATTATCATTCTATTTTGAGTTTATCATATCAAACTTGTTATGCAAATTTACCTAATTGTAGGGCAATTTTTAGACGAATAGTCGGTCAGATTCACTGTTTACTTTTCCTAGCCCGTGTACGTGGATCATATACTCATTATACACGATTATGCACATATTTCACATGGATTACACATATATTATATATCATTCATTTATTTTTAATTTATGCAGTTGAATGAGCGATTATTTGAGTCAACTCTTTTAGAGTATTGTAGTCAAGAGTTTAAATTTTGAATTCGTCTTTGTATTTGTGTACAGGCAATGTTAGTAAAATCTTGATGCTAAGAAGCTACTTGGGATCAGTAGCATTCAACAACATAACACGGCTAACATTTGGAAAAAGATTTATGAACTCAGAAGGTGAAAGTTGATGAACAAGGTGAAGAGCTCAAAGCCATTGTAACAAATGGGATTAAAATTGGAGGAAAGCTTAATTTGGGAGAATTTGTACCATGGCTACGTTGGGTATTTAAAGATGATAATAATGCTCTTGAGGCACAAGACAGGCGTTTGGATAAATTTACAAGAATTATAATGGAAGAACACACAATTGCTAGGAAGAAAACTGGGGAAACCAAACAACACTTTGTTGATGCTTTGCTTACTCTTCAGAAGGAGTATGATCTTAGTGATGACACTGTTATTGGCCTTCTTTGGGTAAGTATATAACTGATGTTTTCTACATATTTGATATTAATAGAGTCTAATTTTTATATTCTGACTGATAATATACTAATATAGCGAATAATCATAACTTTATCATAATGATTAACATTTCACCACTTAGTTACCCATAAAATATGTTAAATTCTTGCAGGATATGATAACAGCAGGGATGGACACAGTAGCCATAACTGTTGAATGGGCTATGGCTGAACTGGTAAAAAATTCAAGAGTTCAACAAAAAGTCCAAGAGGAGCTAGATCGGATTATTGGGTCGAATCGGACTATAAACGAATCAGATATCTCCAAACTCTCCTATCTACAATATGTAGTCAAAGAATCACTAAGGTTGCACCCTCCAACTCCTCTAATGTTGCCTCACATGGCCGGTAAGTTTAGCAACCTATTCAGAATTTTAATTTGATGAGTTCAACTTTTAGAATTTTTTCGCTAAACACATTACACTTTGAAAATTTAATATTTTTTGAAATTGCAGGGTTGATTTACACAAATATTCCTTTTTAAATTCTCATTTAGATTTTATTTCTATTTTTAAAAGTTGTGTAAATATAATCTTTGCAAATCTGAATACGTTAGACTCAGACTAATTTTTACTCATATATTTTTCAACCTACAGACAAAATATTAGATTGTCGTCTAACTTTGTCATATCTTACAATATTTTAGATTGTGGTCTATGTTCTCTCGAATTAAGTATTCCAATTTGGCCAAAAGGGATCCTTAAGTTTCAAGAGAAATTATGAACAATTGTCCTAAAAAAGGGCAGTAATTTTTTGGTGATGTGCATTGAAATATTGAGTTCAGTTAAACCCGTTTCTTACATTCTCTATCCATCATTGCAGGTAACAATGCCAAAGTGGGTGGTTACAACATTCCAAAAGGTTCAATGGTACATGTTAATGTATGGGCCTTAGGTCGTGATACAAATATTTGGGAAGACCCTTTACAATTTTGGCCAGAAAGATTTATGAAAGAGGATGTTGACATGAAGGGACATGACTATAGGTTATTACCATTTGGTTCTGGTAGACGTGTATGTCCAGGAACGAACCTTGCAATTAATTTGGTCACGTCTATGTTAGCCCATTTGTTGCACCATTTTGTTTGGTCACTGCCTATTGGTGTTGAGGTTGAAGATGTTGATATGATGGAGAGTCCTGGCACAGTAACTTATATGCAAACTCCATTACATGTTGTTCCTACTCCTAGGTTACCTCTACACTTGTACACACATGTGCAATGAACATGTAACGTCATTTATTTATTTTTAAAGTTTACTATAACACACCTATCGAATCAACAGGACAATCAGATCCAAAACTCAAACAACCTTCTATCAGTACCACTAGATTATAGGTGGTAATATGTAACATTTGTTTTTTGTATTGGTTATATTTTTTTGTTGTTAGTTAATTAAGTGTGTTTTACTTTCAAGTCTTATGAAGTTGTAACATCTTTCTGAAATAAAATGCATCCATTAATTTTTTTTATTTTGGAGTACTAGAGAAGTTTCAATATGTTCCCAATATATTTTATTATTTTGTATAATAATCGAATTGAACTTGAAAACATTTTTTTTATTTAATGTACCTTAAGTTTAGCCTGTTCCAATGTTCCACGTGGGCAAACTAACAAAAGAAATAAAAAGAGATGTCTACTTAATAACTGCCTTGAAAAGCGAAAACAAACGAAAGAGTTTCTCAATGTAAACTCATCTCAAATAAAATATTATATTAGTAAACATAAAGATTAAAATAGCAAGTACTAGAGCATGTAATATAACATCTTAAATTTTCAAACTAGATGTTCACCTAGAACTTAGCATGGCACAACAAATTTCTTCATTTTTTTATTACAATGTCAACATTGAATGGTCAAATATATGTCATCTGATGAAAGATGGGGTAATCCGCTCCTCAGCATTCAAAGACCCATTAGGCCTACAAGTTTGCTGCCCATTTACACATTCCGCCGATTCCTAAACTTTACCAATCGACCTATTTCTTTGGTTCATTTAATGTTGCCTTCGAGCCACAGAAACCACATGTGACAAAATTGTAAGATAAGATTGCGTATAATAGATCCTTGTGATAAGACTTTTTTCTGGATCCTACGCATATAACATAGTGCACCGGATTGCCTAAAAAAAGAAATTGCATGGATTTCCCTTCAAATGGGTTGGTCTTTAGTTTTGACCTTCAAATATGGGTCTTTAATTTTTCCCTTTAAATTAATTTTAAAAAAATAACATGGTGTAATTAACATATACATTGTATTTACCATTGTTTTACAAAATTACAATACGTAACTACATTTTAGATAATGTACAACATCAGAAAACAAGGAGGGTTCACGGTTACGTCGTCGACTGTTGATCGACCGTAACAACAAAAACGTCACAAACCCCTAACGTCGATCCGCAGTCCAAAGTCCATCGCGCTTTTACTGTCTTTCCTAGAGTGTTGTCACTGCAATAACCCTAGCTGAGGAAGAAACAACTGGGCAGAATCAAAGCAAAGTAAGGAAAAAAACAAATCTGCTCTGCTCTATGACGCTTTGAGCAAATGGAGAACTAAATATAATTTAAGGTATACAGTGATTCACCGTCCAAACACCACCGTCTTTTCGCCTATATTTCTGTATGTTGAATACAAGCTGAGATAAGTGAATGGTAGAATAGTAAATATACAGCTAAGATATTTTGTATACAGTTAGTTAGTTAGTTAGAAAGAGAGTACATATATATTGTACACGACTGTATTGAGCAGTTGAGTTAATTGAAGAAAAATTCCCATCTCTCTATCTACTCTGTTATCTTCCTCTACAAGATTTCTCATTAATCTTAGACCCTTTCGATGGCTGCTAACATGGTATCAGAGTCATTAACACCAATCTGAGGGCTTCGTAACTTGATGGGTTAAACTGGTAGCATTGTAGAGCAAACTAGAATCAACACGACAAGTTGCGATAGCAAAGTTCAGTGAAATTGAGGTCAATTCGGAGTCGAATTCTGTGTAATTGAAGCTCAATTGAACTCAACAATGGCGATTGAGAATGAAAAAATAGCGAGATTCAACAAACATATTTCGCTGCTATAAGAAATGCAGCAGTACCTACAATTGATCACAATCACCCGCTTTACCTACAACCAATTGACACTCCAAGTAGTTCTCTTATCTCGCTTACTCTTACCGGATCTGAAAACTATGCTCTATGGAGTCGGTGGATGAGAATTGGTTTGTTAGGAAAGAGTAAGTTAGGGTTTGTGGATGGTAGGTTTCCTAAGTCAAAGTTTGATCCAATACTGTATGATCAGTAGAAGAAGGTAAATGTTGTAGTTCTTTCATGGATTATATGTGTTGTGAGACCTGGTCTTTTAAGTTGTGTAGTGTATGCATCAAATGCACACAAGGTCTATGAGGATTTGAAGGAAAGGTTTGGCAAATTTAATGGATCGAGAGTTTTGTACTGGCACAATGAAATTCACACTTTTAACCCAGGGTACAATGACAATTTCTGACTTTTTTTAAAATTGAGAGATCTTTGGGACGAGTTTGATGCTCTCATGCCCGGTCCTGCTTGCCCCTGTCCCGAATCCATGAATTACACTAAACACTTCGAGTATCAAAGGTTGTTGCAATTTTTAATAAAGTGTTTGGCTTAGCGTAGAAAGTGATAATTTCTTACTTGCTTGATCGCCTAGTATATTGTTTCCTGTGAATTCGACCCCGACCCTTAGTTGGGTAAATTATGTTGCGACGACCGTTTATACTTTCTCTTTGAGGAGTGGATTTGAACGTTATCATACACCCATGTACTCATCGATACAAGATGTATTCGTTGCGCGAATGAATACGGTTGATATAGGCGCTTGGAAACCGAAACTTTAGCTATGAATTGTAAATATCCAAACATTAGCTACGCCTGGTAAATAGCTTCAAACTGTAGTGGTCTCTTTAAGATCCTCTCTTTAATTTTTTTCTTTCAGAATCGAACTTCTAAAGGGGCATATGTTATTTAAGGGTGTGTGGTATACATATGAGATAGTATGTTGTGAAAATATAAATTTATGCCCCGCGAAAAAGTTATTTGTCAAGAAAAGTAAACTATAATCGGCACTAATTTAACTTTATTATGATAACATGTGATGTTCGAGCTAATTTGTGTGCACTTCAACTATATTTCACATGGTATCTACTACCATGCATCAACATATATACTGATTAGCTCTTTTTTTGTCAAGACTTGAACAGATAAAAAGAAATAACCTTTAATGATTATATTTTTGCCTTAATTAGAATTTAAACATGACACTTCATGATAATCAATCCATTTTAATTTATAACTAATAGGCCATACTTTTGGTTATTGTTCTATTTTAATTTTTATCTTGTCATAAATGCAATTTCTTTTCATTACGAAGCTTTAATTTTTCTCTAAAAGATCAATAACAACGATAATTTCCCATCTCTTTTTTCCAAAAAGGTGGAACTCCCACCCCAGGAGCCCCCACACCCCGGTCCGACAGGTCAGTGAAGGAGGTAAATCATGGTGACTCAATTGATTTCAAAGGTTAGACCAGATCCACACGCGCACAAGGGGCCCTCCTTTATTCAAGAAGTAACCCCCACACTGCCGCTGACGGGATTCGATCCTTGGCCATTTTCCAAATATCCCCCTTGATAACCAATTCAGCTGCCCAAGCGGACATAATTTCCCATCTTTAACAAGGAAGATTTACATCATACAAACTTAAAACATTTATCACAAAGATTTTTACCACATTACTGTATTTAACCGCTATATAATATTGAAAGAAGCATCTTAGAAGGGTGTGATAATCGGATAACAATTTAGTATTTGAGTTTTGAAAATAGATAATATTTGAATCGTAGTGGATCTTCTATCGTGATGCGAATTATTACGACTAGTGAATTTCGAAGTCTGCTTGAAAAGTATAAGATGAATTTTATAGGTGAAGTTTATATAATTAGATTAGATATTTTGTTTTAAAGACAAGAACTTTATTTTTACTATTAATAGTAAGGACGCGGAGACACCATGAGCTTTGATCACACTATCCTTAATTAGATATGTTTGACCATCTAAAGGTTAACATTTTTAATATTTTTATGTCATGCTTATTTCAAGGTGACTATCTAGTTTGAAAGCTCAATTTACTTACAAAAATATCAGAAGATCTTACTAAGTCTATATATGAGAAGTACAAGAATAATGGATAATGACGCTTCAATTCAAAGCCAGTTACAGTTCGATATATAAATCATAATTGCCCATGTCATTTTATTTAAAACCTCATACATTTTTTGTATTCGCTTAAACACATTACACTAGATTTTAAATTATTGATTTGTTTTACGCTGGTAATTAATGTATTGCAACCTTCTTTCTCCCTTCGCGCTTGGAATCGACAACAAGTGTCGATGTCTTAAACATGTGAGATAATGTTTTTTTTTTTGTTTTAGTCAAAAATGGCAATATTAAACATCTTATGTAATTGAGATAAGGGTGGCATTTTTGTTATCTAGCTTATTTTCACTACGATGTCGTCATACAATGCAGAAGCAAGCTAATTATAGTATTAGCTGAATCACACTAGTCAGTTTAGTTGAATATTTTGACTCAGAATTTATTTTAAATTTCAGTTGAATTTTTCTTTCTCCGAGTTCAACAAATTAAATATCTTTGACATTGATAGGCCTTAGCTTCAGCCTATTGAAAATACTCAAGTCGTACAGTACGAAGGTGTAATAAGGGGTCGTTTGGGTGGACATAAGTTATCCGAGAATAATTAATCTTGAGATTAGTTATTCCATCGTCCTACATGAATAAAATAACACTACAATCCCGAGATAGCTATTATATCATGATTTTATTCCAACCAAATATGAGATAAACACATCACAAATTTAATTTTGGGATTAAATATCCCTTGTCCAAAATAAATGAATATGTTCCCTGTCTTTTCATTCATTATTGTGTACAATTTATAGAAATCATGGTTATTGACAAAGCTACAGTCACGACCCGACCCGACGGGCCGCGACTAACCGCCCTAATGACGTCATTATACTAACCTCTGTCACACATAATCTAACTAACCCTTAATGAGTCCGAAATCCGGCAAAGATAACGTCGCAATAAAAACATATGCCGGGGTAGGCAAGCCGACAAGGCCGCCTTTACCCCCGAATGCACTGTCTCTCCGAGGAGTCACAATTAGCCAATATAAAATAACAAGCAAGCCGACAAGGCCGCCACCGATAGTAACGTATAAACATGGGAACACCCCAAATACGAATACAATAACATGACCGACCCAAACAGAGTCATAACCCTTACATACGTACAACCCACCACCGTCTACGTACCTCTATAAGAAGAAGAACGACATATGACGGGACGGGCCCCGTCGTGCCCCTAAATACAAACGAAGCTCTAAAGAGATTCGGTACCAACATGACAAAGCTCTGGATCAAAGGAGCTTTCCAACCTGCTGAGTAGGAACCTAGGCCTGAGGTTCACCAAGCTGAAAACATGTACCTGCGGGCATGAAACGCAGCCCCCCCCCCCGAGGAAAGGGGGTCAGTACGAAATAATGTACTGAGTATGTAAAACATGAAGTTGTAAAAGAGATCATAAGTAGCCAACAGAAACATGAGATCAGTATAAAAATCAGGATTCAAATCCAACTGTGCCATAAACCATAAAAGTCAGTTGTGCCTTATAAACATGAGAGGCAAGTCAAGAAAAACATGTATGCATGTCCATATACATATATATACCTGTAACGTAACCCGACCCACTAATGCGGGACTCGGTGAATCATATCATAACCCGGCCCATGCTGGGACTCGGTAAATCATCTCTCATCTATGGATCCATCCTACGTAACCCGGCCCCCTAGTGAGGGTCTCGGTGAACAATGCAAGGTGGTGCACGAATCGTAACCCGGCTCGGGACTCGGTGAGGTGAAGTAGTAACACTTAGCACGAGTAGATATCATGAGTGCCATGCAAGTAAAAATCATCATTTGACTCTCAATAAAATCATTACAATAATGTCATAATAAACTCTTAGCTGAAAAATCATAGACACTTCTCATAACAATCCTCTTTAGGAATTAAACTATATAAGAATTAAGTACGTCCGCCGTACTTTCATTAAAGCATGCCAAAAGAAAGAAGTAAGGGTTTCACATACATCTTAGACGAATTAATCGACTCAATATTAGCGTACGCCTCGTTTTAGAACTTCAACCTTGTTGTCGAATTTATCTAAGTTCCGTGGGTCCTTGTAAGCCCCTATGAATGCTTATCTACATCATACGGATGATTTAAATCATAATCGACTCAACATACTAAAAACAGATTCTTAGGGATATTCTAACGAACACTTTGAAAGCGTAGAACCTATATTCCTCCTATTTCGAAATCTAAGTAGTGAAACATCCAACTCTCTTAATCCTCCTTCTTATACTACTACAATCTCCAAAATAGTACCACAATTTCACATGCAAACCCGGTAACTCCTAATTACAGCAGTCCTAACGATACCCGACCCAAATTCGCATTTGTCGACAATCGTCTTAAGAACTAATAGCAAGAATCAAGTCCAAAACTTGTACAAACTTAGAGAATAAAGAAGATTACCTCTCTGTTAGACGCAGTGACGAGAATCGCCGGAAAGCCTTGCGCTTTCGCCGGATTCCGACAACCAGAAATAGAACCAAAAATCGATTTGCGCCAGAATCCTTTCGCATTCAAGGTTCTTGTAAAGTTCCTGAGTTTCTAAGCTTGTTATTAGCTTCGATTCTACTGGAATCAAAGCCTAGAACACCTTGAATTCTCCCTCGTTTTGGTTATATGGATGCTCCCGAAAATCCCTAATTTTTGGTCGAAATTTCAGAAAACCATCAACTGAGCTTACTCTTGTTGCTAGAAATGAATTTGGTGAAGGAGTTTGGTAGAGATGAAGAGAACTCTGAAGGATCCATTGTTGTTCATTATAGAGAAGAGAGGAGTTGGAGAAATGAAAAGAGAAAGAAAAAAATGGAGAATAGAAGGCATCGGACGGTCGATTTGGTTTGGGGCTTGGTCCCCCCAAATCGTTTATTAAACTCCCTCTTACCAACTCCCACTATAATTTGTCCCCTTCCTAATTAATTAATCCCACAATTAATTAATTATACACACAATTAAACCTCCGATCTCCAATTATTTAAATCCCGACGATTACTAAAATCCTCATATGTCAATATCATACTTCCCGTAATAAAAATATCAGTCTATACTCACTCCGGGGACACACAATTTTTATTTAAACTCCATCGTCACACTTACTAAATCCCAAAATTATTTCGGGATCACGCCCTTTTATATACTAATCCTCTTATTAATATACACAAGTACAACGAAATTTTCCCGGGTCCGGGTCTACTCACCTACGTTACGAGTTCAACCGCTACCCGAAAATACGGGGCGTTACAGCTACAAACTAGGTAACTAATTACAATGAGAATATTAACTAACAAGATTTAAAAAGATATACAATGATACGGTAATGTTCTGATAATATTCTATTACACCCCCGCAGTTGAAGCGGGAGGTTCTTATACGCTGAGACTGGCTCGAAAATCATCAAAGAGTATGCGCAGAAGTCCTTTAGTAAATATGTCAGCAATTTGATACCGGGAAGGAACATGAAGGACACGAACTTGTCCACGAGCAACTTTCTCATGTACAAAGTGAATATTCATTTCAATGTGTTTAGTATGCTGATGTTGAATGGAATTGCCGAAAAGATATATCGCACTTACATTATCACAGTAAACTAATATAGCCTTGCGGATTGGGCAATGAAGCTCCAACAGAAGGTTGTGTATCCAACAAGACTCAGAAATAATATTCGCTACTCCTCTATACTCGGCTTCGACACTAAATCGAGACAAAGTAGGTTGTCTTTTAGAAGACCAAGAAAGAAAGTTACCTCCGAGGAAGACACAATAATCCGACGTGGATCGACGAGTGTCTGTACATCCACCCCAGTCAACATCAGTGTAAGAGGTGAGACCAAATATTAATGACTTGTACAGGTGTAAGCCGAAGTGAAGAGTACCTTGGACATATCGCAAAATACGTTTGAGTGCATTCATATGTTCATCCTTTGGGCTGTGCATATGTAAGCATATTTGTTGCATGACATAAGATATATCTGGTGTTGTGAAAGTGAGATACTACAATGCTCCTGCTAAACTGCGATAGTGAGTCGAGTCTGCATACGGAGAACCCGAAGAGGCTCTGAGTTTGGAATTAGTGTCCACTGGTGTAGGGGCCGGTTTACAAGACGTCATGCCTGCTCATTCAAGAATCTCTTCGGCGTACTTCCTTTGACAAAGAAATAAGCTACATGCATGTCTCGTAACAACAATGCCCAAAAAATAGCTTAGGGGGCTCAAATCCTTCATAGCAAACTCAGAAGCAAGGATTGACATAATTGATCGGCGAAGTGCATCAGAAGATGTAGTTAAGCTGATATCATCAACATATAACAGAATGTATGCTATGTCATTACCCTTGCTAGAGATGAAAAATGAATGATCAAATTTTCTATGTGAAAAAATGATAGAGGATACAAAATAGCAAAACAGTTGGTACCATGCACGAGGAGCCTGTTTCAGTCCATATAGTGATTTCTTCAAATGACACACATAATTTGGATGAACCGGATTCCTGAATCCCATAGGCTGATGCATATAAATGGTTTCATGAAGGTCCCCATGCAAGAAGACATTTTTGACATCAAGCTGATAAATAGGACATGATTTGGACAAAGCAATACTGAGAACGGTCCGAATAGTTGCCGGTTTCACCACCGGGCTGAAAGTTTCATCACAATCTACTCCCACCTATTGAGACCTACCATCACCTACAAGACGGGCCTTGTGCCTCTAAAAAACCATCAGATTTCTTTTTATGTCAAAAAATCCACATAGAACGAATAACATTAGTATCAGGAGGACGAGGCACTAGATCCCACGTCTTATTTTCAATAAGAGCAATATATTCGTCAATCATGGCAGTTTTCCAATTTGGATCGGACAAGGCATTTTTTGGGTTGCGGGGAAGAGGTGAAAGGGCAACCAAAAAAAAATTAAATATTGTTTGTGTTTGGAAATACCGTGCATATCATGAGTTTCCATTGTCCGTAGGGGTGTCGTGTAGGGATAGATGGGATGTGACTGGGCAGGCTGTTGGCTAAGAGGGAAATCAGGTGAGCTAGGATCGAGAAGGTGGGGCATATGCGCCGGCCGAAAAGCGGCAGCGGGATCGAGAGATGGGGCGAGTGCGCTGGCCAAGAAGAGGCAGTGGTATCAGGAAGCCGAAAGGGTCTATTCCAGGTTCTCGCGGCTGGGTTTGTTGGCCCACCCGACATAGGACGATAGGAATTGGGTCGGGCACCGGTGACGGTACCGACTGATTTTGTAAGTGATGAATTAAAAGGGAATTAAGGACATCATTTAAGAAGTCATAGGAATTCGAAGGTGGAGAATGTAGTTTGACAAAGGGGAATTGAGACTCATCAAATATGACATGCCTAGAAACGATTATTGTTCGGCTGGACAAGTCGTAAAAGTTGTAACCTCGATGATTAGACGGGTAATCAAGAAAGACACACGGGGTGGACCGAGGTTCCATCTTATTGATTTTGGTGGAGGGATGAAGGGGGTAGCATAGACATCCAAAGTTCATAAATGCATATAGGAAGGATCCCGAAGATAGAGAACTTGAGTTGGAGACTTGTGCTTGAGAGACTTGTTTGAGAGAATGTTCAAGAGATAAGTTGCCATTGATAAAGCGTGATGCCAAAAATAAGGGGGGATAGAGGCGTGGACAAGGAGGGCATGAACCAAGTTATTTATGGTTCTTATTTTTCGTTCGGCTTTGCCATTTTGTGGAGAGGTGTGGGGACAAGAAAATTGAAAGGCGAGACTATGTTTGGCGCAAAAACGTTTAAATTGTTTATGGTCGGATTCCCCCCACCCCATTATCACATTAAAAATATTTGATATTCTTTTCAAATTGTGTCTTAGCACTAAAGGATGAAAAAATAGAATAGGCTTGGGACTTATTGCCAATAGGAAAAGTCCACAGGAAGTTGGAATAATCATCCAAAAATAACATATAATATCGATGCTCGGCAGTGCTTAAAATAGAAAAAGTCCATAAATCACTGTCTATGATATCAAATGGCATTAAAGTACATGAGGATGAAGAATAAAATGACAACTTGACATGTTTCTCAAAAACACAAGATTCACAAACAGGAGGGCAGGAGACATGGTTGCAAATCAATAAATTTATTTTTGCTAAGAGAGTGTAAAATAGAGTCTTCTGGATGTCCTAATCTATAATGACATAAAATAGATGAAATAGCTGATCAGAAGGTCCTTTACAGAAAAATTAAAAGGATCAAATTCAAGGGAAACATTATTGTCGGTTGAAAACGACGCAAAAAGATTAGATTTTTGATAAGTTTCGGGGCATGGAGGACATTCTTTAAAGATAATGGGGGTGTGGGGGGGAAGGGATGATTATCCATAACCTCGAATGGGAATGCTTTGTCCACTACCAACAATAATATTACGGTTTAAATTACTCATATTGAAATAATATGAGAGAGTACCTTGGAATGTCGTCATATGAGATGTGGCGCCAGTATCCATGTATCAATTGTCTTTTGGAACGTTGAGAGACATCGTGTTCATTGCCGCCTCAATATCCATTAGTGCGTAGGTTGAAGGTGGAGAGACATGTGCATTGTATGCTTGTTATGGACGTGCACCGAGAATTCCGGGATGGGGCTTTCGGGCTAGAGGTTGGGCCTAGGAGGCCGTCGGGTAGTGGCAAGGTAGAGGAGCCCACGCGTGCTAGCCCCACGCTTCCCACGATGGGTATGCAGCCCATGATGGAGGTTGTTGCCGCTGTGGGTGTCTGCCAGACGGCGGGAGCTGCCCTCTATCACCACTGCTGCTACTTCCGCCTCGGCCACCACGACTTTTGCCGGAATTTTTTCCTTTGTTGTTATTTTGGAGATGTGGACCTCGTTTCGGATCATTGGCTTGTCGATGATATGGGCCAAAAACTGAGACCCTTGTGTCGGCAGGTGGGCTGCCCGAGGTAAGGACGGCGGTGTCGGCGATGCTAGCGTTAGCCGCTATCCCCTTGGTTTTTCAGGTTTCTTCAAGGATAAGTCTCGAACGAGCCTCATAGAACTGAGTCAATGACGTGCTTTGTTAGAGGATGGTAGCGACGCCGTCATAATTTTCATTTAAACCGCAATGAGTTGTATCACCAATCGTTAATTTGTGACCGGTGCACCGACGTTGGAGAGTTGATCGATAATCATCTTAAGTTCTTGACAATAAGCCGACGTATTAGGAAAATCGTCTTGGTGAATGTCCTTAAATTTATTTTTCAAATACAAGGTACGTTGTGTCTTGTTATCATGAAAAATACTTTTCAATTGCTCCTATGTTTGTTGTGCTATGTAATAGATCATTCGAGATTATGTCGTAGATCCATTGTAGAACAACCGCATCTAAGCATGACCAAAGTTCATCATCAGAAGCATCACGTTTGTCCAGGGGCTCGGCAGTGGGCTTTGATTTAGGAGAGATGATGTGATCGATGACTTTGTACACACAACAATGGATCTTAAACAATTTTATCCAGGAGGAATACCTAACTTTTTCCATCTCAAGTGTAATGGGAATGAAGTTCTTGATGTTGTTAACAGGAAGATCAGGATGAAATTTGGGTTGTTCAACCATTGAAAATTGGGGAGAAAGGGAGAGAGAGAGAGGCCGAGAGGTCGGTGGCGGTAGGGGGCGGCTGACGACGGCTAGGGGGAATTTTAGGTTTAGGATTTAGCTGCTGATACCATAAAAGAATATGTTTTCTGTCTTTTCATTCATTATTGTGTATAATATATAGTAATACATAGTTATTAACAAAGCTACAAATTAGATAACTAATCTTACTAATTACAATGAGAATATTAACTAACCAAATATTTAAAATATATAATAATACGTTAATATTGTGGTAATATTCTATCACAAAACAAGAGTGCGTGTGACTAGAATCTGAATGTACTGTAATCCAGTTAGAAACGTCATTTAATATTTATGGACAAGGCACCCCTCCATTGCATTTTCCTTCGGTTGGTCCAGTACATGATTGGATCTCTTACACCTGTCTCCTTTCAAATCTAAGGGTCAAAACTTATCTAAACTAGACAACCCCTTAACCAGAGTTAGATTAAAAGTTTGCCCTTTTTATCAGTACCGTACCATATTGGCAAAGAGAAACCAATAAATATTTAAAAATATTTTAGGAATTTCTTTCTTGTTGGAGAAAATATTTTCTTACCATGCAAATGATTTAGAAACACGATGCAAGAATCAACAAAAACAGAAAGATTAAGTCATTTACAAGGTACCATGACAATAAAATCGCAAGAAAAATTAAACCAGTTAATGAGCAAACAAAATTTCTGGAAATTAATTGGCAGCACCAAATCAATTTGTTCTTACACCATTCTTTCAGCTTAGAAATCAAATTTGTGTGCTCTGTGATATTATAAATTGCAGTTGCCAATGTGAAAACAATAACTACAATGTGTTTAGTAAATATTTCAATTGGACAGTTTGACTAAAGAGCTCGCAAATTATTTCAAATAAAGTTGATCAACTTGTTTCTATTAATCCACTAAATTTAAGCATGTATAACGGAGCCTTTGGGGCTAGGATTTGTTCAAGAAAATGGTGGATACACGAAAGAGCTTTGGAGGGAGTAAACTGACAATGATGTTTAGTTTGATGCTTTTAAATTTAGTTAAGATTATGAATTCCGACTCTTTTTTTGTTGTTGGGGAGAAAGTAGGGAAGTCTACGAATTTTGGATGTTAGCATTTACAAAATGAAATTAATGATCCTAACAATGAGTAACAAAATTTATGAGGGTGATTGATATTGCATACCAAAATTAGAGAATGTTTTCTAAAATAAATCTTTTTAACCATGATTAAGATGTTTATTAAATTAAATAAATCTAGACCCTTAATAATTATATCCGACAAATGTCACTCATTCAAATGTGTACTTGAGGAAATTGAGGGAAAATGTGATAGAGCCAGATCCTGAAAAATATAATACTCCCTTTGTCTCAAATTATTTATCGTACTTACTAAAAATAGTTGTCTCAAATTATTTGTCATTTTAGAAGTTAAAGACATAAATAATTATATTTTCTCTATTTTATCCTTATAAATTTTGTCATAAATAGAGATAGATTATAAGTTAGTCATAAATATAGTGGTAAAATAAGTCAAATACACTCCTAATTAATATTGCTTAAGGACATGTAAAATAAAAAATTACAAATAATTTGATACGCATAGAGTATTGGATAAGATTGTAATATGTAGTGTCTAAAATAAAGGGGTGTGAGACCAACTCAAGAAAAATAATAAAATGTTTGATAAAATTCCAACGTTTATGGCCTAAAATAAAACAAAGGAGTTCCAACCAACTCAAATAAAACATTATGCCTAAACTATAGGAGTCAAATCTATCCATCTCAATTATTCCTTTCGTGAAACTGCTGATTTTAGTTGGCCAAATTAACTTTCTTGAAGCCAAGTCAAATAAACATGATGCCAAAATGTAGGAGTCAAATCTATCTAGGAAAAATATTAAAAGTCACACCTTTTGACTTTTGAGTACACCTTCCTTTCTTCAGACAGTTTCTAACATAAATGCTAACCATCATCCTCTCTTAAGTACATTATTTCCCTAACCGTTCCACATATAAATGATAATTGTAATTATAAGAATGTATTAATTTTTCTTGGGGAGTCTTTTCATTAATATAAATATATATAGTGTACAATGTGGAATCCTTATATCATAAGGATCTTATTTCTACCATAATTATACATCACTAAATATTACAAAATATATGGAATATATTCTAATTATGGTATTATGTATGTACACGTTAATAAACCCCCTCAGTCGGAGCGGGAGGAAGCCGGACACTAAGACTGAATCTGAAGTCGAGGAAGAGTTGTCTAGGAAGGCCTTTCGTGAATATATCCGCACACTAATATGAAGAAGGCACATGCAACACCTTAACATGACCAAGAGCAACTTTCTCACGAACAAAGTGTATATCCATCTCAATGTGATTGGTTCGCTGATGCTGATGAAATGAGATGGTATACGCTATTAACATTATTAGGTCTATGTGGATTTTTGCTCATAAGGAAAAATTCAGATGGTTCATTTGCCCGACATAAGTCGCGGCTTGTGGGTGATGGTAAGACTCAACAGGTTGGTGCAGATTGTGGTGAGACATTTAGTCTGGTGGTCAACCCGGCTACCATTCACATTGTTCTTAGCTTGGATCATTCGAAAGCATGACTGATTCATCAGTTAGATGTAAAGAATGTTTTCCTACATGGTGATCTCAAGGAAACAATCTATATGCATCAGCCTTTGGGATTTTGGGATCCCAAACATCCTCATCATGTATGTTTGTTGAAGAAGTCCTTATATGGGCTAAAGCAGTTTCCACGGGCATGGCATACGCGGTTTGCCTACTATATTTTGACTATTGGGTTCACTCACAACAGGTCGGATAATTCCTTGTTTATCTACCGTCGTGGTTCGTCCTTGGCCTATAACAGACTATATTCTATTATATGTGGATGATATTATTTTGACTGCCTCTTCTGATGCCTTACGCCTGTCTATCATGACAATGCTCAGCTCTGAGTTTGCTATGAAAGACTTGGGGCCTTTGAGTTATTTTTTGGGGATTGCTATCACTCGTCATGCAGATGGGTTATTCTTATCTCAACGGAAGTATGCAACTGAGATCATTGAGAGGGCTGGGATGTCATCCTGTAAGTCCACTTCCACTTCAGTTGATACTAAGCCCAAGCTTAGTGTTGTGGCCGGCGCACCATACAAGGATTCGACCCGATATCGCAGTGTTGCAGGGGGCCTTCAGTATATTACATTCACGAGACATGATATTACGTATGTTGTACAGCAGGTGTGTTTGTTTATGCATGACCCCAGAGTTGAGCACATGAATGCTCTCAAACGCATCATTCGGTATATTCAGGGTACACCTGACTATGGCTTACAGTTATATCCTTCGTCGACATCTACACTTGTCTCGTATACAGATGTTGATTGGTGGGGTTGTCCAGATACCAGATGGTCTACGTCTGGTTATTGTATGTTTCTTGGAAACAACTTGGTCTCCTGGTCTGTTACACGTCAGTCGACTTTGTCCCGCTCAAGTGCCGAGGTTGAATATCGGGGAGGGGGGTAGCTAATGTGGTTTCTGAATCATGTTGGTTACGTAATTTGATGTTAGAGATTCATTTTCCTATTCAGAAAGCGACATTGGTTTATTGCGATAATATTAGTGCCATCTATCTGTCGGGTAATCCGGTTCAGCACCAACGCACTAAACATATCGAGATGGACATTCATTTTCTTCGCGAAAAGGTTACTCGTGGTCAAGTACGCGTTTGTCATGTCCCTTTCAGGTATCAAATTGCGGACATCTTTACAAAGGGTCTTCCCTCGGTCCTGTTTGAATATTTTAGAGACAGTCTCAGCGTCCGAAGATCGTCCGCTATGACTGCGGAGGTGTGTTAAATATACTCAATATACATAAGATATACACGTTATACACGTGTATATCCTATGTATATTGGGCTGCTCTTAGTAGGATAGTGTACACGGTTTTGGTCTCCTTATTGTACATGGTTTTGTTTAGTTGTAGTGTACCTTAATTAGTCTTGTACTCTTACCATAATTGTATAGTTAGTCTCCAAATAGAATAAGGATTTATGAGTAGAATAGGAATATGATTCTCCTATTATGGAAATATGTAAAGTATATATATAGTCTTTCAATTAATGAAAATAATCAAGGGATTATTTCTTTTAATCAATAACAATGATAATTTCTCATCTTAAAAAAAGAAAATTTATATCATACGAACGTAAATATTTATCACAAAGATTTTTACTACAATATTAAACCGTTATATAAAATTGAAAGAAGCATTTCAAAAGGGTATGATAACATGATAACAATTTAGTATTCGAGCTCTGAAAACAGATAATATTTCAATACTAGCGGATCTTCTATTGCAATGCAATTAGCAATGCTAGTGAATTTCGTAAGCGAGATTATTTTTTTTGACAAGTATGAAAAGTTGAAGTTTATATAATATTAAATTAGATATTTTATTTTAAACACGAGAACTTTATTTTTACTATTACTAGTAAGGACGAGGAGATGCCATGAGCTAGTCTTGATCACACTATCCTTACTCAAATTGGATATATTTAACCTTTTTATACAATCCAAAATTACATATTTGACCATTCGAAGGTTGACCATTCTATACAATCCAAAATTATGTTATGTAATGCTTATTATTTTTTAGGTGACTATATTTAGTTTGAAAGCTAATTCTACTAAATTTTATTTGGTATTTAAAGGGGCCATAGCTTGCCTAATTTCTTCACAAACATTAATTTCCATTCAGACTACAAAAAACATTAGTAATTTCCATTATGGTTCTTACTTTAGTACTCTCCATATTTGTATCTCTCATCTTTTTATGTGACAAACTCTACCACCAGCTCACGGCCAAACTGCCACCGGGCCCGTGGCCGTGGCCAGTCATCGGAAACATTGTCGACATAACACCGGTGAGGTTCCGGTGTTTTGCCGAATGGGCCCAAGTTTATGGGCCCATCTTCTCTTTTTACGTTGGGTCACGGCTAAATGTGGTGGTGAATAATGCGGAACTTGCAAAAGAAGTTCTTAAAGATAATGACCAAAATTTGGCCAACAGGTTTAGAACAAAGCCTCTTAATATTATGAGTAAAAATGGGGTGGATTTGATTTGGGCCGATTATGGGCCTCATTATGTGAAAGTAAGGAAGCTTTGTAATCTTGAACTTTTTACTCCAAAGAGACTTGAAGCTCTTAGGCCCATTAGAGAAGATGAAGTTACTGCCATGATTGAAAATATTTTCAAGGACTGTACTAAGCATGGTATGTAAATTTAACTTTATTTGGACACCGTTATTCTATTTGTATCCACTTTCGTAATTTGTGCATGAACTTCAGGTAGTAATAAATAAAGTTTTATGCAGAAATAACTGAAGTTTAGGTAAAAAATGATTGAACATTGTTTATAATTCATCTGAACCAATACTTTGAACGTAAACTATAAATTTATGTGTAAAAAGCTCATTAAAATTGCACCAGACATACTATTCGAACTAATAATTCTAAAAATACAATGAGTTTAACGCTAAAAATGTTAAATATTGAACTCATAGAGTTTAGGTATCTTTATCCAAATAGCCTATTGGATTTACTATTTACTTTTCCTAGCAGATATACATAAGTTTTACACTGATTATATACGAGTATGCACGTATTCTACACGGATTACGCATATATTATACATCCACCAGCTATTTTTTGTTTCATTGGTTGAGTTGGCGATGATTTAACCTAATTATATTCTTCTAGAGTATTGTAATGTAGAGTTTAAATCCTGAATCCGTCTTTGTATTTTTGCTCAGGCAATGTTAGTAAAATCTTGATGCTAAGGAGCTACTTGGGATCAGTAGCATTCAACAACATAACAAGACTAGCATTTGGTAAGAGATTTATGAACTCAGAAGGTGAAGTTGATGAGCAAGGTGAAGAGCTCAAAGCCATTGTCACAAATGGGATTAAAATTGGAGGAAAACTAAGTTTGGGTGAATTTGTACCATGGCTACGTTGGGTATTTAAAGATGACGATGAAGCACTTGAGGCACAAGTCAGGCGTTTGGATAAATTTACAAGAACTATGATGGAAGAATACACACTTGCTAGAAAAAAAACTGGGGAAACCAAACAACACTTTGTTGATGCTTTGTTTACTCTTCAGAAGGAGTATGATCTTAGTGATGACACTGTTATTGGCCTTCTTTCTGTAAGTATTCTAATCTTTTAACTTATTGAATTTTTTAACTTTTCTATATATACTGACCATGTAAGTAATTGTACATGATAAGTGAAATTAGTAACTTCAACTATACATAAGACGGGTAACATATTACGACGTGTTGATATATAACAACAACAACAAATCCAGTGACGTCTGACAAGGTGGGTGACATATAGTTATATATATAGTATAAAAGATATTTACACGATAAGTGTATATAAGCTAAGTCTATATTAATATATCAGTAAGGGTTTATTTGATCTCAAATACCGATCAAGAATTTATACTTTATGAATTTTTAGTTTGAGATTCTACATTACTCATTCGATTTATAGGGTTTGAAATTAATTATCTATACTTATTTAGTGAAAATTGACAATTTCAAGTTGATCTTTGTATTGGCATTGCAAAATCATATCAATAATTCTTGTCCATTATATTTTGTGCAGGATATGATAGCAGCAGGGACAGACACAGTAGCCATAACTGTTGAATGGGCTATGGCAGAACTGGTAAAGAATCCAAGAGTTCAACAAAAAGTCCAAGAAGAGCTAAATCGGGTTTTTGGGTCAGATTGCACCGTAAACGAATCGGATATCTCCAAACTCTCTTATCTACAACATGTAGTCAAAGAATCACTAAGGTTGCACCCTCCAACTCCCCTAATGTTGCCTCATATGGCAGGTAAGTTTAGAGACGGATTCAAGCTCTAAGAAAATTTTACTAGACACATTACACTTTGAATTTATGGATTCAAAATATAATATTTTCTAAAACTATAGGAATGATTTATGCAAATGTCCCGTTTTAAGTTCCCATTTAGATTTTGTCCCTATTTTTAAAAGTTGTGCAAATATAACTTTAGAAAGTCCGAATAACGTTGGATATATATATATATATATATATATCCTTATTGACAAAACATTAGATTGTCGTCTAACGTTTGTCATACCTTATACAATTTTAGTGATTTTTGACATGTATATTTGTAATCCGCGTTGAGATGTTGAGTTCAGTTGAAGCTGTCGCTTACCTGCTCCTTCTAAATGCAGGTAACAATGCTAAAGTGGGTGGTTACAACATTCCAAAAGGTTCAATTGTACATGTTAATGTATGGGCCTTAGGTCGTGATTCAAGAATTTGGAAAGACCCTTTACAATTTTGGCCAGAAAGATATATGAAGGAGGATGTTGATATGAAGGGACATGACTATAGATTATTACCATTTGGTTCTGGTAGACGTGTATGTCCAGGCACGAACCTTGCAATTAATTTGGTCACGTCTATGTTAGCCCATTTGTTGCACCATTTTGTTTGGTCACTGCCTATTGGTGTTGAGGTTGAAGATATTGATATGATGGAGAGTCCTGGCACAGTGACTTATATGCAAACTCCATTACATGTTGTTCCTACTCCTAGGTTGCCTCTACACTTGTACACACATGTCGAATGAACACACAACAGAATCTAATTCACACCTATAGTGCGGAAGACTTCTACAAGTACCGCTAGATATAATTCACAATATAGTATATAGTATATGTAACATCTTTTATTTTGCATTGCTTGTTTTTTTTACTTTCATGTCTTATGAAGTTTTAACATCTTTTCCCGGAATAAAATGTATCCATAATTTCCTATTTACCCTTTGGCTAATATTAACTTCTCCTTCGCTATTGTAATGTTATTCATCCTTTTGATTTCATTACAGCCAGACTAATAAATTAAGGATCGACATCTTTAATTATTTTTATAAACATGTTTGAACTTCAGAACTTCATGCATCTAATGACTGAAGTTTGGCTTTGTCAATACCACATGGAGTAGTTATTTTGAATTGGATAGACTTGTAAAATTTTACGCACTGCGAATATAACTTAACGGGTCATTTTCACTTTTTCCCTATGTTGTACTGGTCTTTAATTCTTGCCCTTCAAATGGGCTGGTTTTAATTTTGGCCCTTCAAAATTGAATTTATGCCTAAAGAGGCATAAGTTACGCATCATAATATCCACAAGTTATGTCAACTCTCTTAAAGAATTTATGCCCCGCTAGACATACGTTCAATTTTAAAGGGCAAAAATTAAGGATCAGCCCATTTGAAGGGCAAAAATTAAAGACCAAATCATTTGAAGGGAAACCGTACAATTACACGTAACTTAAATGATGGTCCCTGAATCGCGTATCTATACACTTCAGCCTTGTTATTCACATTGACCCGATTAACATTGCTTCAATTGTAATATGCTTAGTGCAAAGATTATTATCACATAAATTAAAAACGTTATCTAACACTAAACATTAAATTTAGTACAAAAATAAATGAAAAAAATCAAAGAAGGCAGAAACAACAACAATTCAAAAACATCTTTGTCTTTTTTATACCCAAATTATAACAACCCTAATCAACTGTGAACATCAATTCATATTTAATCTGTTGATTAGGAAAAAAACACAAATTAAGAAATAGTTCAATCAATCAGAAGACTAATTATAACCGGAAGCATTCAATGTAAGCTACTGAACCGATCCTCTCTAGAACTTGATAAGGATCGAAAAACTTAGCACTGAGCTTTATATTTTTGCGTATAGCCACAGAGGCTTGCCTATACGGTTGGAACTTCAAATATACTCAGTCTCCAACCTGTAGAACTCTGTTAATTCTATGCTTGTCAGCATAGAATTTCATTATTGCTTGAGCCACTTGTAGATTATCTTTAAATTGTTGTAATAAGTTTTGTTTGGTTGGGACAGATAAGCCCCCACAGTAATATATGTTGAATGTAATCCCCAGCAATCTTCAAAAATAGTAGCCTTAAGTGCAATGTGGTAATTTGTGTTATACCACCACTAGCCCTTAATCCAGCTAGGAAAAAACCATTCCCTCAAGTAGGATTCAAGACATCTGTTAAGCCTCTCAGTCTGAGCATTAGACTGTGGATGGTATGCAGTTGACATGGCTAATTTGGTCCCCATAGTCTTGGTTAAAAAGTATCTTTAGATCGTGTACTAAAAAGTTTCTTAAATTGTAAGAGAAATAAAAAGAGGGTCATTTATTAAATACAAAAAGAGGGAAAGCTAGAAAAAAAAAATTTAAACTATATTGATTTTTGACATGTATATTTGTAATACGCGTTGAGATGTTGAGTTCAGTGGAACTCGTCGCTTACATGCTCCTTCCATCAATGCAAGTAACAATGCTAAAGTGAGTGGCTATAACATTCCAAAAGGTTCAATTGTACATGTTAATGTATGAGCCTTAGGCCGTGATCCAAGAATTTGGAAAGACCCTTTACAATATTAACTTCTTAGCTATTGTAATATTATTATTCATCCTTTTTGTTGACGAAGGAACCTGCAGCAGCTACTCTCTCGAGTGCGCACAGGGTAAACCCCGGACTGACGCAATAGCCTGCAAACCACGTCAGCCGATTAACCACACTTGGCAAGCCATGTGTGACAGGCTCAACCAAGAAGGTTTATGCAGGGGATCGAACTCGTGACCTTGCGGTCCCGCGCTTCTATTGCTACACCAACTTGGCTACCCTTGCGGATATTATTCATCCTTTTGATTTCATAAGAATGTCTAAACTTCATAACTTCATTTATACTGATGCTTGACTTTATCAAGTCGTACTTCAGCATAAAATTGTTTTGCAGTAGTTAGACTTGCAAATTTTTAGGTAATATAACTTAAATGATGGTCCCGAAATCGGGTATCTATGCACACATCAAAATTGTTATTCACATTGAACCTTATTAACATACTTCAATTGCAACATGCTGAGTGCAAATAGCCAAATTTAAAACAGAATCTAACAGTAAACATTAAATTTAGTACGAAAGCAATGCAAGAAACAAAAACATCTTTGTCTCTTTACCCAAAAAAAATAGGCAACCCTAGTCACCAATTTGAATTAGAAATAGTCCAATCAATCAGAAGAAGCATTCAAAGTCTTTCCAATCTCGAAAGAAACAAAAGCATCAATACAAGCATACTGCACTTGATCCATATCGAGCCATTCATTATCCCATCTCCCCATAGTAATATGCCTCGGCTTTTCAATCTCTCTTCCCAGCACAATTTGACATAGCGTCTTCAACCCAGCATTACTCAAACTCCTCGAATTATACACATCAGCAGCCAAATACCTTAAATCAACAACATTATCCACACATATCTCAATCTCATAATCCTCCTCCAACTTCTCAACATCATTCTTAATTCCCACTCCAACAAAAGCGTAACAAGGGTTCAACAAAAACTCCGTTAATTCATCGGGTATATATCGGCAATAAAGTAGTTGGAATATGAGACAACGGCGACCAACGCAAAGCTGGAGAGTTGCAACTGGATTTTGTTGGTAGCGGTTGAAATTGGGCCGCCATTCGACGTCTAGGCCCACAATGAGGTGATTGAGACGTCGTCTATGGACGTACTCAATTTCATTGATCCAGTCCGTTACAATGTCTGGATCATGAGTAACGGTCGTTAGGATTTTGTCACTAAAGAAGTAAACATCGTAAAGTTGATAGCGATCATCTTGTACTTGGTATTCTTCAATGGCTAGTGTCATGGTTGTCAATGGAGTTTTTAATTGTAAGTGTGAAATTTCATAGCCAAAGCTCAAGTGTAATGTGAATTTAAAAGGGAAGTAAAGCAAGTTCCCTCTCGGAAAATAACTTGTATTAAAAGTTTTTCCTTTCCCATATGAAGTTAATTAAGGATATTGATTACTCCTATTACACTTCCCATAAAAGTAGATGGAAAGTTACGTTATTTGAATTTTTGGACTTCTTAGGGTGGTTTTAGTATGATGTAATCATATACAGGTAATCTGTCTTTTCTTATTGTAAAACTCATATATTTTTAATATTTTTAATCTTGCACTCATATTTTAAGGGAGCCTATTTGTAGTTATCCTTTAATTGATTTAATATTCTGACAGTATAATTTTCTTTTTTATTATTATTAACGTGTATCAATAGGTTTAGAATCTCAATTCAATCTCACCTCCATAATTAGAATATATCCCATATATTTTGTATATATTTAGTGATATAGAATTATGGTAAGTAGATGATTCATTATTGTACTAGGGTTCTACACATTGTACACTACATATATATATATATATATATATTTGTATTAATGAGAAAGCCTCCACATGAGAGATTAATATTATTCTACATGGTATCAAGAGCCAAAACACTACTCTAAATCGGGGAAAAAAAAACTCTCGGCCACTACCAGAATTTTTTTCCCACTCTTAAAATTTTCTTCTCTTCCATTCAATCCCAATTTAATGGATATATTGGCTTCTCCCACCTCTTCTGATGCTTCCGCTTCCAACCCAGTCGTCATCAAACTCCTCCCACAACCCTCTCATCACCATCTTTCCATCCGGCTCTCGCCGTCACCCACATCAAAAACTTCATCCCGTAGATTCTTGATCAGGAAGATGGCCAATACTGGTCATGGGTGGAACTGTTCAGAATTCATGCATGTGTATATCTTGTGATTGACCATATTGACGACTTTGTACCTCACCCTCCTGATATGGATGACATAACATGGCATCGCCTTGATGTCGTGGTCAAACAGTGGATATATGGCACTATATCCAAGGATTTACTCCTCACCATCATGAAAACGGGTGCATCCGCCCGTGACCTATGGACACGGCTGGAAGAAATATTTCAAGACAACAAAAAACTCGTGCAGTGTACTTAGAAGAACAATTTAACACTACCCGTCTTGAAATTTTTTCTAATATGTATGAATATTGCAAGCAGTTGAAACTGGTGGCAGACCAATTGTCCAACGTTGGTACGCCCGTGTCTGAGACAAAGATGGTGTTGCAACTGATTGCAGGCCTCCCAAAAGGTGAATATGACACCCTAGCCACAATGATTCAGCGGGCTGACCCTCTTCCTAGTTTTAACAAAGCCCGCTCGCAATTATTATTGGAGGAAACCCGTCGTGCAAAGCAAGACGAGCATAACCAGAAGGCGTTAGCGGTTGAAACGTCTGCACCAAATCACGTTGTCGCCGGCCAACAGCCTCTGCCGGAGAACAGCCAGCCGCGGCAGAACCGCGGCGGCAGGGGGTGCGATATTGGACGAGGTGGCAAGGGTCGCGGTAAAGGAAAGGGCCAGCAGCCGCAACAGCCCAATCAGTTTCCTTCATGGAGTTGCCCAACGCCCAACAACCAGAACCCGCAGTGGGCCTCATTCCCATGTTACCCTTCAGCCCACTATCCATTTCAGCAGCAAGGGGTACTGGGCCCAACTCCAGGCTCTCGACCAACCCAATATCGCAGCACACCGTGCCCATGTCGCACAAGCCTAGTTCCCGCATCAGCCCATAAATCAGATGCCCACTGATTTGGGCCAGACATTCAACATTATGAATTTGCAGCAGCCCAATGAAAATTGGTACATGGACTCCGGAGCCTCATCTCACCTCACCCGGTCTGTAGGTAATCTTTCCAAATTATTTCATTTAAAGTCTCCTCAATTTATTACAGTTGGAAACGGTTACCGCATTGCAATTCAGGGTTATGGTCACACCCACACTCCGACACCTCAACCACCCTTCTCCCTAAATAACGTCCTATATGCACCAAACATCATCAAAAATTTAATCTCCATTAGGAAATTTACTCGTCATAACTCTGTGTCTGTTGATTTTGACTCATTTGGTTTTACTGTGAATGATCTACGTACGGGGACTCCTCTTACGAGATGCAATAGCACAGGGGGCCTATATCCGTTCACACCCTCATCGGCTGCCAGTTCTCATTCACACTCCGTCCTAGCTGCTCTGTCTCCGTCAATTTGGCACAATAGGCTTGGACACCCACGAGCTCCTGTTTTTAATTTCCTTAGAAGCAATAATTTTATTCATTGTAATGGGAAACTTGCCCAAAACTGTGTGTCCTGTCAATTAGGCAAACATGTTCGTCTTCCCTTTAATTCATTTGTTAGCATTACGTTTTCCCCATTAGATATTGTTCATGTTGATTTGTGGACGTCCCTCATTACCAGCTCCCTGGGTCATAAATATTATCTCGTACTATTGGATGACTACTCTCACTTTATCTGGATTTACCCACTAAAATTCAAGTCTGAAGTCTTTGCCAAATTTTTAGAATTTTGCACACTTATCAAAACACAATTTGAACGAGCCATAAAATATTTTCAATGTGACAATGGCCGTGAATTTAACAATTCTGCGTTTCAAAAATTTTGCAAAAATAATAGCATGATCTTTCATTTTTCGTGTCCTCACACTTTCCCTCAAAATGGTAAAGTCGAGCGTATCATCCATATAATAAATAACATGGTCCGCACTTTCCTGTTTTATGCCTCTCTCCCTTGATCTTTTTGGGTATATGCAGTCAAAATGGTAGAATACATCCTTAATATTTTACCCACTAGTACCCTGCATAACATGACTCCAACCGAAATCTTACACTGTCAGATTCCCTCTTATAATCACCTTCGGATATTCGGTTGCCTATGTTATCCTAATCTCATTTCCACTGCCCTCACAAATTAGCCCCCCGCACCACTCCGTGTGTCTTCTTAGGATTTCCACCAAACCATAGAAGTTATCTTTGCTATGACTTGGCCACTCGTCAAATTCACGTATCTCGTCACGTCACCTTTGATGAGACCACATTCCCATTTTTGAATTTCCAAAAGTTTCAGAAACCGGATTATAATTTTTTAGACAAGTCATACATTTCTCTTGTCATTCTTAGGGAACTGTGTCAGCCAAACACCACCACCCAGTCACATGTGCCACACACCGCCGGTCAGTCCCGATCACCCACTGCCACATACCAGAACTACCCGTCGGCGCCACTGCCATGTGTGCCGACTCCATCCATTTCCACCACTCCACCGGTCGTCGTCCCTGCCCTTGTACCGTCGCTACAGTCTCCCCATTCCGTCGACATCGACTCATCCACCGGCAACCAGTCAACCAACCCCATTATCGGAATCACTCCACCACCGATGTCGTACCCCACTATACCATCTACCATCAGTCTCGGTACACCGACAACGATCCCTAGATGGTCTCTAAACACATGGTTCATGAGGCTTTGAAATGTTGTTTGAGGCATTAGTCAAGCCTAATGGCATGACTTTGAACTCATAATGGCCCAAATGAGTTCTAAATATACATCCCCTTCAAACATCCTAATCTGATGATAACCATCCCTTATATCTATCTTAGAAAATACACAAGATCCATGTAATTCATCTGACAAATGATCTACCAAAGGAGTATGGAATTTGTCCTTGACTGTCATCTTATTAAATTTCCTATATTCAACACAAAACCTCCAACTACGATCCTTCTTCTTAACCAATAAAACTGGTGAGGAAAAAGGGGAATGGCTAGGTTGAATTATGTCATTATTCATCATGTATTTGACTTATTTTTCAATTTCATTTTTTTGAAAGAAATGATTTCTATAAGGTCTAATACTTGCTGGTAATGTGTCAAGCTTCAGAGGAATGAAGTGATCGTGTTGTCTTTAAAGAGGAAGTGTCCTGAACTCAGCAAATACATCAGGATACTGTTGAATCAGCTGGTTGATTCCATCAGGTACTTCTGACACACCTTGCTCCTCTACAGCTGATAATATAAACAAATGAGCCCATATAGTATGCCTTTTATTGAGTAGCTTTTGTTGGAAATTTGCCTTTGGAGGGAGTTGCGTCCGACCAACTTTAACGGCTTAAACACTAGTGTTTCGCATGTTGGAGAATCCGGTTCTTCACACGTGCATAATCTACTAAGTAAGTAGATGACCGTAGGGCCAAGGATCGTCAAATTTCGTTGAGAAATGAAAGAGATATTGGTCCACGAAGTGAGGTGTTTGAAGCATGGAAAAGTGTGGTATTGAGATCAATTCTCCCTCATCGGTGGAGGAAGAAAGAATTGTTTTGTTTATAAGTCTCAAGGTTGGCTTGGGGTTTGGGACCCCAAGGGGTATCACATGTGTTTAAAGGAGGGAGGACCTAGATGTGCTTTGGTTCGAGGAAAGCCCACACGTGCGCCGCCGCCGCGCGCCCGTCCGGTTCCGAGTTCTCGGGCCACGGGCTGTGCTTCTTCTGATATTATCTTTTTGGACCATAATTCTTTCATATGTACAGTTTGGTCCCTGAAGTTTCAAGAAAGTCAAATTAGGCAGATTTCTGGAACGTCAACCAGCATTCAATTCAACCATTTATTTTGGCTGAATTAATCTTCTTAAATGACAATCCGTTGCACATCTTCACCATTTATTTTGGTGGAATTACTACCTCCATAATTGCCATTACTTGGCCAGTAATGACACTTATGTGGGCAGTTGGTAAGCCTCTCCTTCAACTATATAAAGGACTCGTTGTACCATTGTTGAGCTACACAAACAGACACACAAAAACAGAAATAAAATCAGTCTTCCTACTATCTTCTAGCATCATTTCATTACTCAAAATTCTTCACGGTAACACTTGAATTTCCTTTGCTCATTTGTTCATTTGTTGTTTTATCTTGGGAGATAATTGTCCATGACGTAGAAATGATACATACGGGGTCAATATTGTCTTAAAGACAGAGTGCAAACACTCACTCAGCATACCAAAAACTGTTCCAGTTTATTCTTCAAGTTCTTTATAATTTCAGTTTATTGTTCAATTGTAATTTCAGTTCTTGTAATACTTAGCAGTTACTTGTAATTTCAGTTCTTGTAATACTTAGCAGTTACTTGTAATTTTCATTTTCTGCCTCTTTGTATCCAACAGTTTCTTCACCCCATATGCAGTCATGATCCTCAGTTCTTCCTGATGGTTATATGCCTTTCAATTTCACCCTTTGACCTTTATGAGTCACTTGCACTTTTTACTCCTCAAAGTCTAGCAACATTGGGTTATGACTTCTCATCCAATCACCTCCAAGTACCATGTCATTGGCCCCCATTCTAATAATTCTTACTGAGTCTATAAATTATATGCCATGAGTCTTTCACTTGAAATGAGGATAGATATGTAGACTCATGATCTGGTTTTCATCGGCCACAGTAACCCTCATAGGAATAGCTTCTTTAATCATACAGCCCATTTGGATGCATTTAAACTAATTGCACCATATTGAAACTCTGCAGTTAATTCCTCCCCAGTTGGTTCTGGGCATATCTCCGTTGCTGCTATTTCACCATGTTCCTCTTCAACTGGTTCTAGATTTGCCTCCATATAATTGAGTTGTTTAGGTTTGCATATAGCATAACCCTTGAGCTTTTCTAGCCTCAAACAACTTGTTACCCCCACTTGTTCCTCTGTTGTAACTAGTGTTTCCATCAGTGTTAGAAGTTGTTTCTCTAGCCCATTGCACCTTAATTCTTCTATCAGCAGATTCAAGAACCTTCTCAACAGCAAGGCTCCAACAATTTCATTGTGTTCCTTTTGTCTTCTTTTAGATGTTGAAGAAGAAGAACAATAGAGAGGGCTCCTCTTCAACTGAATTCTGTTATTTAACAATCATCCACTAAGCTAATCTCCACCGTAGGATAGTAATAGTCTACTTCTAATCTGGGCCGCTGGTTTATAAGTGACCAGCTCATCCGCGTGGCTAAATAAAAGTGTCATCGTGTGACACGTGTCCTTCCCGAATCCCCTAATTACAACTCGTGAATTCATTTCTCAGCAAAATATGTGACTGGTAACCTCTCCTATTTCGGATTAATCACAGTACTTAAGGTAATCAACTTATAGTATAATTGAAGAAAACTCATGAAACTAATTTTTTTAGTCACAATATCATTCTAACTTGTTGGTACTCTATTGTAATTTATAAAGCAGTACGGACAATAGTCTTCCAAGATAAAACAACACTTTAATCTCAACGCTACAAAGCCAATAGGTTGAGCCTGACGAAGAAAACAAATATGAATCGACTTGCTGAAGATATGGAAAAGGAATGAAGAGTTTCTGTTTACTCTTCTCTTTCGTCTCTGTGTATATAGTGTGTCTCTGTTGTGTATATCTTGTGTATATGAGGGTCTTTGCTCACTGTTTTGCAGTATTTTTCGTCACTGTTTTGCACTGATTTTCGCCACTGTTTTGTACAGATTTTGGCCACTGTTTTGTGCTCTTTTGTGACTGAAATGTGCTGCTATTTTCGTGTGCATCCTCTCACATTATTGAGCCAAAAGAGGCACCAATATATAGCATGGAGGAGGGCTGTCCAACTGCCCAAACATGATTGTTAATGGCCATTAGGAGGGCTGTAACAGGTTTAATGCCATTAGTGAGGCTGATTTATGGTCTTGAAGGAGGGCTGTTAATGGAGCAGCTAACAGACAGCCCGTGACCGGACCGGACGGGCGGCGCGCGTGTGGGCTTAGCCTTGAACCCAAACGCATCTAGGTCATCCCTCCTTTAAACACATGGGATACCCCTTGGGGTCCCAAACCCTTTACCATTTTAGAGACTTATATAGAGAGCAATTCTTCTTTTTCCCACCGATGTGGTAGATTTGTCCCACACCACATTTCCATGCCTCAATGTGGATAAAATTTCAAGTCCCAAAAAGACTCTCCACCTTGGATTTCCCTAATATGTTGGACTATCAAGTCTATATATGGCAAGATATTCTATACAAACTCTGAAATTCATCTTTCATAATCACGTTCCCACACCACCTATAACCCTAAAATTTAACTCTCCTCCCATCTCCGTCCTTGAATGAGACATTTTCCCGAAAATCATCCCATCCCTTCATGGTATTCTTCGTGATATCTCTAGTTGCAGCATGAGTTGACTGTCAATGAACCATTGCCCTGCCTTCTCCAGATTAACTGACCATTACTGTTGTTCAAACCAGAAAATGGAGATAAAAGGTTGAAAAAAAATCTGAAGAGGATGTTCCAACTCTTGCAGTATTTCCCTCCCTGCTTTCTGCTAAAGTAAGTTTTGTATCCTGGTAGATTTTAAAGGATGGGAAATAGATATCTATGGCTCGTTTGGTTGGAAAATAAGTTATCCCGGAATAATTAATCCTGAGATTAGTTATTCCACCCTCAATGTGGGATAAAATAACATTATATTTTAAAATTTTATCCCAACCAAACATGGGATAATGAGGTACTAAAATTTTATCTCTGGGCTATTTTTACTTATTCTATTGGAAATTTGCCTTTGGCGGGAGTTGCGACCGACCAACGTTAACGGTTTAAACACTAGTGTAACGTATGTGGGAGAATCCGGTTCTTCACACATGCATGATCTACTAAGTACGTAGATAACCGTAGGGCCAAAAATCGTCAAATTTCATTGAGAAATGAAAGAGATATTGGTTCACGAAGTAAGGTGTTTGGGGTTTGGGACCCCGAGGGTATCCGCGTGTTTAAAGGAGGGAGGACCTAGATGTGCTTCGGTTCGAGGAAAGACCACACGCGCGCCGCCGCCGCCCGCCCGTCCCGTCCGGTCCGGTTCCGGTTCTGAGTTCCGGGTTCCGGGTTCTCGGGTCTCGGGTCACGGGTCGTGGGTCGGGTGTGGGTCTTCTGATATAATCTTTTTGGGCCAGAAAACTTTGCCAGAAGTACAATTTGATCCCGAAGTTTCGGATGTACGCTTTGGACCGAATTCTTTCGGATGTACGAGTTTGGTCCCTGAAGTTTCAAGATGTACAGTTTGGTCCCTCAAGTTTCCAGAATCTGGACAGTCAAAGCAGTTGCCAAGCACTCAATTCAGCCATTTATTTTGGCTGAATTACTCCTCCTATAATGGCCAAATCCGTTGGTCTTTCACCATTTATGTTGGTGGCTTTACTACCTCCATAATGGCCATTATTTGGCTATTATGGAGGCGCTTTTCAGCCCCTCCCTCACCTATATAAACATCCCCTTACACCATTGTTGAGCACTAAGAATGACCAAGGAGAACACCAAAAACAGTGCACGAAAATACACAACCGAAAATAGTTTTCTTCCTACAACTTCCAAGCATCATTTCGTTACTCAATATTCTTCACGGTAGCTCTTGAGTTTCCTTTGCTCAAGGGTTCCATTGCTGTTTTATCTTGGGAGACAAATTGTCCAGGACGTATAAAGGATACATACGGGGCAATATTGTCTTAAGGACAGAGTGCCACACTCGACTCAGCAAAAACAATTTCTATCTTTCCGTCTTCTACAAAACTGGAATTTTCAGTTTTTCTTGTGTAACAATTGTAATTTTCAGATTTCATGTTGAATTATTGAATCTCTGTTTATCCTTTTGAATACTTGTAATAGTTATATACTTCCCGTACTGCTTTATAAAGTACCATAGAGCAAAATCTCCCAACAACTTAAGACAATATTTGTATTGTATTACTATTAGTATTCGAAAGATGTCGGTCAAAAATTGTGTGACCAAATCTGGATATGGAAATGGTTTTCTGGTAGAAGAGAGTGATGATGATGAACGTGTTCATGGTGTCACCGCTACCAAGACTGGTGGGAACAAACGCTCTCGAGAGCCTGAGGATGTCAACTGGGATAAGAGGAGAAGACTGAAGATGTACTTCTATCTTGCATCAGAAGGCCTGTATCTATCCCAAACAAAAGATCCGAATAATGGTGAGAAGGAAATGGACACTCAGTCTGATGAAGTGACTGAAGTGAGCCAGAATTCGAAATTGGGATAAGTAGTTTTTCTTACTTGTCTATAAAGATTAAATGATGTCTGATTAAAAATGGATTAAAGTAAGGAGGAGTATGAAAATAATTTATATTCCTTACGCTTTAACAAATCAGAAGTTTAATCTCATCTTCTTTTCCGTTTAAAGATTGGATTTTGTAAATGACTTAAAAAGATCCGTTCTTTTAAGTGTAGTGATTAAAAGTGTGTAAAGTAGGTTCGCACATACGATGGAGAAAGATCCACTAACTGTGCTAAAACTGTTACCACTCTTAAGTAAGCGCCAAGAATTATCTGGGCACCAATCTTAACGGAAGGAGTCTAAAAGTTAAAGACGTAGAACCTGTCATACTATTTGGCAGAAGATCCTTCATAGGATGATTTTAGACACTCAGTCATACAAAGCCTCCGGGCGACTGGAGTGGGCCAAAATTCTTTTGATATGATGATATTGGACACTCAGTCATATAAAGCCTCCGGGCGACTGGAGTGGGGCCAGAATTCATTTCATAGGAAAAGTAAAGGACACCTAGTGTGGTGGGCCAGAGTCTAAAGAAAGGCAGAAAAGAAATTGGACACTCAGTCTGCCAAAGCAACTGGAGTGGGCCAGAGCATCCAGATCTCATATGATCCGGTTACGCCCTAACCACGGGCAAGAGGTTGTTCATGTGAAGCAACGCCACCTCTAAAATTCAAAGGGGCTAGAGAGGTTGTCCTCAATAGGACTTCAAGGAATGGATCACTCTAAAAAGAGGTGATACATGTTCCCAAACTTGGTTTAAGGGACGTTGTTGGTCAAGCTGGTTTGAGACTAGTCCAATAGGTCTATAATAACTAAGAATGGTACAGTATGTCTGTAGCCAAATGAATGATATATTTGTAATCTGTGCATCTATGCCATCATAGATTAAGACACGTTAAATAGCAAGTCATTCAAAAGCTAACGATGTTGAGATTGTTGCCTTCTGTCGACATAAACCCTCAAAATGAATGTGAGGTAGACGAAGAGGCAAAATCACCTTTCCAAATTCCGTCAAGGGAATAGCGAAAGAAGTACCGCTCCTCTAGAACTTAGTCACACCTACTTGGGTGATTTGAAGTTGATACAAAATAGAGGGGGGAGACAAGTACGTTGTGACCTCATTGATGATAGTACAACGTATGTAATCCTTTGTTTGTTGAAAAACAAAGATGAAGTTGTTGAAGCGGATAAGCGCTACAAAGCAGAAGTTGAAAATCAACTAAGCCTATGGATTGAGAAATTTGTAGTGATAGAGGGGGAGAATGTGAAGCATCGTTCATTAAACGATTGTTCATTTCTCACCTCGGTCCAACGGTGTTAGCCAAGCGCAAAGTCGTACGCCCAAATTATGTGGGGTGGCTTGGTAAAAGTTGGAATACTTGAAACAGTCAAGTTGTACCTAAGATCGTAGATTGCATATCCACCGGATCCGTAAATAACGAGTGCCGATCGCCTCTTGGTGTCAAAGAATGTCGAATTCTTTGGAGATAACTTTCCTTGAAAAAGGAAAAAGGGGTAATTGCTCAAGGATAACAAGAACCCGCGAGGGCCTGACTGTCCGGAACTAGACGTTCCAAATCTACAGGACTCGAAAGTTGCTGGCTATCTGGAACTTAATATTTCAGATCTGCAGAACTCAGGGATTCTAGATGTAGAACCGAGAAGGAGCAAAAAAAGAGGACAAAGACTTGTTCCATACCTTCTAGCTTGTATGGTTGAGAACGAACCATGGACAATTAACAAAGAATTGTCATCTCCAAAAACACTGCTTTGGAAAGAAGCTAAAGAAAGAAATAGATTCTATCATATAGAACCATACTTGCGTAATGGTTGATCTTCCTCCGGGAAAAGAACCTTTGGGTTGTAAAATGTGCTCCCTCAGCAGTAGTTTCACATCCAGGGCCATTGTAGTCTTACATGGCATGGATGTTGAAATAGCCTTTCCAACCGGAGAGTTGGAAGAAGAGGATCAGAATTGGTTTGCTGAACTGTTGGGCTTCTTCCTGAACTTTCATTTTGGTCCCTGAAATGTTTACATTTTGGTCCCGAAAGTTTCGGATAAAACAGGGAACAATGAATCGACAACGAAACATTGACTCGAAGTTAGAAAGCCAACAGGTTGGAGAATCAACGATGCGAAAGTAGAAGTCATATTGAAACAAAGTCTCGATATGAAAGATATGGGTATCACGGATGACATCTTAGGAATTGGATTTCTAAGACATCTAACGGACTGGTCGATAGTAGACAGTCTCGTTGAAGCCACCAATGGATATGAATCATATAAATGATTGGAATCATGGTGCTCCCATAGACAAAGAGCGATATGCACAGGTCATGTGTAGTTCAATGTATTGTACACACTACAACCGACCTGGTATCGTCCTACAAACAGATCAGTTGAACTAAGGTTCACTAATGATCTTAATACATGATCAATAGAAGGCGTTAAGTCGGATATGACGATATCTGAATTATTCGCTTATCTACGGATTATAGTATTCTGGATGTCCAAATGGTTCGAGAGAACACACCGATGCAAACCGGACATCGGATCCGAAGAACACCAAAGCCACAAGTAAATGTGTATGGTGGTTCTTGGAAAATCCTCTAAGCAAACTTGCATCGACCGATTCATGATGGTATCGGAGTTTATCGCTTTATACAAAGCATGAAAGAAGTTGAGTAACTTCATGACTCATTAGAGGACGTCCCTTATTGGGAGAAACCCGTGCCTTCAACGAGCTTCTACACCGTGGCTGGCCGGTCGGCTTTAGGAAGGACACGGATGACGGCGTCTGGACATATCCGTCGGGATCCGTCGAAGACATAAGACCGTATGGCGCTTGATCATCACGGGTGTCACTTCCTTGTTTACTAACTAAGGGACTACCCGAGAGATCAAGTGTTACTCGCTGCGTCTAGGGGAATGGGCTTAAAACCCAAAATATACGGACCAATACGGTGGATACCCAACCTTACGAACCGGAGATCCCGGTAATTTGGTTCAATGGGAAAACTAAGTTGTAAAGGTTCGGTTGATCGCTTCGGTGGAAGCATGAGCACTTCGGATAGTGATTTCGAAAAGAAACACCCAATCCAAAGTCGTTCCCGCGATAGACGTTAAGTGCTATCTGCAGTATGGGTAAAGGTTAAGTTTTCAAAACTCAGTAATGATCCTCAACGAGTTGAGGTTAGGTCTTTGGGAAACTTTTAATGGTTCCTAACACTTGTGAAGTGGGGTATAGCAGGATACCTTGTAGGAGACCACCTATTTAAGTGCGAGGACGGGCCGCCTCAAATTGAACGCACTTAAGAATCCAAGACGTTGTCCATGGCCAAAACGGACAAAACATTACGAAGAAGAGAGTAAGGGAATTTGTTGTGTTAGTACCGTTGTCTTGGCTTACACTAAACACCGACGGTTCAAGACATCACGTTCACCGCGCGAGTAAGTAAGTCCGATGGTATTCAACTATGGAAGGTTCAAAGCCGAGGCTACCTCTCCTTATGCAACATCGGTCCGCCGAAATATTGCTTTGAAATGAAAAGACACCTTGTGAGTGCGCCAAAATCTCTTTCAAGAGGGGATTGTTGGAAATTTGCCTTTGGCGGGAGTTGCGACCGACCAACTTTAACGGCTTAAACACTAGTGTAACGTATTTTGGAGAATCCGGTTCTTCACACATGCATGATCTACTAAGTACGTAGATAACCGTAGGGCCAAAAATCGTCAAATTTCATTGAGAAATGAAAGAGATATTGGTTCACGAAGTAAGGTGTTTGAAGTATGGAAAGTGTGGTATTGTGTGTAATTCTCCCTCATCGGTAGAGGAAGAAAGAATTGTTGTGTATATAAGATTCGAAATTGGTTTGGGGTTTGGGACCCAAGGGGTATCCCATGTGTTTAAAGGAGGGAGGACCTAGATGTGCTTCGGTTCGAGGAAAGACCACACGCGCGCCGCCGCCGCCCGCCCGTCCCGTCCGGCTCCGAGTTCCGGGTTCCGGGTCGTGGGTCGTGGGTCGTGGGCTGTGGGCTGTGGGTCTTCTGATATAATCTTTTTGGGCCGAAAACTTTGCCGTGCTACGCTTTGATCCCGTGTTTCGGATGCACGCTTGGACCGTAATTCTTTCGGATGTACGCTTTGGTCCCCGAAGTTTCAAGATGTACGGTTTGGTCCCTCAAGTTTCCGAATCTGGACCAAATCAAAGCGATTGCCAAGCACTCAATTCAACCATTTATTTTGGCTGAATTACTCCTCCTATAATGGCCAAATCCGTTGGTCTTTCACCATTTATGTTGGTGGCTTTACTACCTCCATAATGGCCATTATTTGGCTATTATGGAGGCGAGCTTTTTCAGCCCCTCCCTCACCTATATAAACACCCCCTTACACCATTGTTGAGCACTAAGAATGACCAAGGAGAACACCAAAAACAAGTGCACGAAAATACACAACCGAAAATAGTTTTCTTCCTACAACTTCCAAGCATCATTTCGTTACTCAATATTCTTCACGGTAGCTCTTGAGTTTCCTTTGCTCAAGGGTTCCATTGCTTTTTATCTTGGGAGACAAATTGTCCGGGACGTATAAAGGATACATACGGGGCAATATTGTCTTAAGGACAGAGTGCCACACTCGACTCGGCAAAAACAGTTTCTATCTTTCCGTCTTCTACAAAACTGGAATTTTCGGTTTTTATTCATCATACCAAACGAGGTGAATGTCCCAAGTCCTAACCAGTTGTCTTGCCAGAAGATACTTTCCTCCCATGCCAACTTTGATCTCAGTATTCTGAGAAAAGGATGGCCAAAGTGCTCTAATGTTTTGTCCAAACACTCACTCCATGAGATGGCGGACCCATCTTTGAAACCCATTCATCCATTTGACCATACTTCACTGTGAAAAACTTTCTCCATAAAGCATTGTCTTCAATATTAAGTCTCCATAACCCTTTCATCAAGCAGCTCCTAATTTGCATTATTAGATTCTTGATACCCGAATCTCCTCCTTTTTCTAAAAAAGTACTTTTTGCTTTGGTAACTAATTCAAAATGGAAGAAATACAATAATGAATATGATAGTCATGTAATTTGATTATCATACTATAGTTGATATTTTATGATACTATGTTTAGAAAGTGGAGGTTCCAAATGATATTAAAGTACATATATAGCTTTCAGCATCGTAAAAAAGTACATATATAGCTGGACCAAAAAAAAATTAAACGGAAGATCTAACAACGTAACAAACTCGAATAGTGATGCATATAATTCATCTAACAATCTCTATTATTTGGAGTCCGGAAGAAAATAATACAATAATGAATCACGGTAAATAACCATCACGAATTGAACCAAAATACCCGGAAAAAATGTGACATAAGTACCTTTTGCGCAGTAATTTACTGTGCAGTAGGACTTAACCATAACGGACCAGTTAAGTCCTATTGCGCAGTAAATTACTGCACAATAGGAGGTATTATAAACCTTAGGCAGACTTCTCCATTTTCATCTTCACTCTTCACCTTCTCCATTTTCATCTTCACTCTTCACCTTCTCCATTTTCACTCATTTACCATACTTTAGCCCCTGAAAAATCATGTCTCAAAGCTCCAAAACGTCAAACTTTGCTATAGAACTTGACATTTGTGGCTGCGGTTATTATTGTAAGCTCAGAATATCAAGGACCCAAGACAAACCGGGTCGTCATTTTTGACGTTATAAAGTGGCCGACGTAAGTGTTTTTACAAATTTTTAGGGTTTAGAGTTTTTTCACATTATCAACATATTTTACTTTCAAAAACTTATTTTTTTGTAATGTTTATAGGATATGGATGGTTGCAATTTTCGATGGGAAGATGAAAATTCTGTGGATAAAACGATGGCGGCGAAGTTTAAAAAATCTCTTGATAGGGATATCGCGACTTCACGTATCACTAGAGATACCGTAAAGTTTGACTTGCAGTTTACGTATGTAAGCTCAAGAAAAAAATGACTTTCTTGAGTACTTGCTAAAAGAATCCGAAGAAAAACATTTTTTTCAATGATAACCTTAGATACACTAACACGAGAAAAATGCTTTGAAAGAGAAATTGAAATTTTGGAAGATGATTTGTGCTCTCTTGTTGTTGTTTCTAATCTTGAAATGTTGCATTGTCAGTTAAGTTTATTATTTCTATGTATTTTATTTTTACTAGTTGTACGTTTTCATGCATTATGTATTTTCTATCGCTTTTTAATGTATTATATAATCGACACATTTTATGTATTAATTTATTTGTGTTTTATTAAAAATTGTGAATTGTTAAATTTTTTATGTATTATTAACTCTAAGACGCTTAAATAAATTAATAATAGACTATAATAATCAAAGCAATATTAAACATATTAATTTTCTTCAAATAATTTCATACATTTGAAATAGTTCAAGTCTATTTTCAATTGAAAAAAATGATTTGATCCACTCTTTATATAAGAAATAATTAACTTTAAAAAGATTATGGATTTGTAATAATTAATGTTTCTTCGTAAGATTTACAGTTTGGTTAAAAAAAACCTTTAGACCGTGGTCTAAAAAGTTCCGTAAGTTGTAAGAAAAATTAAAAGAGGATCATTTACTAAATACATAAAAAAAAAGAAAAACTAATTTTTTGACATATATATTTGTATTCCCTATCAAAATGCTTAGTTAAGTTGAAATTGTCGCTTACATGCTCCTTCCAAATGCAGGTAACAATGCTAAAGTGGGTGGTTACAACATTCCAAAAGGTTCACTCGTACATGTAGCAACAAAATCTTGCTTACTGGAGTGAAAAAGGTAAGTAAGCTTCAACGAAAATTCTTTGGGAAAAGTTTCCATTTCTCATGTAGGGACACTACTAAAATAAGGAGAAAATCCGTGGATTTTAAAGTCAAAAAGTCATAAATTAGATTCATATCTTATGTCTTTTGGATTATAAGTCATAAGCGCATCCAAATAGGCTCTTATTAATCATGTGATCAATTGTAACGGATGATAATTTAAGGACTGTCAATATATTCAGGTAAGATATTTTATCAAATTTTACAAGGATCAAAATCGAATATATCAATAATTGAGGGACGAAAACTAGTACAATTATTAAATAGTGAAAAGTTTCCTCTGTAAAAGCAACGGGGCTCGTCCAGTGTTATGCGTGCTCCTAAACCCCACCAAAATCTCTCCTTTCTACCGCTCGTGAATCTCTGTACGTATTATATCTTCTCTTTTCATTTTCACTTTTTTTTTGGTTGTTGAATTTACTGAAACTGTGATTTTTTAACCCCTAATTTTAATTTTTTGCTAATGCAGGATATTAAGAAGATTTCTGGGATAGCTCAGAGTTGATTCTCAGGTAAATTTTATGGTTTCGAAATGTTTTGGTCGTTTGCTTACGTGTAATCGGTAATCGTAAAGACCTTATTTTCTGTTTGCATGGAATTAATTGAAGTTTTATCTCAAAATTGATAGGCGAAAAACATGACCTAGCTAGTCCTCCAGTTGCAGAAGTTGACTCTACACACAAAAATTGTATTGAATGTTGTAGCTGCCATTTGATTTAATAGACTTTGTATTGTATGAATTGCATATTTTCAAATTGTTTGCTAAATATGATAAATGTACCTTTCTGCAAAGAAGGGAGAATGGGGAGGCAAATGCTTAAGCTGAATGAGACAACTGGAAACCAGTGGCGAAGCGGTCAAAATATAAAGAAGTAAATCCATGTAGAAGCCAAGGGGTGTTAATATGTAATATATATGCATAAAAAATATTTTTACCTAGCTACACAGTGTAATTTTCCGACGTAGTGACACCCCTTAAGTACATGTGGCTCCGCCACTGCTGGAACCTAGTGGCGCTTTCTTGTGCATTTCTTGCGATAATTTTGGAACTAATATGTTATAGACTTAAGAAAATGATACTATATGTTAAGATACAACAAACAAAAAATGCCCATACTTCACTTGAATTAACTTTCTCCGATCTATGTGCTTTGTTTGAGTGTCTCCGTAACCATTTCCTAATTAAACTGTTAACAATGGAGCTTCAGATTTCTTACTCCCGTTCCACCTTGTTGTTTATTTAGCATAACTGGTTCCCACTTGATCAGTTGGATTTTTTTCTCGTTGTTACCTTCCCGCGAAAAAGTTTATACTAATTTGATCCTTTTTTCTTGATCACCTTTCCAGGCATTGAGTATATTGAAATTAGGTAGGTAGGGAGAGAGTCAAGCCACTATTATTTAAGATCAATCGACGTCCTAGTGATAAATATTGTCTTTTCCACATTGCCAGCTCTTCTTGCACTCTTCCAATTACACCCTGTCAAATCATTTGCGACTTGCAACCACTAACCAGTGGGGTTACACTGGGTATGTTGTTGTTGTAACCACTAATCAGGGGCATTCCCAAATAGTTGGTCACAAGAGTACTAACTTGACACCCTGAGTTCTCTACTAACCCCTGTAGATTCTGTACATCCACCAGATAGATGCAGATTTTTATCAAGTTAATACCTAGTCTTGACACCATCTTAATAATCAGTAGAATCACCCTCAGGTACCTTAATTGTTGTTTCTCTGCCTCACACATGAAAAGTATATCATCTGCGTAAAGTATGTGAGATTTGAATAGGTGTCAATTGTGAGTTGCCCACTGTAAAACCATTATCCACCTGTATGAGATTGGCAGATAGCCTTATTCAACATTTTGTTAATGTCCTCCCTCACCAAAATAAGAAGGAAAGGCAAAAGCCGGTCACCCTGACTTAAACCCCTTTGCGCAGGGAAGAAGCCTGAAGGAGTGCAATTTATTATAACTGAGAACTTAACTGGTGAAATGAAAAATTCACCCATTTCACCCACCTGTCACCAAAACCCTTTTCTTTCATCATATCCAGCAAAAACCTCCAATCAATCTTGTCATAGGCTTTTTAGATATCAAGTTTACACAACAAACCAGGATGTCCTTGCCTCAATCTTGTGGCACAAGAGAGTTGGCCTACTTGTGCCTTGTAGGTTCCCTGTTAAGTCATACAGAGTCTCTGATACCTACTTTTCTGAATGAGGATGTGCAGCTTTTAAGGTGACTAATAATCTGGCTTCTTTCTTATTCTCACATTAGTTTCCATCTTGTATGATTTGCTTCTTAGTGGTTGTGTTCTGCAACTGCGAAATCATGCTCATTATGGTACCCTGTGTTACTTGATCCATTAGACTTAATGACGACATCTTCTATAGAAGCTCTGCATATTATAAAAAGGTTATGCCAGAAACTCAATTATATCACTTTCTTTTCTAATATCAATTAATACTAATGCTGCCACATCTTTTCTGATGGGTGTTCATCACATTTAGAATCTCTGATTACTCCCCGTGCATTCGGAGAAAATCAAGTTCAGGTAAATCCTCTAATCCCTCCTTATTTTTTTTCTTTGGGTAAATCCTTCTTTTCCCTTAGTTATATACACTGCATCATTTAATTACTGAACTCCTACCGTGGAGCATTCACTGTCCCTTCTTAGTCGTCTTGTTGATATTGTCATTTTGTCCCAATTCATTGTGTTATTGAACTATGATGGATAAATTTTGGGGAGGCATAGTCTCAGAGAAGATTATTAGGTGTATTCTGGATTTTCAGTTGGTGTAATCCAATAACTTTTCACCTGCGAGCTGTCTTTCTTGCTGAATTAATTGTCTATTCTTCGGAATTTACGTGACTCAATTTATAATTGAGCAAATGTCGCATTAAGTCCTTAGTTAAGGAGTGCAAAATTTGATCAATTCTGTCACTAGAAAGTGGCATGCATAAGATAACTAGATGAATCCTGTATGCTCTTCCTCCTAATTGAATACCAAAAAGGAACTCATCTTCCTAGTTTGCCTGAATACCTTTATTGTCTTCCCCAACTTCCAGGCAGCCTCTGACACCACCCACCTGGGGTGGTGCCTACACAGCCACCTTTACCTCCCTTAGCCCATTCAGCCCCCATACATTGTCCACCACTGTTTTCTTCCTTAATCTTTCCTAAACATATATTAGACACCCAGCTGGGCAACTTCATGATCTAAGAAAAGTCTATCCCCAGAAAGAGTAAAAAAATACAAAACATAAATAGAGCTTCAATCAATTAAAATAAATGAAATCAATAAAGACAAACAAATGAAATCAATAAAAGCAAAATAAAGACCTGCCCAGAGTAGAAAGATTAAAAGCCATGAGTACAATGGACAGGTAACCTTTGAACAATTCATTTCAAAAATCTAAAGGGCGAGATTAGAATTTCTAATGAAAGGAGTGGTTGAATGAAGAATAGGTGTATGGAGTATGGTGCTGCTTACTGAAAAGATACTGGGGAATGATGATGCTGATTTGCAGTTTTAGAGATGAGGTGGAGTTGGCTTTGGTACTTTAGTCAATTGTTTATCATCTTTTTTGTTAAAAGAAAAAACTTAGTAGATATGTTTTGGGAACTTGGTGGTAACTTTCATTAATGTGTGTCATCTATCTTCCTGGTCAGAAGGGGGATAAGGGGCACAACATGGGCAGGGAGGGGAAAAGTGGGGCGGGGTGTGTGGAAAAGGAACTAGGAAGAGGATGGTTAGTGCTGAAGATAAGGCTGGATATCAGTAATTTGCCTACCCTTAACAAAGGCCATTTGAGCATCTCTAATCAGTTTAGATAGCACACTCTTAAATCTTCCTGCCATTAATTACGCCCAGGATCTTTTCAAAAATACCCAGTAGGCCCATAGGCCTAGAATCCTTCGGCTCCTCCACCCCTTCTTTTTTGGGATTTAATGCTATATAAGAGGTATACCAAAAAGTAAGAGAATCTAGAACTAATTTCTGCTTCGATAAAAAACAGTTTTCTGGTTAACACAAAATCTGTGCCTTCTCACTTCAAAGGAATTCCACCAGTCCCTGATCAGATTCATAAAGTTTGCTTCCTTGAACTGTTTCTTCTAAAACTTGAAAAAGGAAGTTCTTTGCCATTGGCCACAGGATATCTCAATATGATTGTGGTCTGACCGAGTTCTTGGAAGCATAGTCTGCTTAATATTTTTGAATTCCTCATCTTAGTCATTTGAGTAAAGGAACCTATCAATTCTGGAGGACACTTTAAATCTGTCATTTCTGGCACATGTAGATTTACCTTTGTATAGCTGGAACTCAATTAATCCCAAGTTTTATATGAACCTGAAAACATCATCATAGCCCATGTGCTTCTGTTGATCCCTTTTCTCTCACTGGGAAGCTAACCACATTAAATCTGGAGACCAGTGTGCTTCTTTTTTGTTGCCCTTCTACTGTTCTTTGGCTTGTAAAGTTGGTCTTGTTTTATATTTTCCATTTATGCGTTGATTTGTACTCCCTCCGATCACTTTACTTGTCCACTATACTAAAAATAATTTTTCACCTTTACTTGTCCCCTTTAACATATCAAGAGAAAGACAAACTTTTTTTCTTGTTTTACCCTTTACATTAATTACTCATTTCCCAAGTATATTGAGACTATACACCAATTAATATGGGTATTATGGTAAAATATATGCTTCATTTATTAATTCTTAAGGGACATGCAAAGTCAATAGTGGACAAGTAAAAGTGAACGGAGGGAGCACAATCTATGTTGCCGGCTTTGGTTGGAGGATGAGAGATGAAATAGAAGCACTGCAGTGTTCTTGTCTTTAAAAAGAAAACGAGGTCTTTGCTAAAATTTCATATAGGTTATCTGCATGCTTGGGACTAGATTCTTTCAATTTCTTCAGTTGTTTGAATAGGTATGTATTACTGATGTCAACAAAGACCAGCATCACTAACCACTACCAATTCCAATATAGAAGGAAAGTGTTGTCATTACATCAAAAGAAAGTGCTGTCATCACATTTAAAAAAGAAGAGAAAGGAACCCCTCCACTGTCTATACAAAAGCTTCTATAAGCTGTTACAAAGATTCAGTATCACTAACCAATTCCAATTTACACCAAAAGCTTAGCAACATAATGCAATCAGGTCTAAACTTTCAAGGTAGAGCTCTCTTGTCCCTCAAAACATCTTCTATTTCTCTCATCCAAATACACCACCATATACAGGCAGGTATGGTATCCAAGTCCTCTTCAGGTTCTTGGATAGCCCTTTTCTATTCCAGCATTAAAGAAAATCAGCAGCTGTTTTTGGCATAGCCCACTTCAATTTCAATCCCAATAAATTAAGGAACGCCTGCCAAATCTGTGTATTTATAGAGCAATGTAGGAAAAGATGGTTAACTGATTCTGCCTCTATTCCGCGCATGTAGCATCTTTTGACTAGTTTTATAGATTATCTTGAGTCCAGCATGCTTCTTTGATGACCAACCATACAAAACACATGACTTTTGTGGTGCCGTACTTTTCCAAATCCTCTTCCATTGGCCAAATGTAAGCTGATTAGTACATGTGCTGATGTGTGTAGCATCTTGTAGCATGAGTTGACTGTGAATGAACCATTTACCTGCCTTCTCCAGACTATCTGATCATTACTGTTGTTCAAGCCAGAAAATGAAGATAAAAGGTTGAAACAAATCTGATATACTTCTAACTTCCCAGTCATTAGGATTTCTTCTGAAGAGGATGTTTCAACTATTACAGTATTTCCCTCCCCGCTTTCTGCTAAAGTAAGTTTTGGTATCCTGTGTAGATTTTAAAGGATGGGAAATAGATCTCTAAGAGGTGAATGTCCCAACCAATTGTCTTGCCAGAAGATACTTTTCTTCCCTTGCCAACTCTGATTGCAGTATCCTGAGAAAAGGATGGCCAAAGTGCTCTAATATTTCTCCAAACACTCACTCCACAAGATGGGGGGCCCATCTTTGAAACCCATTCATTCATTTGACCATACTTCACTGTTACAACTTTCTCCATAAAGCATTGTCTTCAACATTAAATCTCCACAACCATTTCATCAAGCGGCACCTACTTTGCGTTTTTAGATTTTTGATACCCAAATCTCCTCCTTTTTGTGTGGTGACAGAGTTGCACTTGCCTAGGTTAAAGGTTTACTATCTCTATTCTATTCCCTTGCCAGAGGAAATCTTTTCTCAACTTGTCAATTCTCTTTTCTACTTTACTAGGCACTGGAAACAAAGATATAATATACGTCGGTGTTGTGTCTATTACACTATTAATTAGAATCAAGCATCCCCCAAGAGAGAGATAATAATCTGTCTTGAGATGAGTTACTTATCAGCACTTATTCAGGTTCAAAGATGTGTGTCTTCATGCGGCGATAAAATTATCCAGTTTAACATTACTTCTATCTTAAGTACTCATCCGCACTATTGATATCTCTAGAATATTATAGAAAACAAGCTTAGAAAAGGAAAATTATATCCCTAAGTTCTCAAAACAATAAGAAACTTTTGTTTTGAGTTTTTTTGTGTGAGATTTGAGGGGCCAAGTTTTGCTTTGATGATTGCTCCGGCATATGTGGAATTTTAATGGCAGTAATTCACGTTTACCTTCTTGTGTTATGTAGGGTGCTGAATTATTCTTCTTGCTGATTTGGAGTTCTTTTTCAGGCTTACCTTGAGAAATGGTAAATTTATCTCGTTTCTCTAATAATGTGCTGTTATTTGATTTCCTTCTGGTCTTTCTTATATATATCGGAAAAGAAAGTATATGATCTCTTTAATCATATTTTGATAAATGGAGGAAAAGCATCTATACTTTGTTTGTATGTCTTGTTTCAATCCCATGCAGGACAAAAATCCTTCTGGAGAAGACAATGATGACATTGATTGGGATACAGAAGATGAACTAGAAATACAGGACACAGTATTTTCCTCATGCACGAATTTAAGAACTACTGGGCAGCATGTTGTTTGCAGCAATGGGGAGGTAAATGCTTTTAGCATATGTTGTTACCTACTGAACTTTCTTGTCAGGGACATCTTTTTTGAACCAAAAAGAAAAGAAGATGTTTCATAGAATTGCACCTCAACTTATGGTCTGTTTTGGTCTTCTCTTACCTGAAGGCAAGCTCGTCATCAGTACCCTTCCAGTCATCCAAGTTCATTCAGCAGTTTGTAGTGATGGGATTTACCGAAGAATCTATTGCAAAAGCAATAGAGCAAAACGGTATTTGAATTTTCAAAGTCTTTGTTCTAAAAATTTGACTTTTCAATTGTGGTATTTATGTTATTTGACTTGAGACGCAGGAGAAAATTCAGATTTGGTACTGGATGCTCTTTTGACATTCAAGGTGCGTAATGTCTGCATCATTGTTTGCTAACTGCTCATTTTAGATTTTGTAACAGGTGTCTGAGAGAATAAAGAAATTCTTGTTCAATCCACCCCTCCTTTGGGAACCACCTTTACTCTTTTAGTTGGTGCCTATACATGCCACCACTTGCATAAAATGGTCTAGAGAGAGAAGCGCATTTACTTGTTCAGAGTAAAGTCTAGATCAATCAGGGTTTTAAATAGAGCTGGTGACACCTATTAGGACCCAGTAAGAGATTGTGAGATGTGAACGCTGGATTCCTATGTGTTGACTGTGGGATCAATGATGTCAATTGTTCTTTATCCGGTTTGCACAGTTCTGATAGCAAGCTTGAATTGTTTTAAGAATATGCATGATTTTTATCTGTCTTCATTGTAATGAGTATTTTCTTCCGTCCTTTCATTTTTCACAAGTAATGACCTCTAATATTAGCAAACCCCTCTATGTCAAAAAAAAAAAAAAAAAAGAGGAACTGAAAAAATAAAAAATTATGATCTTTGTTTGCAGGCCCTTGATGACTCTCCTGAAGAACAGCCCAGTACTAGCCCTCAGCTGGAGCCCTCCATTAGTTCTGATGATAGCTTTTCTGAATACAACGAGAACATTTTGGATGATGTTTATGAGGAAGATAGTTGGTCCTCTGACTCAGACAACTGTATAGTATGTTATCCTCAATCGTACACCCTTCTCCATTTTTCTTTTCAATGTCTTAACTGTGACATAGAAAATAGTCAATATGGTTTCTCTTTGTTCAAAAGATATCTTTATCATTTTCTTATCAAGCACTTTTTTTAATCTCTGTAACACATCAACTAATACTTCTTTTAGCATTTAAGATGTTTAGCTGGTCCTAAATCCTGTTATGAGTTTTCTGGGCACAATTATGTAAGCCTTTGCTAACATTTTTCTTTTAAAACGTGTGATAGAATCCTGTTGGACGGTGCTACTTGAATGACGAGGGCAGTTCTTTGTCGGGAAATGAGAAGACGTTATTGTTCCTGGCAAATATGGGATACCCAGAGGAAGAGGGTTCCATAGCTATGAAAAGATGTGGTAAGTATATTAATTGTCCTCTACATTACTAATGTTATTAATCTTTTATTTGATTAGACATTTAGTTTGGCTTTTGATAAGTATTGATTATGCCAAGATTTTATCACCGACTGAAGAAATCTTTTTCATGCAAGTTCTAGGTAGATGCTACTTAGTTGGATTCCTGGTTAACTTTGTGCCAATGCTATTGTATTTTGAACAAAATCTGCTTATTGACGCTGCGGCATTCCTGAATATCTTTTTGTTTGTTTGTTTTTGGTAGCAAAAAAAGATAGATGATATTATATATTAAGGTGCTAAACTATTACAAATAGCATGGGTAGCTACGTGAGCAGTAGTAGTACTTCCACTAGCATAACTGTTGATAATACTAAGGTTTCCAAAACTAGTTAGATTATTACATATTGATATAGCTACTAATTTCTTAGAAGAGACACCATCCTTATCCGCATCAATTTTTCCCAGAACAAGTGGTGGAGTAGTTATAGTAGATAGCTGAATGCATGAAGGGAGCTTGGTTCCTTGCTTAGTCAAAAAGTGTGTCACCTTGTTGCCTTGCCTAAAGTTGTGCCGCACCACTGGATTCTGCACTTCTTCAACAGATGCCTGCACGAGTAAATGAGATGATTATTAATTGGTTGAGGTTTTTCAAGAAGTTGGATTACCTCTATGGAATCGGGTTCCACTTCCAGGGGTAATAGTTTGGCACTCTCAGCCAGTAGTAATCCTTGATGGATGGCTTGAAGTTCTGCTATGGTGTGGTTGAATGTAATAATTTTTTTAATGTAGCCCATAACTCAGTCACCTGTGCAATTCCTAATGACACCTCCAGTTCCTCCATAATTAGTTACATCTGGGAAAGCACAATCGGAGTTAAGTTTATAGTGTCCAGGAGGAGGGGGAAACCATTTGATAGCAATTTCTTTTGAGATCATTAGGTTTCTATGGCTGGTAGTGGTGTATTTATACTCTTAAGGCTCTCATAAGCACCGTATGGGAGAGAGTAAAATTGGACTTGGTAAAAATGTTATGATTTCTGATACCAACCAATGGCTCGACACCATCAAGTCCCTTACCATTCCAATTCAAAATAATCAGTTATCTTGGGCTGAATTCTACCCATTTGCTCTTTGGTATACACCTATTTTTATTTATTTAATTTCCAGGTAATTAATGTCCTCTTCACAACTTTCTAGGTCCAGAAGCATCACTCCCTGAATTGGTAGATTTCATTTGTGCTGCTCAAATGGCAAGAGCAGAAGATCCCTATCTGCCAGAAGATGTGAAGGTAAGCTTGCCCCTCACTGTATTTTGAAATGGACTCGTGTGAACTGGCAATCTGTTCAACTTTGTTTGCATTTATAATTGCAAATTAGCTATCATTTTTCATAGAACTGATGCTTCCCTTATATTGTGACAGCCAAAACTGAAGCATATATTGAATGATTTTGGTGGATACAAGAAGAGGAAGATGTACAATGGATTGTGCAAACGAAAAAAGCCAAGGGAGATTTCTGCTGAAGAAGAGACAATTCGATTGCCCAAACCTATGATTGGATTCGGAGTTCCAACCGAGCCAGTTCCAACAATGGTCCAAAGATTTCTTCCCAAGAAAACCATTGGCCCGCCCTTTTTCTACTATGAAAATGTTGCTCTAGCTCCAAAGGGTGTGTGGGACACCATTAAGAGGTTTTTGTATGAAATTGAGCCCGAGTTTGTTGACTCAAGGTATTTTTCCGCTACTCAAAGAAAAAGAGGATATCTTCATAATCTTCCAATTGAAAATAGATTTCCCTTGTTTCCACTTCCCCCACGGACCATTCATGAGGCGCTTCCCCTATCAAAGAAATGGTGGCCATCATGGGATACAAGGACAAAGTTAAACTGTTTGCAAACAGCCATTGGGAGTGCAAAATTGACTGATAAGATCAGGAAGGCTGTGGAGAAGTATGATGATGAGCCACCTCTGGAAGTACAGAAGTATGTTCTTTATCAATGCAAGAAGTGGAATTTGGTGTGGGTTGGGAGAAACAAAGTTGCCCCTTTGGAGCCTGATGAAGTTGAAATGCTATTGGGATTTCCAAAGAACCATACTAGGGGAGGTGGTATAAGTAGGACGGATAGATACAAGTCGCTTGGTAACTCATTCCAGGTTAGTCTAACCTTCTTTCTTCTGATTTTCATTGTATATATTCAAGTCTTATTTTCTTCTCCCCCTTTCCTTTTTCCCATAAACTTGGGTTTGCAAAATATAGTGAAGTGGCTTTTTTATTGACTGATGCAGTTTCTTTTCTTTGTCAGAATAACTTTTAACATGATGCTTCTATCAATATTTGTATTAGGTTGATACAGTGGCGTACCACTTGTCGGTGTTGAAAGATTTGTTTCCAGATGGCATCAATGTCTTATCACTCTTCTCTGGAATTGGCGGTGGTGAAGTTGCTCTTTACCGTCTCGGGATTCGACTCAACAATGTGGTTTCAGTTGAAAAGTCTGAAGCCAACAGGAATATTGTGAGAAGTTGGTGGGAGCAAACTAATCAGAGGGGGAATCTCATACATTTTGACGATGTGCAGCTGCTGAGCAGAGACTGCTTGGAGAAATTGATAGGATCATTTGGAGGATTTGATCTGGTGATCGGTGGAAGCCCGTGTAACAACCTTGCAGGTAGTAACAGGGTGAGCAGGGATGGGCTTGAAGGCAAAGAGTCTTCCCTATTTTTTGATTATGTTCGGATATTGGATGACGTCAAGTCCATAATGTCTAGACATAGATGATGGTGTCTCAGATTTAGATATCCTATTCCTGCTTCTTAATCTTGCCAAGGCTGAGTTTATTCTTTGTAGAGTAAAATCAAACTAGATATTGATTGCAATTCTGCATTATGTTGGGGTATTTATATTTTATGAACCTAATGAAATTGTCATGGTTGATGAACTAATGTGATTGTTTCTGGTTTAGCTGGTTTTAGAACAGGCACTATTTTTTGGTTTCTGGATAACATGTCTAAAGCTTTTCAGATCCAGCTAGGGACTGTATGGCAGAAACCAAGTGAATGTACTTGCTCACATTCTTAGATTATAGTTCTGTATGGTCCTCAAATTTGCAGGAAGTGTCAAGTCACTCATAAGCTTGCCTGGTTCATGTCCCATGCGAGCACACCTGTTGAAGTACAGGAGACTAGAGGTCTTACTGAGAACCTGGATTTCTGTTGGGATTGAATATGTCAATGACTTGATTGATGATTTAGACTAGGCCTGGTTAGAGGCTTAACCAAGTTTGTGGAATGAATGCCAAGCTTGAGTGCACTTTCTATTGTAAGTGCTTGTCGGGTCATTTCATTTCAGGGATTTATTTGATATTGCAGGTTAGTTAAAAATGTCCTCGATATCGAGCCATCCTGCTATTCATGCCATGTAATCAAGTTTGATCCCTTTGGAGTTGTTAGTTTGATATTTGGGCAAAATTGAAGAGTTGAAAATGTGATCAATTTATCGCATGCTGCTATCTATTGTGTTGTTTCTACACCTTTTGGTTACATGGTTGGAGCGAGGACGCACCATTAGTGTATACGTGAGATAGTTTTCCATTAACAGAGTCTGGTGCACATTCTCAGGCTTCACATTAGGTCCACCATGAAGTGTAACAGTCATCACATAAACCTTCATCCTTATTCAACAAGTCACTGATGAAATGATTGCATAATCAAGCATGAGACTTTAATTTCAATGTTGCACCGGCAGTCCAGGGTATAACATATTAGTAAAATATGCAAATATTTACTTCTCTTTGTTCTTGCTGAATCCAAACAACATAAGTAGCAAAATCTAATGCAATATAATCTATGAACCGCAGAGAAAGCAGGAGGCAAAAGTAAGCAAACAATCAGTAAAAAGTATATGGAATGGTAGTTCAACTAATCTAGAACCTGAAAATTACAAATAAAATTGAGGTAAAATGATGTGTGCATGATCTGCCTCGTCAGCCAAAGAAAAAAGCAGGAAGAGAATATAGAAACACTTCACGTAGTTCAGTTAATGTCAGAATGGAATTGGTCAATTTCGAAGAAGGTGAACCACAGAGTTTCCCTTTATACACTTTGTTAATCTGGTAGTTAGATTTCTTTGTAATCCATAATTTAAAGTTTGAAACTTGATGACAAGCTACTTCATTCCTTTGCACTTGACAATACTCTTCACTTGATTGTCATGATATTAAAGATTGCATTAATAAATCACGTCCAGTTACAAAAAAAATATATATTAGAATTCTGTATCTCTCTCTCCTCCAGGTTAGTACTATGCTTGTCTATACAACTTCAGAAACTTATATATCACGCATTTTTTGTAAGGGATTAATTAAAGCCACCCAAAGAAGCAGTATATTTTGAATTGAAGACAAAAAAGCAACACTGCTCATGGGCTTTAAGCAAGAAGCACACGCTTACTCCGAATTAGATTTAGCATACATACATAAAATTAACCCTGATCAAGGTAAACATGAATTAAAGAGCCTAATTCTTGTTTGTGTAGTTTTTATTTAATGGAGAAAGGACGCAAGATGTATAAGGGCTATAAGAGGAACATAGAGGTTATAGATAACACATGTTGCTTACAGATCTTGAGAAATAGGAGTGAATACACTCATTAGTCATTAATCATAAAAAGGACTTTAGTTTGTCTAGATTCATAAACAATTCTCAAAAAATAAATGACAAGTTTCACACTTTATTCAGCACTAAAACTTTTCTTTAGAACAATTTGAAAGGAACATACTATCCCTTAAGAAGAATTGAAGATTTCCTCTTAACACAAAACAAGAACCTTATTTGCAACTTGCTCAATTTATGCATCATTCTTTGTTAGGAAAATTAGCCTTGAGAGTTGCATAAGTTAGTAGCTCTGTACTATTTTTCTCAAACATTTTCATATTTTCTTCGCTCAAAGCTTCCATTCCACCATCCTTTGTATCTATTAAGAGCATCATATTCTTGAGATTTCTTTCAATTAATATACTAAACATAATTGGCTTCCCCCATCCAAAATCCACATCATAAAATGAGTAACCACACACACTAGTGAATTGGTATTCATCCACTTCATCCTTTTTATGTCGAATACCTTAATAACTCTAGAGTAGTTCCAATGGCCTCATCCCCTTTCAATCTTTTCACATAGTGATTATCAAACTCCAATAACCCTTTTCGTAACGCGACCACCATGTTAGCTACATCTTTCGATGCTACCATGAACCCAACGAAGTTTCCAATACAATGAGCATCAACGTGCTTCCTCATGTTTACCAAGTGGACTAACAAAGACGACCTCTTGGAGTTCGTGGTTAGAAACTTCCACATGACACTTGTCACTACTTCAACACGAGTAGGTTTAGGCACATTTTCGCTAGCCACCTTCTTCTTAGAGATCCGCAATGCTAGAAGGGCTAAAAACATAACACAGTCCTCGCTTGATGAGGGTGGCAATTCATTGATTGGTGGGGACAAGTGAAGTGAGCACAAAATTGGGGTCGTCGCAACGTGCTAAAGATGTCCAATCAATTAAAAAGGCTCTCAAAGAACACATGTCCAATACTTTGTGAGTAGCTGAAATTCCAAGAACCATTCCTCCACGTTCAAAAAAGGAAACTTGAATGCTAAGCAAAAGGGTTGATGTGAATGACTCTGAAAGAAATAATCTCCTTGATTATTTTCATTACTTGAAAAGTTATATATACAAGTTACAAAATAGGAGAATCTTATTCCTATTCTATTCTAAAAACCTTATTCTATACATTTATGGTAATACACTAATTATGGTAATACACTACTAATTATATTACAATATTACCTAAACTAGGATACTAAATATTTACCATAAATTACTTTACATAAACAGTCAAAACCGAGAGCTATTTTTGGGTATATTGTGTATATTTAACATAACCCCGCAGTCATAGCGGGCGGTCTTCGAACGCTGAGACTGTCCCTAAAATCTTCAAAAAGGACCGAGGGAAGACCCTTTGTAAAGATGTCTGCAATCTGATATCTTGACGAGACATGGCATACGCGAACGTGACCCCGAGCAACCTTTTCACGGACAAAGTGAATGTCCATTTCGATATGTTTAGTGCGTTGGTGCTGAACCGGATTACCTGAAAGGTAGATGGCACTAATATTATCGCAATAAACCAAGGTTGCCTTTTGAATCGGACAATGAAGCTCTAAAAGCAAATTATTTAACCAACATGATTCTGAGACCACATTGGCTACCCCTCGATATTCAGCCTCGGCACTTGAGCAGGATAGAGTCGCCTGACGCTTCGCAGACCAGCAGACCAAGTTGCTGCCAAGGAACATACAGTAGCCAGACGTAGACCGTCTGGTGTCTGGACAATCACCCCAATCTGCATCAATGTATGAGACAAGTGTGGATGTCGATGAAGGATACAAATGCAAACCATAGTCCAGTGTACCCTGAATATACCGGATGATGCGTTTGATTGCATTCATGTGCTCAACTCTGGGATCATGCATGAATAAACACACCTGCTCAACAACATACGTAATACCCGGTCTGGTAAAGGTAAGATAATGAAGAGCCCCTGCAAGACTGCGATAGCGGGTCGGATCCTCATAAGGGATGCCAGCCTCAGCACCAAGTTTGGGCTTAGTATCAACTGGAGTGGAAGTGGACTTACAGGATGACATCCCAGCCCTCTCGATGATCTCAACCGCATACTTTCTTTGAGACAAAAACAAACCATCTGAATGACGCTTGACGGCAATCCCCAAAAAGTAACTCAAGGGCCCTAAGTCTTTCATAGCAAACTCAGAGCTGAGCATGGTCATGATAGACTAGCGTAAGGCATCAGAAGAGGCCGTCAAAATGTATCATCCACATACAACAGAATGTAGGACAAGGACGAACCACGACGGTAGATGAACAAGGAATTATCTGACCTGCTGTGAGTGAACCCAATTGTCGAAACATAGTCAGCAAACCTCGTATACCAGGTCCGTGGAGACTGCTTAAGCCCATATAAGGACTTTTTCAACAAACAGACATGATGAGGACGGTTAGGATCCCTGAACCCCAACGGCTGATGCATATATATTGTTTCCTTGAGATCACCATGTAGGAACGCATTCTTGACATCCAACTGATGAATAGGCCATGCCTTAGAAAGAGTCAGGCTAAGCACAGTGCGAATGGTAGCCGGATTGACCACCGGACTAAACGTCTCCCCACAATTTATCCCAACCTACTAAGTCTTACCATCACCCACAAGCCGCGCCTTATGTCGAGCAAAGGACCCATCGGAATTCTCTTTATGAGCAAAAATCCACATAGACCTGATAACATTAATACCATATGGACGGGGCACCAACTCCCACGTCTTATTATCAATAAGAGCATTATATTCATCAGTCATAGCAATTTTCCAATTTGGGTCGTTTAAGGCAGACACCGGATTACGGGGCAAGGGGGATTTAGAGACATTAGAATGTAACTTAAAATGTCTTTTAGGTGTAAAAATACCCCCACTGACTACGAGTGACCGGTCTATGACTCGAGGATGAATTGAGTAAATTTTGGGAACTTACTGGGCTCGGGATGGACTGGCCAGCAGGCAGTGGGCCTGCTAGCCCAAATCGGCAATGGGAGCGACCATCGGACCGGTACTGCACCGGGCCGGGACCGCCCAATTGCCGGGACCGATCCAAGAATCGGAACATGTGACGGGATAGTGGGGCCAGCGGGCAGTGGGCCCGCTGGAGAATTTTGGGTGCGAGATATATCCGAAAAATGGTGAGTAATATACGGGGATATACCATCATCCAAAAAATTATACGAACTCGGCTCGGGAGTATGAACTTTAGTAAAGGGAAATTGAGTTTCATTAAAAATTACATGGCGATTAATGATGATTTTCTTAGAGGATAAATCAAAGCATTTGTAACCACAGTGATTAGATGGATAACCCAAAAACACACACGAAGTGGACCGGGCATGAAGTTTGTTAATTGTGGTGGACGGGAATAACGGATAACACAAGCACCCAAAAACCCAAAGATGAGAATAAGAAAGATTCTTATTATATAAAATTTGGATGGGGGAATAATATGTCAGACCTTTGGACGGAATTATGTTAAGGAGATATGTTGCCATTTGAAGAGCATGATGCCAAAAATATGAGGGTACGGAAGCATGAAGTAATAGAGTGCGGACAATGTTATTTATGAAATGAATTTTGTGTTCGGCTTTCCCATTTTGTGACGATGTATGAGGACAAGAAAAATAAAAATTGATCCCATTATTAGCACAGAACTCCCGAAACACCCTATTATCATACTCTTTTCCATTATCACATTGAATATTTTTTATTTCTCTTTCGAATTGTGTTCTAATGAATGTTCTAAATTTTAGGAAGACGTAAAACACTTGAGATTTATTTGCAATGGGAAACGTCCACAAAAAAATAGAATAATCATCCAAAAAAAGAACATAATATCGATGACCCAACGAACTTAGAACAGGAGACGTCCATAGGTCACTATGAATAATATCAAAAGGCATTGAAGTGTGAGAATTTGAGTCTACAAATGGCAACTTAACAATTTTTCCTAACGAACAAGATTGACAAATTGGAGTGCGACTCGTACCCTTACAAGAAATAAAACTATTTTTATCTAAAACTGATAAAATAGAGGAACCCGAATGACCAAGGCGAGCATGCCACATGGAAGGAGAAATGGTTGCAAAGGCTGATGGCAAGGCTTGACTCGATGGACTGAAACCGGGTGTGATAGGATAAAGATCTCTCCTACTATCACACCTCATAAGAGGACTCCCAATCTTGAAATCCTTCACAGAGAAACCAAAAGGATCAAATTCAACAGAAACGGAATTGTCAATGGTGAATTTTCGGACAGACACTAAGTTTTAAATCAATTTGGGAGCATGTAAAGTATTTTTCAAGATAAGGGGAGGATTGGGGGGAGATAGAGTTTTATGACCATAACCCTGAATTGGAATCGAGTTACCATTACCGATAATTATACCACGAGGGTTGCTCAAATTTAAATAAGACGAGAGAGTACCTTGATCGGAGGTCATGTGTGTCGTTGCGCCGGTGTCCATGTACCAATTTGGGTCCGGTTGCGTCAACCCAAGTGTGTGCATCGCGGCTTCGATATCCGTTTGAGTGGGGCCTACTGCGTGGTGGGCTTGTGGAGGCCGAGGCCCAAGCACCCCTACTTGCGGTCTCGGCCCGGTGTCTTCTTGGCCGGAACCGGGACCGGCGAGAATTAGGCCTGGACCATTGCTGCTGGGCTGGCCACTATTGCTGGGCCTGCCAATGTTGTTGGGCCTGCCAATGTTGCTGGGCTGGCCACTGCCACTGGGAGTGAAATTGGTTGGGCCCAAACTATTGTTGTGGGACCTACTGCCACTGCATAGGGGCCCACTGTGGGCCCCAGAACTGTTGTTGCTGCTGCTGACCATCACGAGGTCCCCCACCGCCGCCACCATTCTGCCGGTTGCCGCCGCGGTTTTTGCCATTTTTCTTATTTCCACCCTTTTTGCCGCCACCGTTGTTACGGTTTTGGCCAGAGTTATCAACAAAACCAGAAGAACTTGGGGAGGACACCATCATGACGACGGGACTTGCTCCGGTAGCCGCCTTTTTAGCCAAACCGGCTTCTTCCAAAGTAAGCATGGAGCGGGCTTGATAAAAGGCGGAAAGAGGGTTGCTTTGACGAAGGAAAGTTCCAACACCATTATAAGCCTCAGAAAGGCCGACAACCAATTATAGAACCAGATGATTATTTGTTACAGGTGCGCCAACATTACGGAGTTGATCCGCCAACTCCTTGAGTTTCTTGCAATATGCAGAGACGTTTGGAAATTCTTCCATGCGAATTAGAGAGAATTCCTGCTCGAGTGTGACGACACGTGAATGTTGGTTATCTTGGAATATGTCACGCAATCTATTCCAGGTAGCCATAGTCGTGGTATCCGGCTCAATAATCGTCTGTAAAAGGTCAATCGAAATAGTGGAATAGATCCACTGGAGAACGGCAACATCAAGAGTAATCCATAACTGAGGATCCTCCGCGGGAAGAGGTGTAGCGGGAGGAATGATGTGATGAATAACTTGATGGGAGATAGCGTGAATTTTAAACAATTCTGCCCACGTCGCATACTGGACGTTTTCCATCTCAAGCACAATAGGGATACTATTCTTGACGTTAGAAACCATGAGGGCAGGATGATAATTGTTCTTAGACATATTGAAAGAACAAAGAAGGAGGGGAAATTTGGGAATAGTAAGAGAGATTTTGAGAGCGGAAGACAATTTTGGAAGAGAAAACCCGGGGGGGGGGTTTGGCCGAAGGGTACAAAATTTTGGGAGAGAAAATTTTGTTAAACCTAGTCTCTTGATACCATGAAAGAAATAATCCCCTTGATTATTTTCATTACTTGAAAGGCTATATATACAAGTTACAAAATAGGAGAATCATATTCCTATTCTATTCTAAAAACCTTATTCTATACATTTATGGTAATACACTACTAATTATATTACAATATTACCTAAACTAGGATACTAAATATTTACCATAAATTACTTTACATAAACAACCAAAACCGAGAGCTATTTTTGGGACCAAATCCGAGACTTAATATACACAATATACACATGTATATTGTGTATATTTAACAGACTCCATAGTGAGTGAAAGTAAAGATTTTTTAAGTTTATTTTCATCATGAGGGGAGAATATCTTCCAAACACAAATGCTTCAACAAATGGCACACCTTCATCGTTGCAATCGACACGATTGTTGGCAATATTGAGTCTTCATGCCAAAAAATAATAATGAGCAAGAATTTCAAACAAAGATTTCTGCAAGTGTTTTGATCTTGATGACTTGATCGTAGTAGCATTATTTGATTTTTGGTATTTTGATGGAGAACGAGGAGGGTAGTATATAAGTATTGGAATATAATTTGATGGAGCAAATTGATCAAGAATGGAAAATTGATAGGATTTGAGGTTATTGGGAGTGGAAGAAACAGGTTTGATCTTTGGAAATTATCTCCATCCTTAATTAATTTGTTTCCTAATTAGGCCTTGGATGCACCTTTGATTTATAAAATTGGGGGATGTTTCTAATAAGTGCAATAACATTTAAGCAAAGTCTAAAAATAGGGTGTGCTACATTAAATTTTACTTGCCTAACCTCAACATTAGTGTGGCAGGCACACCTATAGTAGTGACTAGGGGCGGCCAGTGGGTCGGGACGGGATCCGGCGGAACAGGCGAAATGGGGGAAGGGTCAGGATCGGGTCTCCGGCGGGACAGGCGGGCCGGGATTAGCGGGACATGCACATGTCCCGTCCCGTCCCACATCCCGCCGGAAAAGAGGACCGGTGTTGGGGGACAGGGCAAGGTCGGGTCGGGATCGAGATTTCATTTTTTTTTTTGCACTTAATTTTTAAAAATAATATATATAAACACTTCAATAATTGAACAAGATAGTGTAATAAAAACATCCAATGTTATTTTTGTGCCTCTTATACTATTTAATAGAAATATAATTTTTTTGTAATACAATTTCAAAATTGCAACTTAAAAAGTTGCAAATCATATAGTAAAATTACAATTAAAAAAATTACATAGTTAACCATATTTTTTCTAATTTCCTCACAATGTCTTGAGGATCTTCAGTTGGAATTGGAAGTTATTGGTCAAATTGTTCGACGTCGTTCCTGTTCTCTCGGACAAGATTTCGTTGTAGTTGTAGTCTTCTTCTTCGTTGATCTCCGGTTAACCGCACATTCTACGCTCTGCTCGAATCCAATCTCTGAATAGAACTGCAATCTCCAATGTGTCTCCCGTCAATGAATGTATGTGCTCTCCTATTTGAAATCTTCCCGCATAAAAAATGCTTTCAGACGCTGTTGATGACGCTTGAATGTTCAAAACATCTCGGACCATGTTTGCTAGTGTCGGAAATGTCTTCTCATTGTCCCTCCAGTATTTCAGCAATTCTTCATGTCCTTCATCATTGACAATTAATTTGTACGGTACAACACCTTGCAAAACATAAACATCAAATTCGCTAACTTGTGAAGAAGTTGAACCACTAAACATTCTATCTCTAAGGCCTTGAATACTAGCCGCAGAAATTGCATGTCTTTTATTATGTTGCAGTGAAGTAGAAGAAGATGGTGCCGAAACCGGATGATTCTTTATACTTTCTTGTTGGTAATACATATATATATTTTTGCATTCATTGTGTATGCTAGATATAACTTCTTCTTTAGTTGGTTAATGAGTTGGTTCTTCAGTTGGGTCTGTTGGAAGTACTTCTATACCATCATAAATCGTTTCAACAAGTGTTATACAACCGTCGACTTTAATAGTCGGATTTAATACAGCACCAATAATATAAATAGTGGGAATACGAAAAAAGTATTTTTTAAATTTTCTAAACATTCTTTTCATAGATGGAGTGTAAGATGGTTTTTGCATATATTCATTAAGTAACAAAAATATTAGAGTTATATAAAATAACATAGTTGAAATAGTAGGATAATAAACATCTGAAAATTCTTTAGTAGTTTGAAAAAATTCTCTAAAAATCCAATAAGTTCTAAAAAAATCTAAATTATTATCTACAAGCATATCCCTTGAATTTTTATTATGGGCGTTAAATAATAAAGTTATAGGTCTTCTATAATCGTAAGCAACAAGTAGTTGTTCATATAGATAATTCCACACAGTCGCTATTTCTTCAGGAATTTTTATAAAAGGTAATCCACAATCGTGTCAAGTTTTTTTATACTCTTTGCGTCTTTGTATTTTATTACCTTTAAAAATAAAATTTATAACAAATTGTATTTTATCAAGAATATTTTCAAAAAGTTTTAGGTCATCCTTTACAACTAAGTTATAAATGCGGCACACACATCTTATATGAAAATGATCGGGAAAAGATGGAGTTAATCAAACTTTTAAAAGTCTTATAGCATAATCATTAGAAGTAACATTATCTAATGTAATAGTCATAATTTTATCAATTATTCTATAATAATCACAAAATTCATGATTATTTTGTGCAATAAAAGTTTTAGTGTGCCTATCATCAATATACCTATATGTTAAAGTAAGGGTGGCCAGTGGGCCGGGCTCGGGTCTGGCGGGGTCGGGGTCGGGGCGGGATGAGCCAAGGGGTCAGGGTCGGGTCTAGCGGGGTCTGGCGGGGTCGGGTCTGGCAGGACCTGCTCTAGTCCAGTCCGATCCCGATCCCGTGGGTATCGGGTCGGGCGGGGTCGGGGCGGGGTCGGGGTCGGGGCGGGGTCCGGCGGGTTTTCCTTTTTTTTTTTTTTTTTTTTAAATAACATATGTATAAAAAAAACTCAATAAACAAAACAAGATAGTGTAATAAAAATATACCAAGACTGTTTTTGTACCTCTTATATTATTTAATAGACATATGATTTTTTTGTAATACAAATACAATTGTCTAAAATCTAAATTGCAACTTTGTGGTGTTGTCCAAAAGTTGCAAATTACATAATAAAATTGCAATTTAAAAAATTACATTCTCAAAAAAACCTGTTCTAATTGCTTGATGATTTCCTGTGGTTCTTCGGTTGGAATTGGTATTTGTTGGTCAAATTGATCCACGTCGCTTCCACTACCTTCGGTTAAGATTTCGTTGTAGTTTTCATCTTCTTCTTTGTTGATCTCCGGTTGACCGCACCTTCTCCGATCCGCTCGTATCCAATCTCTGAATAATACTACAATTTCCAAGCTGTCTCCGACTAATGAGTGTCTGTGGTCTCCTATTTGATATCTGCCGGCAGAAAAAGCGCTTTCAGACGCAGTTGATGACGCTTGAATGTTCAAAACATCTCGGGCCATCAATGAAAGTGTCGGAAAGGTCTTCTCATTCCCCTCCAAGTATTTCAGCAAGTCTTCATGTCCATCTTCATTGATAACTTCTTGATACGGTACAGAACCCTGCAAAATAAAAATATCCAACTCGCTAATTTGGTTAGTAGAGGTACGGCCGCACATTCTATTTCTGAGGCTTTCAATACTAGCCGCAGAAACAACATGTCTTTTGTGAGGTTGTGTTGAAGATGAAAAGATGGTATGGAAGCCGGTAAGTTACTAGCATTTTCTTGTTGATAAAATCTATATATTTTTTTGCATTGGTGTTCTACGCTAGACAACACTTCTTCTTTAGTTTGTTCAATAGGTGGTGGGTGATTTAGATTTTTGGGACTTGGAGGTGGTAGTACTTCTATACAATTGTAAATAGTTTCAATTAGTGATTTAGTACCGTCTATTTTAATAGTAGGATTTAATACAGAACCAATAATATAAATAGAGGGAATAGGAATAAAATATTTTTTTATTTTGACAAACATTTTTTTAATAACTGCCTTATAAGCTGGTTTTTCCATATATTCACTAAGTAATAAAAATATTAGAGTTATATAAAACAACATAGTTGAAATAGTAGGATAATATATACCGGAAAATTCTTTTGTTGCTTGAAAAAATTTCTCTAAAAATACAATAAGTTCGGAAATTTTTACCCAATCACTATCTAAAATCATATCAACTGGATTTTTATTATGAGAGTTAAAAAATAAAGTTATAGGTTTTCTATAGTCATAAGCAACAAGTAGTTGCTCGTATAAAGAATTTCACCTAGTGGATACTTCTTGTGGAATTTTTCTATAAGGTAGTCCACAATCGTGACAAGTTTTTTATATTCTTTTCTATGTTGTACTTTATTACTTTTAAAAATAAAGTTTATAGCAAATTGTATTTTACTAAGAATGTCTTCAAAAAGTGATAGACCATCCTTTACAATTAAGTTATAAATATGGCACGCGCATTTTATATGAAAATGATCTAGAAAAGATGGAGTTAAACTATTTTTTAAAATTGTAATTGCGTAATTGTTAGAAGAAGCGTTATCTAATGTAATAGTCATAATTTTATCGGTTATTCCGTAATAATGGCACACTTGATAAATATTATCTGCAATAAAAGTACCAGTGTGCCTATCATCTATATATCTATACGCTAAAATACGTTTTTGCATAGACCATTTATAATCTATCCAATGACAAGTTACAGTTAAATAATCATGGCCGTTAGTACTACGACCTATATCAGACGTGATACATACTTTGCCATTAAAATGATATAATGAAAAACGTAACTATTGTTGATATTCATGCGCGAATTTAAATACATCTATCTTAACAGTTGATCTAGGAAAATCGTTAAAAGCAGGATTATATATATCTCTAATGTAATAAATAAAATCGGGAGATGAAGGAAATGAAAAGGGCAAACCCTCCACAGCAACTAATTTTGAAATTGCTTCCCTATCTCTATGTTTATTGTATTTAGAGCCTACAATTCCCCCGTCATAGGGTTAATTTGACCCCAGTATTTGGTCCGGACGATATCGGTATGTGAACCTTGTCCCGATGGAGCGGGCGTTTGCGCACCCGGTTTTGAAGCCTGGTATTGGGCATACCTAGCTAGATGAGCACTTACTACGTGTCTAATTAAACCCCCCGTCCCACCGTGACCTTTTCCTGTTTTAAATTTTAAAACATTTTTACAAATTTTACATATAGCTACTTGATTCTCTACGTCCCTATCAAAAAATGTCCATGCATTTGATTTTAATGGTCGTTTTGCTGGACCTCGTCTCATACTAGGGGGAATAAGAGGTATTTCAGTTGAAGGTGCACTAGTGGGTGTGTTGTCATCAACATTAGTGGGTGTATCGTCTAGATCATCGTCTAAATTAAAGTCTTCTTGAGTTCCAGAAAACAACTCCTCGTCTAAATCTAATGGTATTGTAGGAAAATGTTGAGTATCAACAAAATCATCCCGTGTAGGAATAAGATGACTAGAAAAGTACCCTTGCCCAGTTGCCCATACTAGAAGAAGTCTTACCCTTACCCTTAAACATACCTCTAATTCCTTCCATTTTAATTATATGCTAACAAATAATTAAAGTAAATGAAATTAAGTGCGCTAAATAAAATAAACAGACAATAATAATTTAATGAAGGAACGAATGTACCAAACGCCGACGTAACGTCGACGTGTAATCGAGAGGTTGAAAATTGAAACTTTGCTCGATGGAAGATCCTCAAGCTAGTTGCCAACTTCACTCCCAATTCCCAAATGAATAAATAAAATTGAATATTTAGCAAACAATGTAGACTTGTAGAGAGATATATTGAGAGATTAGAGAGATTGTAGGAAGATTTGTGAGAAAGATGAAGAGAAAATGAGTTATTTATAGTTGGAAAATTGGATTAAAGTGTAAATATAATAACTTATGGGTTAAAAATAAATATTAAGGGGTAGGGGGTTGGGGGAGGGGGGGAGGCCTAAAATGGCTGTTGGCCAACAACCAAAATCTAAAATGGTCGTTGGTGCAACGACCATATTTGCAAAGGGGGACAAAGGGCGGGGTCGGGGTCGGGCGGGCCTGGGGCGGGGTCGGGTCTGGTGGGACGAGACATTGTCCCGTCCCGAGTTCGAGGCCCGCCACCATTTTATTTTTTTTTTTTAAGCGGGGTCGGGGCGGGACCGGGGCGGGCTCGGGTCGGGTCGGGCCGTCCCGGCCCACTGGCCAGCCTTATGTTAAACTACATTTTTACATATACCAATTATGATCTATCCAATGACATGTTACCGTTAAATAATCATTACCGCTAGTACTACGGCCGATCTCAGAAGTGAGAGTCACTTTGCCATTAAAATGATATAATGCATAATGTAAATATTGTTGATATTCACATGCAAATTTAAAAACATCTCTTCTAACAGTTGATCTAGGAAAACCGTTAAAAGAATGATTATACATTTCTCTAATGTAATGAATAAAATCAGGAGAGGAAGGAAATGCAAAAGGCAAACCCTCCACCGCAACTAATTTTGCCATATTTTCCCTATATTTATGTTTATCATATTTGGGACCAAAAATTCCCCCCGTCGTCGGGTTAATTTGATCATGTACTTGGTCGGGGACACTATGTGAACCTTGTCCTGACTCAGAGGGCATTCGCACACCCGATTTTTTAGCCTGGTATTGATTCCACCTAGTTGTGTTCTCGCCTTGTACATGTCTCAATAAACCTCTCATCCCACCTTGACCTTTTCCGATTTTAAATTTATAAATATTTTTATAAATTTTACATCTAACTACTTGATTCTCTTTGTCCCTATCAAAAAAATCTCATGCAACTGATTTTAATTTTCGTTGTGTGGGACCTCAACTCATACTATGGGGAATAGGAGGCATTCCAGTTTCAGTTTGAAGTTGAGACTCAATCTGAGCCTGAGGTTGAGGTGCACTAGTGGGTGTCTTATCTACATTATCGTCAAAATAAAAGTCTGGTTCAGATGCAGAATACACTTCATCATCTAATGGTATACCATTAAAAAAAAGCAGTTTTATCTATATGAGTGAAATCAATCAAATCATCGGGACTAGGAATAGGATTACTAGAAGAAGTACCATTGTTACCCCTACTAGAAGAAGCACACTTACTCTTACCCTTAATCATACGTCCAAGGCGTTCCATTATAATTAATTAAATAATTAATTAAATTAAATGAAATTAAGTGCGATAATTAAAATTAAGCTAAGTAACAATAATAATTTAAAGAAGGAACAAAGGTACCAAACGCCGACGTAACGTCGATGTGTAATTGAGGTTGTAAATTAAAACTTCGCTCGATGGATGATCCTCAAGCTAGTTGCCAACTTCACTCTCAATTTTTGAACTTTGATATAAATGAGCAAAAAAATATAATATTTAGTAGCAATTGTAGAGAGATAAATTGAGAGATTAGAGAGATGGTAGAAAGATTTGTGAGAAAAATGAAGAGGAAAATGAGGTATTTATAATTGAGAAATATGGTTAAAGTGTAAATATACTAACTTAGGGTTAAAAATAAATACTAAGGGGATAGAGGGGTTTAATGGGATGGGGGGGCAAAAATGACCGTTATAGCCGTTGTTGCAACGATATTTTTGCAAGGGGTGGGGGGGCTGGCGGGGAGGGGTCAGGTTGGGGCGGGATCGGGACGGGCGGGACGAGCCCAGGTCCCGTCCCGAGTTCGAACCCGACACTAATTTTTTTAGGGGGGATTGGGGCGGGCCGGGATTGGGCCGACCCGGCCCATACTGGCCAGCCTTAGTAGGAGGTATATCCCGTTTGGAAATATTTTCTTTAGGAAAACATCTATGACATTTCATACCAATTATCTCCGTCTCACCCCAACACTCCACCCACGTACACTCCACACCTCTATTGCCGACCCCGCACCCTACCACCTACCTTTCACCTCCTCGTAGTTACTCATTTTCCGTGGATAGAAAATATTTTATAACATTTTCCATCGTGCACATTCAAGATGTAACCCAGTGGTGAATGAAGTGAATTAAAAAGTATGAGATTTTAGGTTCAGATTTTATCACATATTAAGTTCACATTCATGCACAGGCTGCATTCTATACATTAAAAATTCTGGTCAATATTCCAATACATAAAACCACTGGATTATTTTGACATGTGTTTGCAATTTAATTACATCCCTCGAGATAAAGCTACTGAGTTGGATTAGGATCTACATTTAATGTGTTTTTACTTCGCGATTTTCTGTGGATCTATCGTATCGTTACTTCTCTCTGATTGTGATTTCCCATGTGTCGTACTATACCGCTAAGGAAAACAAACAAGATAAATAGTGATGCCCACCTGCAAAGCGTAGTCCTCCCTGCAGCCTTGAAGTAGACTATTTTTCGAGTCTGATCTTATCCCCAAAGCCTTTTTGCAAATCAAGAGTCGTCAATACTGAAAAGACCCTGGCATTACCTTCGAAAATATCTAAGTTTTCCCACAAGCCTCTCATCAATATAATGTGCATGCTAATCTTCAAGCCTAGCATGCATGCGTGTCATTTCTTGGTTCCATTTTTATTCTTGTATCATCAGTCACTTCTATTGTAAAAGAAACTTTCTTTTAAAAAGAAGTTGCTTCTTATTTTCACCTCCTCTAGTTTCATATACTTCAATTTATTGCTTAAAAAAATAAGTAAATATCAGACTTCTATATAGAGTTTGAATTTTGATATGTGCTAGTTTCCTTGTTATATTATACTAAATAAACAACTAAGAGTTTCCTCCCAAAGGGGTGCTTGCATTGTCATACATAAATATTTATAACTTGTTCTTCAATCTGTCCGCTACTTGTTAGTTGAGTAATTAATTTAGTTAATAACGCTAGTGATTGAGTTTCTAGGCTTAGTATGACAGAAAATAAAATATTCAAAAAAATAATTTTATAATATATGACTGTCCCTCCATTGTATATATTTTCATGCAAAGTAGAGGACAAAGATGTTGTATGGCAAGTTCAAATCCCCCACTGTGAGATCTGGAGAAGGTATAGTAGTCTTAGAGTCTTATGCAAGCTTTTCCATGTAAAAAAAAACTTGGTTGAATGCAGAATCAATACCACATGAATTCGATATGAACATAGATGAAATATACCGCACAAAAATTGTTTTAACAGGAAAATCCAGTCTTGTATAGAATACATTCTAGAGTGAGTTGTGATCCATATAAGAGAGTAGAATAACTTTTGAGCTAATCTAAAGAATACAATATATGAATTTTGATCTTTGAACATGGAGCCACGATATAAGTTATGGAATATTCATTCATTGAAGATCCACCCAAGAACAAAAAATACAAGGGAGAAAAAAAGAGACATCTTCAATCAACAGAAATGGGAAAGATCAAGGACTGAATAATGCACCAACTAGGCAGAAATAACTCAGGCACACAGCAAAGTCACTAGTGGCTAAGGGATAACTCACCCATCAAATGTACAGGGGGAAAATGGACAACATTTTGACGGCCACTAACAACTAGGACAGTTACAAAGAATCCGTTCTTACAAATTGCACAACATATTTGAGTGGTCGAAAAGGGAAATAGGGTAGAGCTGAATATGGTAGCAGTTCAAAATCATCCGGAGAATAAGAGTTATATTGTTTCGTTCTATAAATAGTTGCTCGTTTACCATTGAAGTTGTAGCAATTTTTTAGGATAAAGCAGTTACAACCTTAAATAAACTCACTCCTCGGATCGGAATGTCCAGAATGTTCAACAGAACTAGCTAGACATGCTGCTGCAAGCACAAAAGATCTCTCAGGCATGATTTTCCTGCATGTGCCTTTTGTGGTCCCTCTCAGAATAATCAAGCCTCCCGGGCCTGTTTCTATCATCTGGAAAATACTCATGCCGCTTTCCATCTATCAGTTTGTCTGAGGGGCTACTTGCCTTTCTCTTCCTAATGTTAGACTTTGGTGACCGATGTCCCCTGTCAGCATCATCATATGGTTCCAGTTCCCCTTCTTCGACGTAGTCAAAATCTTCTCCGCGTGAAGATGACTTCCACTTTGACCCTTGGTGATGTCCATCCCCGGCCTCATCTTGATGCTTTGTGTGATGTGTGTTCTCATGCTTGGACCAGCTTTCTTTTCTTTCCCGCTTATTTTTCTCATTCCCAGCTGCCAGTTCTATTCCATCCTCCAATTCTCTCTCAATGAGATCATCGTCATCCATAACATCAGTTTTCTTGGTTACATCCCCTTGCAACTTCCTGCGTTTCTCCAATGCTGCCTTGACCTTGTTCTCAACAGCTGCTTTGACCTTGTCTTTATCTATCTTTCTAACTTCTTGTGGTGACTGGCCAACTGCACCATCCTTATTCTCCAGGGCTCTACCATTATGCCTTGGTTCAGCTTTCCTAGTGTTCCCTTCCTGATCATCTTCAGCACTCTCAGAACCATACCTTGATCTACTTTGCACCTCTGCTGCACTACCCTGATAAGACACCTGCTCTTTTTCATGCTTCTGTCTATCATTAATCTCACCATCTCCGGTACCGTCTAAAAAGTTATGTTCAGCACTACCATAGTCATTATTGCTATTTTGAGCTGCCCTTGAACCACCGTGATTATCAGCATATGGTTGATCGGGAATTTCCCTAGAGGATGCAGGATTGGAGGTTCCTACATTTGTATTAGCACCTCCACCCAATGAGTTACTGTTGTTTGCAGTATGCTCTTCGTGTGCAGCTGAAGATTTTCCAGCAGGCCTTTGATTTCCACCAGCACTCCCTTCTGCTTCACTAGCCTGAGGTGGTACTCTATTTTGTTCATACAATTCTAGCATTTGGTTGCTCACTTCTGCAAAGGTAAAGAATAGAAGTAAGATAGAGAAGAGCTATTGCCCAATCAAAATTTAGTCCTCTATTAGAAAAGAATAGTTCAAATAGGTTCATTTCAGAACATTTCAAATGCACTGATGTGGTTACAGATTCTTTGAAAGTAAGCCAGACTGGGTTCATCCAATACCACAAATTTCATAAAGTATACATATCCAAGGCAAGACACCAACCCTCCAGTTGGCGTGGGGTGACATCAAACTCCTGCCACCAAACCTTCTCGCCATCAGATGGGAGCTTTACTTTGAGAAACTTGGCTGCAAGGAATATGGCACCTGCTGCAATGTGATGGGGCTTAAATTGCAAGCATAAGGACGTCCTAAGCCTGCACGCGGCTCTCCCACGTCAACTAGAGATAAGTGTGACCATCAATTGGTACCATACAAAAATTATATAGAAGAGAAATACATTACCCATCATTCACAAAGTTCCATGCAACTTGAGCTAGGGCATTTTGAGCAACCTTGAATTTCTTTATTGCCTCAACAAGGGGTTTATATGGATGATGTACATTAAGATCAAAAGCAAGAGTTGCAAGAACAACCCTCTCTCCAGACAAAATTAGTTCTTTTTGCTGTTCGTATACTTCCTGCATAACATTGCAAAATTTTTGAACTCTTTTAAAATGTAATACCACGACCCTGGAAATGATTCCAGGCACCAGAGGAACCAGATAACACAAACTGAACAGCCGGTAACTATCCAAGCAAGTTAGCAAAAGGCAAAATCTTTCAGATATAAGCATGATGAAGCAAGTTAAAAGGCCAAAAAATCTAAAGGGGGACCTAAAATTAGAAGATGAAATTAATAGATAGATACGTACAGAGCACAACCACCAGGCCAATGGGCAATACCTTTTGCTTGATCCTCTGAATAGCTGCAGGATCCTTTTTATGAATGATCTCATAAGAAACAAGTATAACATCTTTCAGGGGACGAGGAGTTTCTTCAACCTTTCCTGCTAGGAACATGCATACTGTGGCAACAGTCTGCAAAAGATAGGGAAGTTGGGCAGAAAACTAATTAGTTCTAACTACCACAAACATAAGCTAATTATTACAATTGCACGTGAAGATGTCAACTATTATTCCTTTTTTAAAATGATAAGTGGATGTGCATTATTTACTAGTAATACAATTTTCTTTCCCCAGCTAGTATGCAAATTATCACTTCAAAGACCAGTCAAACAAAAAGATATTCATGAAAATGCACTGTAAATGACTGGTAGATTCCTTCCAGAAAGTAAAAAAACGTGCCCAATGGCATATTATACAAATGATGAGGTGGGGCTCTGATTTTTTTCTTGTCCAGTGGCATACTAGACATATGATTAGATGGGGCTAAAAGACGTGTTTGATAAATTATTGAGGCACTGCAACTACACCTTTATAGGTTGAACAAACAAGAACACTTCCAACTAAAATATGCTACTGAACCAGCTTTCAGGAAGGATTTCAACTAATGTCTTCCCACGTCTTGGCACTACCAGATAGGCAGTAAACAATCTAGGGGTTCTTAACCAGGATGGTGCTTGAGAGGGACACTATGAAAATGAACCCACCCGAGCACAGCAGAATACACCTAGGGAATCTCATTAGAGAGAAAAATAACCAATATAAAATAGAACATAAAGCCCAAGGCAAATTTGAGAATCTTTTCTCAACAGTGAGTCAAACTTTGTTTTTCCCTCTGAAACAACCATAAACAAGAGATCAACCAACTGAAGACACTGCAACCAGCTATAGAGGTACGATGAGAACCATGTTTTCCTTCCCCTTCCTAGTTTCTTATTTCTGTGAAATTTTCTTGAAATGTTGCTCATCATTCTCCAATCCCCCCCCCCCCTCATTTAAGGTATGATTATTAAAGAACCAAGACATTTAACTAAAATTGTTCTTCACTGACTTCACAATTTGAAAAAGTAATGCATCATTTGAACTGCTTCTCTCTATGACATAATTGGGTATCTGTGCATAATACTCATGAGAAAATGCTTAGGTCTGACAATCTTGCGCCCGTTGTATTTTTAGTGCACCGGCCTGCCCTTTATGGAAACTTTGATCTAGTCAAATGAACGGTATCGGTCTTGAGAGTCAAAAGTCGGTGCCCCTCTGTGCTGGACACTACTTCATGTTGAATGCTTGATGGTTGCTGATTTGAAGCTCAACAGACTAGTTAATTACAAAATCACATGTCCAGAAATCTCCAATTTTCACTGTCTCGATAACCTAACTACTTAGTTTTGTTTAAGAATGCTAATCGCTAGGTAAGATAAAGATACATTAAGTGCACCCTTTTCCTTTCTTAATTGAACCATTGTTTCGCTTGAATTTTATTAAAAATGCAAGGTAGGATAGCTGATAAGAACATATACAACACCTTGATCTAAGCCAAAAGGCAAAGAAGGTATTAATAAAAATGTAAGGTAAGATAAAATATAAATTTCTCTATGTGGGGGCAAAGAGCACGTCACGGTTTTGAACCCTTCAGTGGACAAAAGCTTGTATTAAGTGGAGAAGGGTGGTGGGGGGGGGGGGGGGGGGGCACATTATCCACCGAGTTTCGAACCATGCACCATCGGCGCTCAGCATTTTCTCGATGATCACAAACATAGCATCAAAATATTTTTTAAAATTGTTAACAAAATATATATTTCTACATGCAAACCAAGCAGAGACTATGCAGCTTTCATTTTTTCATGCAACTTAATCAACCAAACTAGATGCACCGATTGTTTTTAGCCAATAGATGCCAAAACCAACCATGCCATATCTTGTGACTTCTAAGTTTAGGCACCAAAAGATCATTTGAACATCCATGCCCTACATGGACTCTGCACCACTATTCACTATGCGATATTCAAGATTATATGTCATGCAGGCACTCTTTCATTTAACAAATGTATAAAAAAGGCTCAAGAAGCTATAGATGGTAAAACTGAAACAGAATTACTTACCCTCCTATCATTCCTTGAATGAGATTGCCGGAGAAAGAATCGATGACAAAATATTATTGCAGTGGCAATGGTTACTTGAGGCCTGCAAGCACCGAACAATGGAAGGGTTTAGCAATGGTTTATTTCATATTTAATGGAAATAAGGTGTGATGCTGCATTTATGACAAGTCTGAGAAAGCGCCAAAAATGGGAGTTCTTATAAGGAAAACTGTCAATACAATAAGCCTCTGTATAATAATCCAATTATCATATCTAATATAATAAAATAATGTATATCAGCAAAGGGATGGGACTTGAATCACCGAAGAAAATTTATAGTCCCATTTAAAAAATGTGCAATAGAAGTAACTCAAATTGAAAAATGTGCAATAGAGAAAAATAAAACTCAGGTTGAACCAATTTTCCAATAGCATCTCTTTTGCCTAAGGGCATCTTCTATACTACTTGTATGAGGGGCTTCCAGTATAATCCTGACCTAATAAGGTGTTCTACAAGACAAATGCATATCTAGCAATAAAAGCAGAATAACTACCTAATTCAACCAGCCAATTTCGAAACAGCCTAGAATAACCTTGAATTGACAGTGCAATGATAAGGCAGAACTGCAGTGCAGACTACACCAAGAGCCCGTTTGGTTTAGCTGAATTTAAGTAGCTTTTAAGCACAAAGTGTTAAAAAAATTCATTAAGTGTTGGAGCCGATTTTACAAATAAGCAATTACATGTTCCGATAGAAGTGCTGAAATTAAAATAAGTTGATATGTTTGGTAGAAATGTGTTGATAAGCACTTTTTCTGTTAAAATGACTAAAACATCCTTACATCTGCTGACACTATAAATGAGCTGATTACAACAAGAGTTTAATTTCTAAATTGATTCAAATACATATTAATGTATGTCTCAATCCACTTTTAGTTCTAAACTGAAACCTTAGATTATTTTTTAATAAATATATATTATTTTATTTATTTGCAGAAAATAAAAAGGGACAGCCCGGTGCACTAAGCTCCCGCTATGCGCGGGGTCCGGGGAAGGGCCGGACCACAAGGGTCTGTTGTACGCAGACATACTTTGCATTTCTGCCAGAGGCGGTTTCCACGGCTTGAACCCATGACCAGATCACATATGAATTTATAGGGTACTTGCATGAGGGTGGGATACCGGCTTAGATCTATAGAAGAAAAACTAGTTTTTTGACTGGCATCTAGGTGACCTAGCACAACGGGGAGGAAAGGGAAGACAAAACCTTGCTTTAGGTAATAGCCAATATGCAAATCGAATGAGGTTCCAAAGATAAGAAGGTGCCACCAAAACACAAAGGCAAATTTTACAGAGTGGTGGATAGATCAACTTTGTTGTATGGGACGGAGTGTTGGCCAGTTGAAGGTTGCGGAAATGAGGATGTTGCGGTGGATGTGTGGGCATACTAGGAGAGATAGGATTAGAAATGAAGATATTAGAGATAAGGTGGGAGTGCCTCAATAGAAGACAAGATGCAGGAGGGGAGACTGAGATGGTTTGGGTATGTACAGAGGAGATGTGTGGAGGCCCCAGTGCGGAGGTGTGAGCAGCTGCCGGCTGGCCATGGATTGCTTCAGGAGAAGCAAGAGGTAGGCTGAAAAAGTATAGGGAAGAGTTGATTAGACGAGATATGGCGTAGTTGCAACTTACCGAGGACATGATCGTAGATAGAAGGTTGTGGAGGACACGAATTAGAGTAGAGGAATAGTAGGTAGTATAGTGGTGTCTCGCTTATTCTTCCTTATTACTAGTAGTCGTAGTATTTGTTGTTTGCTTTCTGTTGTTATTTACCATCTCTTGTTCTCCACTTGACATATTGTTTTGTTGTAGCTATTGCTCCTTCCTTACTATTAGTAGGAGTATTTCTCCTGTAGTTTCTTGTCCTTCGATTCCTGTTATTATTTACTGTCTCTTGTTATTCGCTCCTCTTTCCTATTTAACTTGCTATGTTATTGCTTTATTCAAAGTTGAATGTCTATCGGAAATAGCATCTCTACCTCCCGAGGTAGAGTAAGGTCTGTGTACACTATACCCTCCCAAACCCCACTTGTCGGATTTCACAATGTATGTTGTTGTTGTACACAGTCCCGAGATCAGAAAGCAACGATGGAAGGCAGAGGTGGAAAACTAGCAAACTATCGGAAGGTAACAAACAATAGAGTAACAACTTTTCTATCTAAAGGATACTTGGGATTAAAAAATGTGAGGGATAAGAATGTAAAATACTTGGTCAAATCAAAATTAGCCTTTAAGCTGAAAAGCCATAAGTTGGGCAACTTAAGTCTTTTGGCTTGTTCTGAAAAGTTCATTTTATACCAAGTCATTGTAACGGTGGGTAGAAATATGAAGAAGTTGCACCTTCTAAGAGAAAAGACTAATAAACAACTACCAAATAACAAAAAAAGGCATCCAACTCAAAGAAAAAGTCTTACACTTTAAGTCGCATGCCCAAATCTTGTAGGAAGGTACAATATGACTTGCGTAGATAAGTCTCTTTCTTCAAATCTATACCATTTAGTCGAGATGGGGAGTTCTCTTCAATTTCCTTCCTGGAGAGATACCAGCGACCACCATTCTCATCTGGCCTTTCTTGAGAAGCCCTAAAACTGCCACCTTCATAAGCTTCATGATGTGTTGAGGGGTCACCAGTCATCAGACTGGCCATCGGTACCTCTTCGATCCCCATGAAAGTTATCAGTGAATTATGAAATGGTCTCTATGGACAACAGCAGTTATTTAGATGACGTCACCGAGCAACATCCTATAGATAAAAGAGACAGGAACACACAGGATTTGAACAGGAAAAATAAATGCATAGAAACAGTCAAAACCCAAAACATAAAAGCATAAAAGCCAAAATGAAAAACAGTGTCAAATTCACAAGATGCAAGCAACTCCAAGGCTGAATTAACATATGTCAACAGATTTAACGAACAAATGATAAAACCAATTTAAATTTTATATAACTTCCTTTCTAGAAGAAGGGGGAGAATTCCATATCACAAGCAGTGGGCATATGATACTTCCCAACAGGAGAATTCAACTTTCACGCTCTCAAATCAATAATTCTAACCAACAAGATTTTAACAAACACATAAATAAGCCAGAACATGTTATCCATGAGACAAAGTATGCTGTTTCTTCCTAACCGCAACTAAATTTAGGGGGGAAACACATGCTTAGATCATTTAAAGCTTTAAATGGCAAAAGACATGGGTTGAACAAAGGAAAAAAATGATACCACCGCCAATCAATTCTTAGAAGGCTACGAGTTGAAATCATTAAGAAGTCTGGGGCAAAGCAGATAAAGATTTTTCCAACCAAAGACCCTTCTACACAAGCAGATAATACAACTACCCAGTAAATCCCACAACGTGGGGTCTGGGGAGGGTTGGGGAGGGTAGGGTGTACGCAGACCTTACCCCTACCTTGGTAGGACACAAGCAGATAATACAAGAAGAAAATGCAAACAAGAAAGCAATGAAGGCAAATACATGCTTTAAGCAAGTTGAAGAGGTTGTTCTTTTTTCAATTAAAAAAGAACCTCAACTTACTCTTCATATGGATTTATAATCTCATATACTCTTTAAAAAATTATATAACCTTGATAAAGAGTAGAATTCACCAAAATAGTCACAATTCACAAGCTCAAAAATCATAAATAGAAGTGTCACCACGAAAATCAAATTTCTTAATTTTGAAGAAACACATATGTACAAAGAGTTATTTTTCAAGTCAGTTTGAATGTTAAATTTGTTCAAACACATACGAAATAGTAACACTTGAAATAAGCAAATCTCTCAAGTCTCAACACACAATATGTCAGCAACGAAAACTAAAAAAAAACTTAAAAAAATCCCATTTAAACCTATTTTTTCATTCTACGATTGGAACAAGAATATTAAAAAACAATTCTTACACACAAAAGTACCTGCAAATTAAAATTCACCAAAGCAAGTAACCGAATAAGGAACAACGACGTTTTATTATACGAACAACAACTTAAACCTAAATTCTAAGCACGTAGTATACAAGATAGCGTTGCGAAACAAACAAACGGAAGGAAAAGGAGAAATAGAGACAACAATAAGCCTGCTCAGTTACGAAAAATAAGAAAATTCCCATTTTTAACCTATTTTTTCAATTCACGATTGAAACAAGAACATCAAAGAACAATTATACACACAAAAGTACCTAGAAAGTGAAATTCACCAACGCAAGTAACCGAATAACGAACGACGACATTTTATTATACGAACAACAACTTAAACCTAAATTAAACAACAAATTAAACCTAAATGTTGAATTTTTCAAACATCTAAGAAATAATACTTGAAATAAGCAAATCTCTGATGCTTAACACACAAAAAATGAAGCTTAAACTGCTCACCTAGGTAAACCTAAAAAAACTAAAAGAAATCCCAATTTTAACCTATATTTTCATTTTTCGATTGGAACAGGAAAATAAAAATAAAAACAAGGGAGTCTACACACAAAAGTACTTAGAAAGTAAAATTCACCAACGCAAGTAACCAAATAATGAACGACAACATTCTGTTATACAACAACAACAACAACAGCAGACCAAGTTTGATCCCACAAGGTGAGGTCTGGGGAGAGTAGGATGTATGCAGAGATAGATAGGATGTAGTAGATAGGATGTTTCCGGTAGACCCTCAGCACAAAAGAAAAGTACATGTCGCAGAAATATATGAAAGGAGATGACAAATAACAAGATATAAAATAAAGGTGGAAACATACAGTAATAGCCATCAAGGAAATAAAATTATGTGGTAAAAGGAAAAGAGGACTCGACCCCTCCTCCCCACACCTACCTACCTACTACTAGCCTTCTATCCTAATCCTAGACATGCATATCTTCCGACCTAAGGTTATGTCCTCAGTCCAACGTTCTGTTATACGAACTTAAGCCTAAATTATAAGTGTATGTTATACAAGATAGGGTTACAAAACGAAATAATACTTGAAATAAGCAAATCTCTGATGCTCAACACACACAAAAAAGGAAGCTTAAACTGCTCAGCTACGAAAACCAAAAATATTCCCATTTTTAACCTATTTTTTCATTCTACGATTGGAACAAGAAAATCAAAGAACAATTCTACACACAAAAGTACCTGCAAAGTAAAATTCACCAAAGCAAGTAACCGAATAAGGAACGACAAGATTTTGTTATACAAACAACTTAAACCTAAATTCTAAGCTTAAGCTATACAAACAAAATAATACTTGAAAACTAAAAATCCCATTTTTAACCTATTTTTACATTCAACGATTGGAACAAGAAAATCAAAGAACAATTCTACACACAAAAGAAACTAGAAAGTAAAATTCACCAACGCAAGTAACCGAATAACGAACGACGACGTTTTGTTATACAAACAACTTAAACCTAAATTCAAAGCTCGTAGTACACAATTTAGGGTTACGAAACGAACAAACGGAAAAGAAAAGGAGAAATAGAGATAATAATATACCTGTACGTTGCGAGTAACTGAGTAGAGAGAATTACTGCATCGCCGGCGAGATTTGAAGGCGAGTAACGGCGCCGATGAGGGGTAATTTGGGGAATTTGAAGATAGGGGCGAAGGGTTTGCGAGTGAAATAAGAGAAGTGAGGAAAAAGGGTTGGGGAAAATATATTCCTCACAAAGTGCTTTTATTATGTTTTGCGGTTCACTTAAACCGTCCGGTTTCTCGTTCTGGAAAATTAATCATCCGGTCGGGTTCGCTTAACTTTTTGAGTTTTGCTAGTAATTATTTTTAACTAGGAATTTGTCCACCCTTACGTGGTAATTTAGGGATGGCAACGGGGCGGGTGACGGGCGGGATTAACTAAATCCGCAAAAATTTTGACCCGCCCCAGTAGCATTTTTTTATTCTCAACCCACTCCGCCTTGTCCCGCACCGCCCTGCGCCACTTAAATTTTTTCTCTATTTTATTATTTACCTATTCAAAATTTTCAAAGTTTTACAATTATCATTTTATATTTAGAATAATTTACCAATAATAGATTGAAAAAAATTACATATCACCATTTTTATAGTTATAATAATAATTTTTCTTATCTCTGGCACAAATCATTTTCATGTTTAATTAAAAGATAATAATCATTCTTCTGAAAATCATCTTAAGGATTTGTCTAAATCACAATTTTAAATTGTAAATTCTTCTAAAACCTATTCAAAAAGTAAAGGTTGGTATTTGTAATATATTTATTAATGTCGAAATAAAGATGATATTTTAAACTCCATTGTTCCAAAATAATACACAAATAAACTGTTTATGATATAAATTAAATAATTGGACCACTGAAATATAAAAGTATATAATAAAATAAATACGAATAGTAGCAAGTAAAAGATTCTTAAGCCAAAACTACACAAAATGAAGAATCTTCTCTGTTATTTGAAATTAAATTGATAAATATAGCATCAAATAAGAAGTTGTACCGCGCAAGAAAGGAAGGAGACTCGCACCCGCATAATTGTAAAAAACTAGGACTTTGACCTGCCTCGCACCCGCACAGAGACAGCCCTGCCCCGCATAGCCTTAAACCTGCCCGCCCCACCCCGTTGCCATCCATGCATGGTATATTAGTGAATTTAAAAAAGAGAAGAGTTTTTCATGTATATATGCATAAAAGAATTATTTTAAAATTTTATGAGATTGGAAATATGCACTATAAAATAAATACTTTTAGCAAGAAAAAATTGATTATTGAAAGGACGAATTCGATCTATAAGTCAATAGCGAGTGGAAAGATATCAATCATCACTACCGTTAAAAGTCTCGTTTGTTAAATGATAACGAACGGATGCAAAAAAGATCTTTTAGGCATGACAAAAAATGTGATAGTTGTTCTTATTTTTAACCATCGAATTTTTCTTCGTCAATTGTGTCATCTAGAAGTTAAAAATGATTAACTACAATTGATAAGTCATCTTTACATGATAATATTAGTATTTCGTTCATGTTTGAATGGTAGTTAGATTGATTCTATTGCTTGGTTTTTATATACTTGTACTTTTTGTGCAAGGTATATTTAATTAAGAAAATTATGAAAAAGGCCTATGGTATGTCAGAGAGCAAAGTGATCAAGGTCGAAGTCAAATGGTAAAAAACATTGTCAAATGCCAACGGAAGTTGGAAGCCAGATTACACTATAATTTCTACAAACAAGTTATACATGCCTTCACTTCTAACAAGTATAATATGCAACTTACAAATCATTAGATTCAATTTATGAAGAAAAATTGTAGCACTGGAGTCTAATTTTGAGTGCTTCAAACTGTTTGTCAATCGAATTCTCTAAGTAAAGTTGTGGGCATTTTACCAACATCACAAAGTGCATACATCAAATGGCACTGTAACAGTTAATCCAACGAAGTTTAATGTAAAAATTCACTAAACATACAAAATAATAGTAATGATAAATATACACGTGATATACACGGTATAAACACTACCTTGTATATACCGTGTATATCACGGACATACAAGGAAACACTTACCATAAATTAGTCGTGTCTATATCACGGTATTATATATTATAGTTAGTCGTGTATATTTAGTATTTAGGTAACATTGTACACTTACCATAATTATAGAATTCTTGAACAAATAGAATATGGTTTTGAGAGTAGAATAGGAATAGAATTTATCATATTATGGAAATTGTAAATTGTATATATACTCATTCATTAATGAAAATAATCAAGGGATTATTTCTTTCATGGTATCAGAAGTCTAGGTTTTTCATACCTCTCCTATTTTTCTCTCCCGCCATACATCGATTTCCGAGCTCCTTATCGGTTTCCGTAATCTTCATATCTATTCCTAAATTAATCCAAATCCCTCATTTTGTTCTTTCGTTATGTCGACGTCAAATAATCACTTTCATCCCGCCCTTACTGTTTCTAACATCAAGAACAACATTCCGATTGTTCTTGAGATGGAAAACGTCCAATACGCGACGTGGGCAGAGTTGTTTAAAATTCACGTCATCTCACATCAAGTCCTCCATCACATAATTCCTCCCACTACCCCTACACCCGCGGATGATCCTCAGTTATGGATTACACTTGATGCTACCGTCCTTCAGTGGATTTATTCCACTATTTTTATCGACCTTTTACAAAGGATTATTGAGCCGGACACTACGGCTATGGCTACATGGAATAGATTGCGTGATATATTTCAAGATAATCAACATTCCCGCGTTGTTACCCTTGAGCAGGAATTTTCCCAAATCTGCATGGAAATTTTCCCGAATGTTTCATCTTATTGTAAACGGCTCAATGAATTGGCAGACCAACTCCGTAATGTTGGAGCTCCGTTACTAATAATCGTCTTGTTCTACAAATGGTTGCAGGCCTATCTGAGGCCTATAATGGCATGGAGACTCTCCTTTGTCAAAGTAATCCACTTCCGCCTTTTTATCAAGCTCGCTCGATGTTTACGTTAGAAAAAGGCGGTTTGGCCAAAAATGCGGCTACCGGCGCCAGTCACGTGGTCATGATGACGTCCTCTGCTAATTCTCAAGGTTTTGTTGATAATTTGGGCCAAAATTGTGTTCACGGTGAAGGCAAGAAAAATCAGAAAAATAATGGAAAAAATCGCGGTGGCAATCATGGTGGTTCCGGTGGTGGTGGTGGGGGCGGCCAGAATAATGGCAGTGGGCCCCGGTACGGTGGAAGTGGGCCGCAGGCCAATTGGTCCCAGTCGTGGGCCTCCTGGCAGTGGACCTAGGCCGGTAGCCAGTGGCCCAACGACCCCTATTTTCCAATTTCATCGGCCCCTGGACGGTAGGCTACCCAGAATTTCTTTCGTCCCAATCCGACGTGGTCCAGTAGCTTCCGCAACAACACTGGGCCGGGGCAGCAAGTAGGTGTGCTTGGGCCTCGGCCTCCACAACCCACCATGTTGCGTGCCCCACTCCGACTGACATTGAAGCCGCAATGCACACACTTAGATTGAATCCTCCAGACGCAAATTGGTACATGGACAACGACGCCACTTCTCACATGACGTCCGACCAAGGTACTCTCTCGTCTTATTCCAATTTGAGCAACAATCATGGCATAATTGTTGGTGATGGCAAATCAATTCCAATTCGTGGTTACGGTCATAAAACTTTGTCTCCCCACATCCACCTCTTGTCTTAAAAAATGCCCGTCATGCCCCTAACTTAATTAAAAATTTGGTGTATGTCTGTAAATTCACCACTGATAATTGGGTTTCTGTTGATTTTGATCCATTTGGGTTTTCTGTGAAGGATTTCAAGACGGGGATACCTCTCATGAGATATGATAGTAGGGGAGATCTTTATCCTATCACTCCCGCATCTAGTCTCTCGAGTCAAGTCTTGCCATCTACTTTTGCAGCTCTAGCTCCTTCATTGTGGCATGCACGTTTGGGTCACCTTGGGTCATCCATTGCTTCTTCCTTGTCAACCATGTCCTTTAAGAAATCAGGTTAGATTACCATTTGTAGCCTCTACTTCTCGTACTTTAATGTCATTTGATATTATTCCTAGCGATTATGGACATCTCCCGTTTTAAGTTATGTGGGCCATCGTTATTATGTTCTATTTTTGGATGATTATTCTAATTTTTTATGGACCTTTCTGTTAGTGAAAAAATCACAAGTTTTTTCCACATTCTTAAAATTTAGAGCATTCATCTGTACCCAATTCGACCGGAAAATCAAAAATATTTAATGTGATAATGGCAAAGAATATGATAATGGGGTGTTTCGGGATTTTTGTGATACTAATGACATAGTTTTCCGTTTCTCTTGTCCTCATATGTCCTCAATATAGGAAAGCTGAACGACAAATTGTACCATTAATAACATTGTCTGAACTATATTGGTTCATGCTTCCATACCCCTTTCCTTTTGGCATCATGCTCTACAAATGACTACATATCTTCTTAACATACTTCCTACCAAAGGGTTGGCAAATGCGTATCCTTTTAAAGTCCTCTATAATAAAAATCTTTCGTATTCCCATCTTAGGGTCTTTGGGTGCTTATGTTATCCACTATTTCCGTCAACTATAATTAACAACTTCAGGCCCGTTCTACCCCTTGCGTGTTTTTGGGTTATCCGTCTAATCATCGTGGTTACAAATATTTTGATTTATCATCTAATAAAACCATCATTAGTCACCATGTTATTTTTTATGAAACTCAATTTCCGTTTGCTAAAGTGAGTAGTCACGTGCCTAGTTCGTATAATTTTTTGGATGACGTCATCTCCCCATATATTATTCACCATTTATCGAACTTGTCTCGCACCCTAAATCCGCCACCAGGCCCACTGCCCGCTGGACCTACTGTTCCGCCACATCCCACTGTTTCCAATATTGTTTCTGTCCCAGTTTCGGTAGTTAGGCCAATTGCCCAACCCAATACCAACATTGTTCCATCTTCAGTTTCTGCTTCTGCCTCGGCTCTTGTTTCCATAATTGGGCCAGCAGGCCCACTACCTGCTGGCCAGCCCGTCTCCCATCCGAGTCCCTCCCAAAATCCACCAAATTCTCCACCGAGTCATAGACCGGTCACTCATAGTCAACGGGGTATTTTTAAACCAAAAAGATATTTTAATCTAAATTCTAATGTTCTTAAATCCCCCCTACCCCGTAACCCGGTGTTCGCATTAAATGACCTAAATTGGAAATTAGCTATGAACTACAAATATGATACTTTTATTAAAAATAAGACGTGGGAGTTGGTACCCCGTCCTTTTGGTGTTAATATTATTCGGTCTATGTGGATTTTTACTCATAAGGATAATTCTTATGGTTCTTTTGCGAGGTATAAGGCTCGTCTTGTAGGTGATGGTAAGACTCAACAGGTTGGCGTGGATTGTGGTGAGACATTTAGTCTGGTGGTCAAACCGGCTACCATTCGCATTGTTCTCAGTCTGGCTCTTTTGAAAACTTGGCTCATTCATCAGTTAGATGTGAAGAATGCTTTCTTACATGGTGATTTTAAGGAGACCGTTTACATACATCAACCCTTGGATTTTCGAGACCCCAAATATCCTCAACATGTTTGTTTGTTGAAGAAGTCCTTGTATAGGCTTAAGAATGTCCCACGAGCTTGGTATAAGAGATTTGAAGACTATGTTTCATCTATTGGGTTTTCACACAGCAGGTCTGATAATTCGTTGTTCATATATCATCGTGGTACTTCTCTGGCTTATATACTATTATATGTGGATGATATTATCTTGACTTCCTCTTCTGATGCTTTGCGCAAGTCTATCATGACAATGCTCAATTCTGAGTTTGCTATGAAAGACTTGAGGCCCTTGAGTTACTTTTTGGGGATTGTTATCTCTCGTCATGCCGGTGGGTTATTCTTATCACAACGAAAGTATGCGGCTGAGATCATTGAGCGAGTTGATGTGTCCTCATGAAAATCTACTTCCACTCCTGTTGATACTAAACCCAAGCTGGGTGCTGCGACTTGCTCGCCATACGAGGATCCGACCCACTATCGCAGTCTTGCAGGGGCTCTTCAGTATCTTACTTTTACGAGACCAGATATTACGTATGACGTACAACATGTGTGTTTGCTTATACATGATCCCGGGGTTGAGCACATGAATGTGCGTAAATGCATTCTTCGATATATCCAGAGAACACTTGACTATGGCTTACATTTATATCCTTCATCGACGTCTACACTTGTCTCGTATATAAATGTTGATTGGGGTGACTATCCCGATACCAGACGCTCCACGTCTGGATATTGTATGTTCTTTGGTAATAACTTGGTCTCTTGGTCTGCGAAGCGTCAGTCTACATTATCACGCTCTAGTGCCGAGACCGAGTATCGAGGGGTAGCCAATGTGGTCTCTGAATCCTGTTGGTTACGTAATCTTCTCTTAGAACTTCATTCTCTCATTCAGAAAGCTACCTTGGTTTATTGTAATAATATTAGTGCAGTTTATCTTTCTGGTAATCCGGTTCAACATCAGCGCACTAACACACATCGAGATGGATATCCACTTTGTTCGCGAAAAGGTAGCTCGTGGACAAGTACGCGTCTGCCATGTACCTTCCAGGTATCAAATTACACACATCTTTACTAAGGGTCTTCCCTCGGTTCTGTTTGAAGATTTTAGGACAGTCTCAGCGTACGAAGATCGTCCGCTAAGACTGCGGGGTGTGATAAATATACATGTGATAAACACGGTATATACACTAACTTATATATACCGTGTATATCACGGACATACAAGGAAACACTTACCATAAATTAGCCGTGTGTATATCACGGTATATATTATAGTTAGCCGTGTATATTTAGTATTTAGGTAACATTGTACACTTACCATAATTATAGAATTCTTGTACAAATAGAATAGAGTTTTTGGAGTAGAATAAAAATATGATTTTTCGTAGTATGAAAATTATAAATTATATATATACTCATTCATTAATGAAAATAATCAAGAGATTATTTCTTTCAAGTAATTCGTGTTTTCTTGCTTTTTGAACTAATACTAGACAACCTACAAGGTATAATTTGATCAAAATTTTGTAAGGGACTTTTGGACATGGATTGGCGGCTGAGGCCGATGGATGGTTAGCAAGAAAAACGGAAATAAGAGGAAGACATTCTAACTGTTTTATTTATTTTTCAAAAAAAAAAACAGAATTGTTAAAAGAAAGAAAATTCCCCAAAGTCGGGCATGTATTGAAAAAACAAACAAAAAGAAAGAAAAAAACAGAGAAGAAGGGGGCCTTTGTCTCTCAATAATTTCGGGCGAAAGAAATTTTTATTTCTTTCTGTCTCTCACGCTTAGACATTGTTGTTGTCTCCCCGAATGCCTTGTAATCACCGGTATTCAGGGTAATATTTTTTAAAATACTTTTTCATTATTCAACTCACATTCAAAGAAATGTTAGCTTTAAATTTTTTTAGAATTAAAAAATCTGCTTAGATTATATTTCCTCTTATTTTTTATGCAAAGATTGAGACTTGTTATTATATTTTGTCAGATAACATGTTTCTTTTCTTTTACATCCTCATTGATGCATAGTGAAATATATCAGAAATTTATATTGGTTTTATCATTGATAATTTGATATATGCAAGGGAGACAAATACATGGTTTATCCGTGTTCATATGAAAGCATTATTATATAGAATGTCAAATTATATTTTAGTTGATTGTGATTTAGTTTATGAATATGTATATTTTATTTCAAAAAATTGATGTTGAATTTACATGATAAGTTAAATAATTTAACTCTCATGCTTCAAACATGTCATTCTTATCGGGATAGAAAGAGAAAATAAGATAAGGAACATGGTAAATTTAAGGATTTTTAAGCAAAGTTAATGATCAGATATATCATTTAATCTTTTTGTAGATAATTGTGGCGATTATTAAACTGAGGAGCGAGGGAACCAACAAGATGGTATGTCAAGTTCTGTAAAATTCCAATTTCTCAAACATATCGCCCAATTTTATTTTATTTTTTTTTGTATATATATGTTTGTTTCCAATATATAGTTGTTGGAAAATTTCACAGGGTACAGAAGTAGCAATGTGGGTATTTGACTTCTGCAGCCTCCTTTACGAGAATTTGAGGTAAGTCTATATATTCTTAAGCACTCCTTTTTATTTGCTTTCAAGATTTCACCATTATTAAAAAGAAATAAATAATCAAATATTGTGACTCTCTTTGTCCTTCAATTTCAAAAGCTATTGTTAAATTACCAAAAAGATGGTAGGACTACACATGCACACATTCAAATTAAGTGTTTGAGAAAGTAAAAAAATCATTAATTTCTTTTTTTTTTTTCAAATCTACTTTGGCCCCGATTAATGATCTGTACAATTTTTAAAAGTTTTCCAACAAATATTATTCTGTTGAGGAGATATGATGTAAGTTATTCAAATATAATAGTCCTTATGATTAATGTTATTAATTAATTTTCTAAGTGAGTGTGTCAAAACGATAAACGATAGTTAAAAAAAAAAGACTAGATAGTACGTTTTATGTATGTTATTCAAAAGAATTTTTAACTATCACATCACTTATTGATACACCCTTTAATCTCTTTTTAACTATCACATCACTTAATGATACACCCTTTAGTCCTATATAAATGATTTTATAGCCTTGTAAATTTTATTTAATTATTTCTTAGATAAGGGTAATTTTGAAGAAAAAAAAATACCTTCTGATTTATAATTACGTATAGATTATAGTGGAGAGACAATTTTTTTTAAAAGTAAATAGCCTTCATAGTCAATGTTATTAAGTAACCTTCTTAATGATTCAAACTTTAAAGTCATTTATATATGGAAGGAAGTATATAAATTGTGAGATTCTTTTTAACTTAAAATAAAATGTTAAGATTATTGCTTGTTATAGCAAGCTAAAATACACTAATGGTGTTAAAAGATTACACTCTGATAACATGTCCGTCAAGCAATAGTGTTACGGTTACCCATTCATGCTAAGATGGAACTTGATGAAATGAAGGGGTTAGACTGAATTCTGTTCATTTGAACACTATTCTATGCAAATATGCAATAATTTTATATTCAAGTAAATATGAATTTTCTTGACAAAAAGGGAACTTCTATTTTAGTAGTAAAAGTGGTTCAAATTTTGTTTTAGGTCATATATTTGACCATGTGTTTAATTCTTACAGTTTTTCGGAGTCTCTTGTTAAAATTCATGGTTCCACACCAATCACACGAACCAATTTCCACAATCAAGTTCAACAAACAATGGTTGCACGTATTCTTGTTAGACTTCATGGTTCTACACCGATCGCAAGAACACAGCTCAACAAACAATGGTTGCATATATTGTCGGTGGATCAATATATTGTTGATTTGAACCAAAGGAAGTGTAGTGAATACAAAACAACAAAGAGAAATTAGCATCCACGGCCTCCATCGTAACCCCATCTCCTCTCCATTTTCTATTCTCTATTTCTGCAAATTTCTATGTAGTTGTATAACATTCCCTATTTATCTTTTATTTCTTCGATTGTAATTATAATTATAATTATATTAAGGGATAGATCAATATTTTCTTACAAAATTTAAATAGACTTAAATTACAATTATGTGTCTTTTTAATCATAGTTAGTATACATGTTTAGTTAAAATAACCTAGACCTTTGATAATTAAATAAGATAAATGAACCAAAGGAAGTGTAGTGAATACAGAACAACAAAGAGAAATTAGCATCCACGGCCTCCATCGTAACCCCATCTCCTCTCCATTTTCTATTCTCTATTTCTGCAAATGTCTATGTAGTTGTATACCATTTATCTTATTTAAATATCAAAGGTCTAGGTTATTTTAACTAAACATGTATACTAACTATGATTAAAAAGACACATAATTCTAATTTAAGTCTATTTAAATTTTGTAAGAAAATATTGATCTATCCCTTAATATAAAATTATAATTCGAAGAAACAAAAGTAATCAGGATTCATAATCAAGAAATATCATAAATTTCAATTTTAGACCACGTAAAAAATACTACTCAGTAAAATTTATAGAATGTCTTTGTATAAACAGAAGTAAAATAATTCTGTAACTTCTAGAAAATTATTGGTTTAATTTATAAAATAATATAGAACTAATAAAGAGACTTGAACCTCCTCTCAAAAAAAGTTTCATTGATAGAGTGAATCTATAAAATCAAGATGGTCTTATATTGGTTAATTAAGAACATTTTCGTCAACATATTAACTTTACTCTGTAGTCAATTTTGATCATGCTATTTAAACTTTATCTAATTTTTTAAAATTATTGAACTTGTTGAAGACAAAGTTTGCTCCTCCTTTGCTTCTTTCTCCTCCTCCTCCGTTTTCTTCTTCAAAAAGCCTTATTCGATGTTTGTTAATGAAAACTTCATGTCAATATTTTACTTATTAAATTGTAAATTGAGGTACAATGTAAATAACAACAACATATCTAGTGTGATCTCACAAGTGGGGCCTAAGGAGGGTAGGATGCACGCAAACCTTATCCCTACCCTTGTGGGACATGATGAGGGTAGGACGTAGGCAGACCTTATCCATGTCCTTGTGGGGCAGAGAACCTGTTTCTGAAAGTGAAATAAAATGAGGTACCAGAAGTGAAATGAGGTGGATGAATAAATAAATTACGGGCTTAAATGAATAAATTAAATGACCAGAAAAGATGAAAATAGAGATTGTCCAATTAGATAAATATTTTTTATTCGACTATTTTGTTCACATTTGATTGTTATATACAGACAAGTAAAAATGTTGAAAATCTTACGAAAAATACTCGATCACGAACACTGTAAGGAATTATTTATAGCTTGAGGCATGTCAATTAAGACAATGTCTTTAAGGATATTTCACCCGATATCCCATAGAATTCAACAAACTCTTCTAGTATAAAATTAGGAGTCATAATGTAATAAAAAATTTATAAGAAAGAAAACGATATCCCACAGAATTCAACAAACTCTTCTAGTATAAAATTAGGAGTCATAATCTAATAAAAAATTTATAAGAAAGAAAACCCAGCATACTAATATATGGGAGGAAGATTTGGTATTAATCTTGTAAAGAATGAATCTCGGGCCTAACTCAACCCCAAAAGCTAGCTTGTAAGGTGAAGATTGTCCAAGTCCATATAAGGAGTGCATGTTCCCATTCCATATCCAATGTGGGACTCTTAACATTCCCCCACACGCCTAGACCTTGTTAACTGGAGCGTGAATAATATAATTTGGGGGCCCAAAACAAAGAATTGGAATGAGTCTGACTCTGATACTATGTAAGAAATGGATCTTGGGCCTAACTCCAAGTCGATACAAGGAGTCCATGTTCCCATTTCTTATCTGATGTTGAACTCTTAACAGATTTATCTCTCTCACTTCAAAAGGAAAAGACTTGGAATTTATATAGCTGAATAAACATCTCACTAGAATGGCTCAAAATGCTTCCAACGAACAAGAAGGTAATCAATGTGCTAAAGATTGAAATCTAATTAAGGAGCTGTTGTGAATTGGTTGCAGACATTAGGAATGTTAATGATTAAATATTAGTGTTGACACTCAAAAATAATTTAAGTGTTTAGCCGAATTCAATGACAATCGAATTGTTCCAGAGCCGGACTCACTCAGATGCAGACGCCTCAACGACCAAGTCAAAAGGGTTTCCGGACCCCTAGAATAGGTAACGGCCAACAACAGTTAAAATAAAGGGGCCACTATCCGAGCAAGAAGAGTAGAGGGCGAGAAAATCGGCACCACCTCCCCTATAGTCGGCCGTTGAACTTAGTGGATTACTTGATGGCTGACATGGGGGGGACCACGTTGTACATTCCCCCCCCCCTTTTGTACTATAAATAGGATCATTCTTTGTAAATACGAAACAACCAATCAATCAAACAACTCAAAGTTTATCTATTTTTATCCTTTTACTTCATTTTATCTTTTACTTTAGTGTACTCATCTGCATTCATGTTTCTTATCTCTTAGTTTACTCATATCACCGTCCTAACACTTTCTGGAGTAGTTGGGGAACCCATTGCTGGAGATTAAAGTTCTGTTTCCAGCCCAAATTCATAGGTGAATTAATAGCAAAGTTTGATTTGATTCTCCAAGTCATGATCATTCTTGGTGTATGCGCCTAAGGTCCGGTAAGAAAATGAACCCCGAGTCCAGTCCATATCCTAAAAAAATCCTTCCAGAAGGAACAACGAACCAACATCCTCCTCGGGTATGCCTACATCGGTTGATACCCCTCCACTTCCTCCATCAACCAAAGATGTGGAAGAATCTAGTCAATCTGAAGGTCTAATCATAATGACCAAATCTTTTATTAGACAACAGATCGACTTGGGCATCCACGACATTATGTACCAAGTTTCTAAACAGTTGACTGATATTGTGAAGCCGATGGTACATAATGAGGTTCAGCAAGCGAGGGAGATGGAAACCAACCGAATGCACCCAGGAGAATGTTCGGCTAGTTCTGTCATCCCTCTGACGAGCGGTGCTGTTCAGCATGAGACTGTGACTCTCGGTGTTGTTCCTCAGCCGCATGTGCATCAGTTAGTGCCTACTCAAGTGCAATCGATAGCGCACCTAAGAACACAAGCCCAATCGCTTGGCAACCAACACACTGCATGGTCGCCGCCGAACCTTGGGGGGCAAAATGTGCCACTTGACCAAGCGAGTCTGCAGTATGGGCAGATCAACATGGCTCGGAGACCAGTTCAGGCTCTAGGACACTTTGTATTGCCACTCGTTATGCCGTGCGTTTATACGAACGACCCTACGATGCAGGCTGTTGACACCCATTTTTGTCCTATATTTTCTGATTTTATTTGCAATTTTAAATATTTTTGACACCTTAAAACAATTTTAATATATAAGCACACACATATATATATATATATATATTATTCTTATTATATGTTATTTTATTCTCCGCAAAATGGCATCGCATTTCTATTTTTTATCAAGCATTAAGCATTTCACAAATATTATGTTTTATTATTATCATATCGTTATATCTTATTTTTTAATATATATGTATATATATATATATATATATAATTTGCATTTGCATTTTTAATATTAAACCCTTTTTGTTTTTTTTTATTTTAAACCCATAACCCATTTTATTTCCCAACCCAAAACACAATTTCAACCCAAAACAAACACCCATTTTAAAAGGGGCAACCCATTTGGCCACCCCATTTTCGGACCCCATCTGAGGCCCACCTGAAAGCCCAATCATCCGAAGCCCATCGCCCATTTCCCCTATTTCACCCCCAAAAACCCTAACACCCAAAAAACAAATCGGTCGCACCTCACGTAACCCCCGACCCCACACCCCATACTCACATCGCATGTCACCTCCATTGCAACCACCAACCCCTGACACCACCAACCCGTCAACCCCCATACCTTATCCCCAAAAATCCGCAACACATGCCCCTTCGAATCTGCGATGTTTGCCCATTTGTTTTTGAAATTCAAACTCGTTTTAAAAGGTGTATGGGTTAGACACTCATGTCCGATTCCACCTATAAAACCCCCATTTGTTCTTCAAGAAAAAAGAGACCGAGACCGAAAAGAAAGAAAAAATATATGTTGTGTTCTTTATTTTTAGCATTCGCCTTCCTTGTTATTCAAGAAATAAGAAATAAGTCCAAAATCGAAAGGAAAATAGGTGAGTTTCATTCTTGAACTTTGATTTTAGATACTTCTATTGGGTCCCGTAAACCCCATCCGAAAAATATGCTTTTTGTGTTTTGTTCTTCACTGTTTTCGGGTCTTCGATTTAGGTCACTGTTCGGGTAGGGTCAACCCGATTTGGGGTAAAAACCAGATTTATATGTTTTATATCATGTTGGTTATCTGAAATTGGTGAAAATTTTGATTCGGATCAAGACTCCTTGATCCGGGTCGGGTCGGGTCCATCCCATTCAAGTAAAGTTTCTCCAAATTTTGTGTTTAATATCTTGTTGTTGGTTATCTGAAAATTCAAAATTTGATTACGGGTCACCACTATTTCGGGTTGCATTTCTCGGGTCGGGTCGATCCGAAATCCGAGTCTATTTTTCAGAACTGTGTCGATTACCTAATTTTTTCTCTACTGTTTTTGTCAAAATCCGGGCCGGCTCAAATTTCAGGACTCGGGTCAATTTTTTAGGAGCATTTCAAGTTCTATTTCGGTTCGAAAATTTCAGAATTCGGGTCGGACATTTTTAATTGCGAACTGTTGGTTTTTGGCATTTAAACATCCGTACACAGATATCTTACTGTTTTACTGATTCAAACAAATACTACATTTAGGCCAATGAAATTGAATTTGAGGCCGCGCCGCTTCCGAAATTGCCTCTCGGTTTCAGTTTGCTATTTTTGGCATTTAAACATCCGTATACGGATATCTTACTGTTTTACTGATTTGAACAATTACTACATTTAGGCCAATGAATATGAATTTGAGGTCGCACCCCTTCGGAAATTGCCTCTCGATTTCAGTTGGTTGTTTTTGGCATTTAAACATCCGTACACGGATATCTTACTATTTTACTGATTTGAACAAATACTACATTTAGGCCAATGAAATTGAATTTGAGAAAGCGCCCCTTCGGAAATTGCCTCTCGATTTCAGTTTTCTGTTTTTGGCATTTAAACATCCGTACACGGATATCTTACTGTTTTACTGATATGAACAAATACTATACTTAGGCCAATGAAATTGAATTTGAGGCTGCACCCCTTCGAAAATTGCTTCTCGGTTTCAGTTTGCTATTTTTGGTATATTTTGCTTATTTGAACATGATACTACACTGGACGATGAAACTTCCGTCGAATTTGAGGCCTCCACAGTTGGAAAGACGGAAATAAAACTTCCGGGCAAGGATCAAACTTAAATATATATTTTTTCATCCGAGAGACCAACATGCTCAGTAGGCGAGACAACTAAAATGACCAACGAGTCATATGTTCGCAGTCACGACGTGATTGGAATGATCTTTTCACAATTTAAGTTTGAGCCCTCCGTGATCAAAACATTCACTATTTTGTATACGGATCGAAGTTTATTTATATTCAACTGATTTCTAACAGTTTGTTCTTGACAGCTTGCAAAGAACACAGTTAAAGAAGACAAAAATACCCCTCGGAGATTATCTATTTTGTTGTTGTTCTTATTTTCTTTAATTCAGCTTTATTTTATTCGGTATTGTAATATTATTTATTGTACTTATGTAATTATTTGAAATGTTTAGAATGTGTAGACTTAGAATTAACTAATAGGGTAGTCTATAACTAGAAACTCGTCGCTAGCTTATTTACTTGTAGGCTCGGTTAGTTCAAACTTAGAAACCCTCCGCTAGTTATCTAATTTCTCGTCATGCATATTCAAAATTTTCAAAACAACTTTGGTCATAGTTTATTCGCTTTATTAATCTTACAAATAAGTTTGTCTTTTCCGATTTGCAACTCAAAATGATTTGCAAAAAAAAAAAAAAAAATTACTTCTTTGGCATTATAAATAAATTGTTTTTCTATCAATTGTCAAAAATGCATGTTTTTATTCAAAATCACTTTACATGTATTTTTATAAATAATGCCACAAATGCATGTTTTTTATCTCAAAAAATCAATTTTACAAATAGTTGTATAAAATGTCATGCATACTCTTTCCGGATTTTATGTCGGAATTTATTTCTCAAAACGCAATCATCTTTGCGAGACCTTCAAATGAATAAATGGTAAAATCTCTACATTATCAAATGCATCTTTTTTATTTGCAAACATCTTTTTAACTTTATATACTTTTAAACATGCATTTTCTTAGCACAATAATTAACCTGAGTTTGACCGGATAACCGCAAGTTAGCGGATCTTAAAGGATGCCTAACCTCTTCCCTTTAGGATAATAAAGAACTCTTACCTAGAATCTCATTAGTTTCGCAGACCATAAAATCGAAGTTATTTTGCAGCATTTAGTTAACATTTAGGTTGCCCTAATTCACCTTAGAATAATTAGGTGACGATTCCTCAACAAAGCATTATTTTTTATCAATGAGGGAATCGACGCTAGTCGTGTCGCGAAGCCCGCGGTAAAAAATGGGCGTGACAACATGGCGACTCCGCTGGGGAATTTCAGGTTCTTAACCATAGCAAACTCATGTTATTTATTATTGCACTTTATTTTTTGCTCCTTATTTGATATGTTGTTTTAAATTATTTCCTTTGTTGAAATTTTGTATGCTTAACTGCTTTAATTGCTACGTTCTTTACCATTTTTCTTAAATTGGCATTCCGCTCATATTTATTCCACTTCGAACATGCACGCGAGGTGTGTTTTGCGCACCCGCAAACTTCTTTCAAATTTCCAAAATTTTAGGAGAGTTGGTATATGCGCGGAGTGTCCGGACCATCCGGTTGGCCGCTTAGCCTTCTCACTCGAGCAGTCCTGCTCGGGAACCTTGAGTCTAGTCAGTCAAATCTTAGAAAATTTAGGATAGAGATATACCACAATTTATCTTAAGTCATGCATGCATATACCTTAGGTGGGTCGATCCTTGGTATTGACTCCACAATTAAAAAAATCCACCAAAATTGTCAACGGGTGTCACAACCCAACGACCATACCAACATATTATGTGTAGTGTGATAATGAAAGACGAATCCAAGCCTAATCATGACATGCCGAAAATGGAAAATGCATTCATTTTGTCTTCATTTCCAACAAAAGCATTGCAGTTTAACAACTTGATCAATCAATCGTAATCTCGCATATCTGGCGTTTAAGCCCACCTCTGGCATAAGAGAGGCTCCATGCATATTAGGACGCACATTCTATTTCCATATAATTTGCTTGCTATTTTTTGCTGCTTTCCACTCTGTGCATATTATTTAAAGCAATAATTACTTGCCTTATACTAACTTGGTTTTCTTCATTTTTCAGGAGGTTTATTTTATCTAATTTATTTCCCCCAAATGTTGATTCGTGTTGACTAAAACTGGCGGAGCACCCCATATTTTATTTCCCAATCATGCCTACCTAGATTGTATTAGCGCTAACTTAATGAAATAATACGATTTAAATTGAGGCCTGAATCGCATTTATGCATTTTAATGTATTTTGCATCCACCTTTTGAAAGCTTAAAATGACAAACCTGCATTGCTTTTGCTATTTCAAAATTCATTTTATTTAATAATTTTCTTTTCTCTTTCAGCATGTAAACTAATAAATTTGTCGATAATATGAATGTGACATGCAACGAAACAAGCAAACAAAATCCAAACCGCGAACATGACTTCAAAAAACTTATGGGAGACCCACAATCGGAAGAATTGATTGAAGAATTGGAACATTTTGAAAATAGGCCAACACCAAAACTAGATGAAACAGAAGCTGTGAATTTGGGAAGTGCAGAACTGGTAAATGAGACAAGAATTAGTGTCCATCTAAGCACCGCCCAAAAGAAAGAATTGGTGGATCTTTTAAAGCAATATATCGACGTATTTGCGTGGTCTTACGACGATATGCCAGGTCTGAGCACATATATTGTTTCACATAGACTACCCATTGCGCCATCCTCTCCTCTGGTGAAGCAAAAGCCAAGGAAAATCAAGCATGATTTGAGTCTAAAGGTCAAAGAAGAAGTCTCCAAGCAGTTCGACACAAAGGTCATTCGAGTCACGCGGTATCCAACTTGGCTAGCCAACATCGTACCTGTGCCAAAGAAAGATGGGAAGATAAGAGTATGCGTGGATTATCGGGACCTCAACAAGGCTAGCCCGAATGATGATTTTCCTCTCCCAAATATCCACATACTCATCGATAATTGTGCGAAGCATGAATTGCAGTCATTCGTTGATTGCTTTGTTGGTTACCATTAAATCCTGATGGATGAGGAAGATGCAGAAAAGACAGCATTCACAACACCTTGAGGGGTATACTACTACCGAGTAATGTCGTTCGGACTCAAGAACGCAGGGGCCACTTACATGAGAGCCATGACTACCATTTTTCATGATAAAGAAATCGAGGTCTAGTGGATGACGTCATTATCAAGTCACGAATGACTCCATATCATTTGTTAGATTTAAAGAAATTCTTTGACCGACTGAGGCAGTACAATCTGAAGCTGAATCCCGCAAAGTATGCATTTGGTGTCCATGCTGGGAAGTTGTTAGGTTTCACCGTGAGTAGAAGGGGCATTGAATTGAACCATTCGAAGATAAAAGCTATTCAAGACTTGCCTCATCCGAAGAGCTGAAAGGACGTGATGAGTTTTCTCGGTCGTCTCAATTACATCAGCAGGTTCATAGCACATTCGACGGTAATATGTGAGTCGATATTCAAATTACTGAAGAAGGATGCTGCTACCAATTGGACAGCAGATTGCCAGCAAGCTTTTGACAGAATCAAGGAATATCTGTCTAATTCGCCGGTTTTGGTGCCTCCAGAGCCCGGAAGGCCTTTGTTACTATATATATCGGTGTTGGAAAATACATTTGGATGCGTGTTGTGGCAACACGAAGAAACACGAAAAAAGAAGCAAGCTATATACTACTTAAGTAAGAAGTTCACACCTTATGAAGCCCGATATACTTTGTTAGAACGCACTTGCTGCGCTTTGACTTGGGTCGCTCAAAAGTTTAGACATTACTTGTCTGCATATACCACATATCTCATCTCAAGAATGGATCCGCTCAAATACATCCTTCAGAAGCCCATGCCTACTGGGAAGCTAGCAAAATGACAAATCCTGCTAAGCGAGTTCGACATCATATATGTCACCCAAAAGCCGTCAAAGGACAAGCATTAGCTGATCATCTTGCCGAAAATCCCGTAGATGAAGAATACATCCCTCTTCGGACTTATTTTTCGGACGAGGAAGTATTGTTTGTTGGAGAAGATATCTCAGAAGAACACCCGGGTTGGAGAATGTTCTTCGACGGGGCTGCAAACTTCAAAGGAGTTGGTATCGGAGCAGTTTTGATTGCAGGATCAGGTCAGCACTACCCAATTTCGGCGAAGCTCAGATTCCCATGCACCAACAATATGGCGGAGTACGAAGCTTGTATACTTGGACTCAAAATGGTTGTTGACATGAACGTCCAAGAATTATTGGTTATCGGCGATTCAGACCTATTGATCCATCAAGTACAGGGCGAATGGGCAACTAGAAACGTGAAGATACTTCCATACCTCCATTGTGTGAAGGAGTTGTGCAAAAAGTTCAGCAAGATAGAATTCAAGCATATCCCACGAACTCAGAATGAATTTGCGGATGCTTTGGCAACTCTGTCCTCCATGATTCAACATCCGGATAAGAATTATATTAATCCTATCAAAGTGGATTTGTTGGACCAACCAGCCTATTGTTTCTACGTAGATGAAGAACCGGATGGAAATCCTTGGTACCATGACATTAAGAGGTATCTCAAGGCAGGCGAATATCCAAAAGACATAACCAGCACTCAAAAGAAGACACTTCGGAGGTTAGCAAACCACTTCTTCCTAAACGGAGAAATTCTTTATCGGAGGACTCAGGACCTAGGTTTGTTAAGATGTGTTGACGCCCAAGAAGCGAGCAAGCTAATTGAAGAGATACACGGGGGCACGTGCGGGCCTCATATGAATGGTTTTACTTTAGCAAAGAAGATTCTGCTAGCAGGGTAGTTTTGGATGACCATGGAGACATATTGCGTTCGTTTTGTGCAAAAATGCCACCTGTGCCAGATTCACGGCGATTTGATCCGAGTGCCTCCAACCGAACTCAATGTGACGAGTTCTCCTTGGCCATTTGCAGCTTGGGGCATGGATGTCATTGGCCCTATCGAACCCGCAGCGTGGGCACATATTCATTTTAGTAACAATTGATTATTTCACGAAATGGGTAGAGGCATCATCATACAAGTCAGTGACAAAGAAAGTAGTGGTTGACTTTGTTCTCAATAACATCACTTGTCGATTTAGAATTCCTGAATCGATTGTAACAGATAATGGAGCCAACCACAACAACGGTTTGATGCATTAGATATGTGAGAAGTTCAAGATCATTCACCGCAATTCCACTCCATACCGACCTCAGATGAATGGAGCAGTCGAAGCATCCAACAAAAACATCAAGAGAATACTGCGAAAGATGATTGATAATTACAAGCACTGGCACGAGCATTTACCTTTTGCCCTTTTGGGATATCGCACTACAATCAGGACTTCGACTGGGGCAACCCCATACCTTTTGGTCTATGGAATGGAAGTTGTGTTGCCAGCAAAGGTAGAAATACCGTCCTTGAGAATTATCCAAGAAGCCGAGTTGAGTGAAGCCAAGTGGACACAAAATCGGTACGAGCAATTGATGTTGATTGATGAAAAGCGAATGAACGCAGTCAGTCACGGACAACTTTACCAGAACAGGATGGCCAGAGCTTTCAACAAGAAAGTGAGGCCCAGGATTTTCAAACCGGGGCAGTTGGTATTGAAACACATATTCCCACACCAAGATGAAGCTAAAGGAAAATTCGCACCTAACTAGCAAGGGCCTTACATGGTTCACCGGGTGTTACATGGAGGAGCGCTAATCTTGGCTGAAATGGACAGCAAAATATGGCCAAACGCTATCAATGCAGATGCAGTGAAGAGATACTATATCTAGGGTATGTTATTCTCTATGTAATACCTTTTCTATGATGTAAAAGTTGCGCTCCCTCGGCAGGATACACATAGAACCCTCGTAGGGTTTCGTCTCTTTAAGACAAAAAAAATTCCAAAAAAAAACCATTTGCTTGTAACATGAACTACGTCATGACCTGATTCCTTCGGAGGGATACATAGGCGGTCACATCGGCTTTGGTCCCAATTTTAGAAAACCCTTACAATGCCCTTGTTTGTAATGAACTATGTTATGACCTGATTCCCTCACGGGGATACGTAGGCGGCCTAAATCGGCTTCGGTCCCACCATTAGGAAATATTTTCTCCTTTATCTCACATATGACAAAATGCACATATCTGATCACCCTGATAGGACAAGCAAGCAACCCACGCAAGACTCTGCATCGTCTAAAGGTTCAGAATCCTCGCATATCGGAAATCGGGGCAAAATTGAAGGGTTCACTACGAGAAGACGTCGATAAACATGGAAAAGCATCGGCAGGCTAAGTCTTCAACCATAAGAAGGATTTTGGATAAGACGTTTGCTTTGTTTCACCACATGTCACTGCTCGACAGACATTTATATATATATGTATACTTCCTTATAAGCAAATTGTTTTCAACAAATATTTTCATTAGAGTTCGACAAAGTTTTTATTGATAAGCATACTTTCTTATAAACAAATTGTTTCAACAAATGTGTTCACTAACAACTAGCCAAGACCGGAAATCAGGCAGGAGCTATGGTCCAAACCAGTGGGACACACGAGATTCAGGGGGCAAAGCTACAAAAGTCAATACGAATTGACCCCCCCCCCAAAACTCACAAGCTTTCTTTGGATATAGGTCGCAAACATAATGCATCTATACAATGACGCCATCACAGCCCATGCGGATCACAAACAACGTCTATACAACGATGTCATTAGCAACGTCCATATACCGACATCATCAGTAATGTCTATATAATGATGACATCAACAACGTCCATACAATGGCGACATCGGCAACGTCCATACAACGGAGACATCAGCAACGTCCATATAACGACGACATTAGCAACATATCCATACAACGACGACATTAGCAACGTTCATGCAACGATGTTATCAGCAAACGTCTATACAACGACGTCATCAGCAATGTCCATACAACGACGACATCAGCAACGTCCATACAATGTCGTCATCAGCAACATCTATGCAATGATGACATCATCAACGTCTATACAATGATGTTATCAGCAATACACCTATGCAACGACGTCATCTGCACAATATCCATACAACGACGTCATCAACAACGTCTATACAATGACATCATCAGCAACATCCATAAAATGACGTCATCAGCAATGTCTATACAACGACGTCATCAGCAACGTTCATGCAATGACGTCATCAACATAACGTCTATACAACGACGTCAGCATCAACGTCTATACAATGATATCATCAACAACGTCTATACAACGATGTCATCAACATAACGTCTATACAACAACGTCATCAACAACGTCTATACAACGACGTCATCAGCATAACGTCCATACAATGACGTCATCGACAACTGTCTTTTACAGCATTACAACGACGTCAACAACATTACAACGATGTCATCAGCATTATGTCAGCATAACCGCTCTCTTACAATCAACAACATTTACGTCAACACAACGACGACATCCGCATTACGTCCTTACAACAACGTCATCGCATTACGTTGTTCAAGGGCATCATTTCGACTCACGGTCGCATTTTTATGTACTCATTCTCTGCTATTTTTGTCTCAGCAATTATGCACTAATTTTATCTTAAGCTTTAGTCTGCAGGGAGCGTTAATTTGCAGGAGCTTCAACGCGGGACTAATTCTTACAGCAAACTGAGGCAATTTCGGTCAGCTTCCTACCGCGAACATCGTTTCACTCCTTCCCCAATAATTTTGCCACATCTACAACCAGTGTCATCGTAACTCGACACTGGGAAATACTTTTTGAATCCGCACCAACTCTTGCAATTTCTTCATCCTCGGGATTCTATCTCTACCCGCGCATCCCTACTCCTCGTTCAAAGCCCGAGGGTCAGGACAAAATTGGCTACTCAGTCAACTTTTTTGTCCAAAAACTCTTTCATCATCTCCAGCCAAAGAAGGGCATCTGTTGACACCCATTTTTGTCATATCTTTTCTTATTTTATTTGCAATTTTAAATATTTTGACACCTTAAAATAATTTATATATATATATATATATATATATATATATATATATATATTCTCAATATCATTATTTATCATTATTATTATTATTATTTGCATTTTTTTACTTGTCATTTGTATTTTTAATATCATAATCATACTTTAATCATAATATTATATGTTATTTTATTTTCCGCAAAATGGCATCGCATTTCTATTTTTTATCAAACATTAAGCATTTCACAAATATTATGTTTTATTATTATCACATCGTTATATCTTATTTTTAAAAAGTATATATATATATATATATATATATATATTTGCATTTCTTCAAAGCATTTTTAATATTAAACCCTTTTTATTTTAAACCCATAACCCATTTTATTTCCCAACCCAAAAACAATTTCTACCCAAAACAAACACCCATTTTAAAAGGGGCAGCCCATTTGACCATCCCATTTTCGGACCCCATCTGAGGCCCACCCGAAAGCCGAATCATCCGAAGCCCATCGCCCCTTTCCCACCCAAAACCAAACACCAAAAACCCTAACACCCAAAAAACAAATCGGCCGCACCTCACGCAACCCCCGACCCCACCCCATACTCACGTCGTCGGTCACCTCCACTGCCACCACCAACCCCTGACACCACCAACACCCTCTGCCCCTGACACCACCAACTCGTCAACCCCCATACCCTATCCCCTAAAATCCGCAACCCATGCCCCTTCGAATCCGCGATTTTTGCCCCTTTGTTTTTGAAATTCAAACTCATTTTAAAAGGGGTATGGGTTAGACACTCGGGTCCGATTCCACCCATAAAACCCCAATTTGTTCTTCAATAAAAAAGGGACTGAGACCGAAAAGAAAGAAAAAATATTTGATGTGTTCTTGATTTTTAGCATTCGCCTTCCTTGTTATTCAAGAAATAAGTCTGAAAACAAGTCCAAAATCGGAAGAAAAAGGGGTGAGTTTCATTCTTGAACTTTGGTTTTAGATACTTCTATTGGGTCCCGTAAACCCCATCCGAAAAATATGCTTTTTGTGTTTTGTTCTTCACTGTTTTCGGTTTGGGGGTAAGAACCAGCTTTATGTGTTTTATATCATGTTGGTTACCTGAAATTGGTGAAAATTTTGATTCGGGTCGAGACCCCCCGATCCGGGTCGGGTCCATCCCGTTAAGTAAAGTTTTTCCAAATTTTGTGTTTAACGATTTTAACTGGTTCTAAGGTGGCAGCCTTTGCTGAGAAGTTCGGTATCAAGATGATCAAATATTTGCTTTATTACGCACATGCGAATGGACAAGCCAGGCAGCCAACAAACTTATTGTGGACACAATTAGTAAGAATGTGGAGGATAAACCAGGAATGTGGCATCTCACTCTGGATGAAGTTGTTTGGGTGATCAGGAATTCTAAATCTACAACTACCGGGACGATACCTTATCAGCTAACCTATGGCCAAGATGCAGTGTTGCCGTTGGAAATTAATGTCAAATCCTTACGGGTGGCCAAACAGAACTCTCTAAGTTTAGAGGAGTATCAACAGGCCATGCTAATGGAGTTAGACAAGCTAGATGAAGATCGATTGATGGCCCTAGAGAAAATCAAAGCCGGTAAACGTAAAATGGCTAAAGCATACAACAAACATGTTAAGCCTAAGAGGTTTGCCGAATGGGACTTAGTTTGGAAAACCATTTTGCTGATTGGGATGAAAGATCGTAAATTCGTCAAATGGTCACCAACTTGGGAAAGACCTTTCGTAGTAAGCCAACGGATCGCCGGCAACACATATCGACTAATAAACATGCATAACGAAGAGATGGACAGGAATGTAAATGACAAGTATCTAAAAAAGTACTATCCTTCGATTTGGAGCATGCATGAATAAACGACAGCCACAGACCGGCTGCCTGGTCGCACAAAATAAGTTAATTCCTTCCGATGGGAGATGTATGCCTAAATGACAGCTACAGACTGGCTGTCTGGTCACAAAATACAAAGAAAGCCATTTCTTTCACACACTCGTGTCGTAAGGTTGGTCACACTGCTCAGGCGAGGAAACACTATCCCAAGTGGTCAAAGATAATGACTTATCAAATCTGCAGGGTTTACTCTACATTTGCTCAAGAATGCTGAAGTTAAAGGGTGGGATATGGACTCCCACATCCAAGTAAACCAAGCACAAAAACAGAGGCGTCGCACATACCCGAGCCCGGCGTTACAATGAAAATCAAATTTCGACAGTGCGGCTGCATCAAAAGGACTCATACGACTCCATTCGGATTTTGTGACCAACTTCTCTTGGTCCAACCAACCTGAATAATGAGCAATCTTAGTCGGCCAAGTACGAAGGTTAGCCGAACAACGGCCGCCGGTGAACCAGTCACAAATACAAAGAAAGTCATGGTTTATCGGGATGAGGCACTGAAACAAGAGAGAATCACCTTGTTTCGGTCCACCGTACGGAGTCAGAATCAACTGTTCATCAACGAAGGCCAAGGCAGGGGTCAGATCACTATCGGCTAGAATGATTTTTCCTGATCTTCGAGATAGAAAATAAGAAGCCATGGTTTCTGACTAAGAAAAGGGCCAAAGATTAGGTGAGACACCTATGAGGGGATATCTTTCCTTAAATAACCTTTAGAGGCGCGAATGATATTAATTTATTATTTCCAAAAAACACGGCCGAAAATCATCAGAACCAATTCGTGGTAATGGAGACGCCTCGGTTAAATGGGAAACACATTTCAAGAAGTGATCATCATTGCATGCACTGGAGATGAGACGATTGAAGTGACATGCGCGGCTGTCATACTGAAATGATGGCTACTTTTGGATACATCAACTCAACAGTCACACTCGAGTTAATGTAGGGGGCAATTGTTGACACTAAAAAATAATTTAAGTGTTTAGCCGAATTCAATAACAACCAAACTGTTCCAAAGCCGAATTTACTCCTAGCCCTCGACTACAAGAACTTTATCGGCTACTAAGGCATCTTAGCTGAATTGTTAGTTAGAGGTACGACTGGAACCCACTTAGATGCAGACACCTCAACGACCAAGTCAAAAGTATTTTCGGACCCCTAGAAGCGGTAATGGCCAACAACAGCTAAAAGAAATGGGCCATTATCCGAGCAAGAGGAATAGAGGGCGTGAAAATCGGCACCACCTCCCCCATAGTCGACCGTTGAACTTAGTGGGTTACTTGATGGCTGACATGAGAGGGGGGACCACGTTGTACAGTTTTCCCCCTTTTTGTACCAAAATAGGATCATTTTTGTAAATACGAAACAACCAATCAATCAAACAATTCAAGTTTTATCTATCTTTATCCTTTTACTTCATTTTATCCTTTACTTTACTGTACTCAGTTGCATTCATGGTTTTTATCTCTTAGTTTACTCATACCACCGTCCTAGCGCTTTCTAGAGTAGTTGAAGAACCTATTGCTGGAGATTAAAGTTCCGTTTCCAGCTCAAATCGCTTTAGTTAAGGAATCAATTTGTCTTCCAATTTCTTCAGCCGATAAAACGGCAGAGAACATAATTCGGGGCGAGAAGAATTAGCTATCAATAAATTGTGTTAGCTAATGTATGAGTTATCACAGTAATAAAAGGAATTAGTAAAGAGTATATTACCAAAGCGAATCAAGAGTTATTCTTTTAATGAAGATGACTTCTAAATGGTCTGTTACAACAGGGACCAAAACATTATTTTAGTAGGAATAAATTTTGACACTTCTTTTTGAGATATCTCATTCATTTTACAACAAAAAATTCACGTTATCAAATAATTTTAAAACTTACTAAGTAGTATAACTTATTACAACTGGTGATTTTACATCAATTTTTCCTCTCCTTTGTCAAATTTAATAACTGAGATTAAATAAATTAAAACATTATATTTATTACATTTTATATAGATAGCCTACAATTTTCTAATTTATTGGTTCACCTAGAAATAAGTTGGATCATATATCAAAGTCAAGGAGGAGTCCTAGGTTGGTTGAAAGTCCTCTTCGATATTGAACTAATGTTTCACCTAAGGTGAAAGGTAGATAAAATCAATAAAGAAACGGTGTAATTCTCAACCATACCACATTCTATTTTGTAGTTTTTTTTAGGATATCACGCTAATTTTAAATTTGTTACTCGTTTTATACCAAAACATAGTAATTTACATGCATGTTAACCTAAAATAAATGCGTTAACAAATAAAATCTAGAAAGTATAAATATGAGAATTCGAATGTGTTGTTCGTGGAGTAAATCATAAGTTTGGTAATGTAAAGCAAAGTAAATTATTTCCTTGGCATTCACCGTCTCTTACCCTTGCTAGTTATAACTTATAATATCTTACACTTACTAGTTATAATTGTCAAAAAAGAAAGAAAGATTTTGCTTGCAGAATTATGGAAAAGTTGATTATTGAATAAGAAAATACTAGTAAATTTTATTCACTAATTGATACTCCTATACTAATAAATAGTCACACAATCGTTAATTATAAGACAATTAGAGATAAATTTCTATAGTAAGTATTAATTGGTGATCTTATAAGAGATTAAGGGTGTGTTTGGTATGGAGGAAAATATTTTTCAAAAAATATTTTTCAATTTTCTCATGTTTGGTTGGTCAAAATATTTTCTCTTGAAAAACAAGTTCCTCGAAGATAAGGAAAATGACTTCTCAAATGGAAGTAGGGAAAACACGTTCCATAAGTGACATTCAAAGTTCATTGTCTCCACTCCACCCACCCAACGTCCTCAACCGCCACCCCTGAACTCCCACTCCACACCCCATCCCACTCCATAGTGTTTTGCTAGATTATATATAAAGACTCTTGAGATAATATTTTTTTTTGTCTTCTTACTAAACACTAAAAAATAAGTAAGAAACCCACTTGTTTTCCAAAAAAATATTTTCTAAGAAAACATTTTTCATGAAAAACTTTTTTCTTCATACCAAACACACCCTAGACTATTCTTTTTTCAGTATTTGCGTACATAATATAATCTCATTTAAAAATATTACTAGTATTTTATTGGAGTTTCCTTTTTCGAACTATTTTTTCTCGAGTCTGAGTCTATTGAAACAATCACTCTACATCTAATGTAATGTAAAATAAGATTTGCTTACATACGTTGTTGTAGTAGTAGTATTTTATTGGAGTAAATTTTACGTACTCTGTTTCAACCTTTCCGTTTGTACGTGCATTTTTATTACCACATCCAAAAACAACTATGGAGTTGATAAAACGCCATTTTAAGCAAAACAACAAAAACTGTCTGCTTTTGTCACTAACAACAGTTCACTTTACTCTTCCAACTCCCAAGTTCCATCCTAACCCTAACCAATAAAAGCACAAAAAGTTAAAAAATATACATATTTGTACCATTCTTTAATTAATCGTTACACTTTAGTCTCTCCAAGAACAACAACAACAAGAAGCTATGGATTATTTGTTATACAAGTGTAGAAATGAAGATTAGGAAAAGGGTATTTGAGTCACATTGTTATAAGTGTTTCCAATGGGGAAGGGAGAGGAAGAACAGTCAATACCTGGTACTTCATTGGATGCACAAGGTACAACTCATAATGCAGAGGATAATAGGTGTAGGGGTTGTTGTAGGTTCAAAGGGTTGGTGAGTTTTAAATGTGTATTTGTATTGATGCTTGGTATGGGAGTTTTGGTTTCTGCTGTTTTCTTGTTGCCATTTTTCAAGAATGGAGATCTAGGGGATCTGAATCTTGATAACAAGTATAAAGGTACCATTTTTATTGCTTACTTATTAGAAAAAAGTAGTGTAAAGGTTCCATTTTTATGGCTTACTGATTTAAACAAGTTTAAAGTTGTCATTTTTCTGAGATTTGGGTGTCTTAATGGCAATATAAAGGTACCATTTTTGTGGCTTACTAGTATAAAAAAGTGTGAGCCGACGGTCTATCGGAAGCAACCTTCCTACCTCCCAAGGTAGGGGTAAGGTCTGCCTACACTCTACTGTTCCCAAACCCCACTTTGTGGGAATATACCGGGTATGTTGTTGTAGTAGAAAATAGTGTATAGGTACCATTTTGTTATGCTACTGTAGAAATGAAGATTAGGAAAAGGGAATTAGACCCACATTGTTATAAGTGTTTCCAATGAGGAAGGGAGAGGAAGAACAGTCAATACCTGGTACTTCATTGGATGCACAAGGTACAACTCATAATGCAGAGGATAATAGGTGTAGGGGTTGTTGTAGGTTCAAAGGGTTGGTGAGTTTTAAATGTGTATTTGTATTGCTGTTTGGTATGGGAGTTTTGGTTTCTGCTGTTTTCTTGTTGCCATTTTTCAAGAATGGAGATCTGAGGGATCTGAATCTTGATAACAAGTATAAAGATACCATATTTATTGCTTACTTATTAAAAAAATAATGTAAAGGTACCATTTTTATGGCTTACTGATGTAAACAAGTTTAAAGTTGTCATTTTCCTGTGTTTTTGGGTGTCTTAATGTCAATATAAAGGTGCCATTTTTATTGCTTACTGATCAGAAACAGTATGTAAAGGTTCCATTTTTATGGCTTACTGATTTAAAGAAGTTAAAGGGGAGCCTTGGAGTAACTGGTAAAGTTACTGCCATGTCACCTGGAGGTCACGGGTTCAAGCCGTGGAAACAACCTCTTGCAGAAATGCAGGGTAAGGTTGTGTACAATATGTTGGAAATTTGCCTTTGGCGGGAGTTGCGACCGACCAACTTTAACGGCTTAAACACTAGTGTAACGTATGTTGGAGAATCCGGTTCTTCACACATGCATGATCTACTAAGTACGTAGATAACCGTAGGGCCAAGAATCGTCAAATTTCATTGAGAAATGAAAGAGATATTGGTTCACGAAGTAAGGTGTTTGAAGCATGGAAAGTGTGGTATTGTGTGTAATTCTCCCACATCGGTAGAGGAAGAAAGAATTGTTGTGTATATAAGACTCGAAATTGGTTTGGGGTTTGGGACCCCAAGGGGTATCCCATGTGTTTAAAGGAGGGAGGACCTAGATGTGCTTCGGTTCGAGGAAAGACCACACGCGCGCCGCCGCCGCCCGCCCGTCCCGTCCGGTCCGGTCCGGTTCCGGGTTCTCGGGTTCACGGGCCGCGGGTTGTGGGTTGTGGGTTGTGGGTTGTGGGTTGTGGGTCTTCTGATATTATCTTTTTGGGCCAGAAAACTTTGCCAGAAGTACAGTTTGATCCCAGAAGTTTCAGATGTCTTGTTTGGTCCCGAAGTTTCAAGATGTACGAGTTTGGTCCCCGAAGTTTCAAGATGTACGAGTTTGGTCCCCGAAGTTCGAATTTCGATGGTCAAAACGAAACGTCAAGCACTCAATTCAGCCATTTATTTTGGCTGAATTACTCCTCCTATAATGGCCAAATCCGTTGGTTCTTTCACCATTTATGTTGGTGACTTTACTACCTCCATAATGGCCATTATTTGGCTATTATGGAGGCGTTTTCAGCCCCTCCCTCACCTATATAAACACACCCTTACACCATTGTTGAGCACCACAAAGAGCGAGAAAAATAACGAGTTCATAAAGCTCACGAAAATACACAACCGAAATAGTTTTCTTCCTACAACTTCCAAGCATCATTTCGTTACTCAATATTCTTCACGGTAGCTCTTGAGTTTCCTTTGCTCAAGGGTTCCATTGTTGTTTTATCTTGGGAGACAAATTGTCCAGGACGTATAAAGGATACATACGGGGCAATATTGTCTTAAGGACAGAGTGCTACACTCGACTCAAGATAAACCGGTTTCCATTTTTCGGTCTTTCAACAAAATCGTAATTTCGCTTTGTTGTTATATTGTAATTTTCAGATTTCTAGTTGAATTATTGAAATCTTTATTTATCCTTTCGAATACTTGTAATAGTTAAATACTTCCCGTCTTGCTTTATAAAGTACCATAGAGCAAAATCTCCCAACAACTTAAGACAATATTTGTATTGTATTACTATTAGTGTTCGAAAGATGTCGGTCAAAAGTTGTGTGACCAAATCGGATATGGCAATGGTTTTTTGGTAGAAGAGAGTGATGATGATGATGAACGTGTTCATGGTGTCACCGCTACCAAGATCGGTGGGAACAAGCGCTCACGAGAGCACGAGGATGTCAACGGGACAAGAGGAGAAGGCCAAGATGTTATTCTATCTTGTAGCGAGAAGGCCTATATCTGTCCCGGACAAAGGATCCGAATAATGGTGAGAAGGAAATGGACACTCGGTCGATGAAGTGGTCCGAAGTGAGCCGAATCCGAAATTGGGATAAGTATTTTTCTTACTTGTCAAGAATAAGGATTAAATGATAAGTATTTTTCTTACTTGTCAAGAATAAAGATTAAATGATGTCTGGTTAAAAATAGATTAAAGTAAGGAGGAATATGAAAATAATTTATATTCCTTACGCTTTAACAAATCAGAAGTTTAATCTCATCTTCTTTTCCGTTTAAAGATTGAATTTTGTAAACGACTTAAAAAGATCCGTTCTTTTAAGTGTAGTGATTAAAAGTGTGTAAAGTAGGTTCGCACATACGATGGAGAAAGATCCACTAACTGTGCGAAAACTGTTACCACTCTTAAGTAAGCGCCAAGAATTATCTGGGCACCAATCATAACGGAAGAAGTCTAAAAGTTAATGACGTTGAGCCTGTCATATTATTTGGCAGAAGATCCTTCATAGGATGATATTGGACACTCAGTCATACAAAGCCTCCGGGCGACTGGAGTGGGCCAAAATTTCCTTTGATATGATGATATTGGACACTCAGTCATATAAAGCCTCCAATGCCCGGAGTGGGGCGAGAATTCATTTCATAAGAAAAGGAATGGACACCTAGTAAGGTGGGCCGATTTCCGGTCTCAAATGATCGAAGGCCTAAAGAAAGGCGGATAAGAAATTGGACACTCAGTCTGCCAAAGCAACTAGAGTGGGCCAGAGTATCGAGATCACATATGATCCGGTTGCGCCCTAACCACGGGCAAGAGGTTGTTCATGTGAAGCAACGCCACCTCTAAAGTAGAAGGGGTTGGAGAGGTTGTCCTCAATAGGACTTCATGGATTGTGATCACTCTAAGATGAGGTGATACATATTCCTAACTTGGTTTAAGGGACGCTGTTGGTCAAGCTAGTTTGAGACTAGTCCAATAGGTCTGTAATAACTAAGAATGGTACAATATGTCTATAGCCAAATGAATGATATATTTGTAATCCGTGCATCTATGCCATCATAGATTAAGACACGTTAAATAGCAAGTCATTCAAAAGCTAACGATGTTGAGATTGTTGCCTTCTGTCAACATAAACCCTCAAAATAAATGTGAGGTAGGCGAAGAGGCAAAATCACCTTTCCAAATTTCGTCAAGGGAATAGCGAAAGAAGCACCGCTCCTCTAGAGCTTAGTCACACCTTTATGGGTGAGTTGAAGTTTATACAAAATAGAGGGGGGAGACAAGTACGTTGTGATCTTCATTGATGATGGGAACAACGTATATAATCCTTTGTTTGTTGAAAAGCAAAGATGAAGTTGTTGAAGCGGATAAACGCTACAAAGCGAAGTTGGAAATCAACTAAGCCTATGGATTGCGAAATTCATAGCGATAGAGGGGAGAATTTGAAGCATCGTTTATTAAACGACTGCTCACTACTCACCTCAGTCTAACGGTGTTAGCCAAGCGCAAAGCCGTACTCCCAAATTATGAGGGGTAGCTTGGTAAAAGATGGGCTACCGAAACAGGTCAAGATCGACCTAAGATCGTAGATTGCATATCCACCGGATCCGCAAATAACGATAATGTTGATCGCCTCTTGGCGTCAAAGAATGCGAATTCTTTGGAGATAACTCTCCTTGGAAAAGGAAAAAGGAGAAATTGCTCAAGGTTAACAAGAACCCGCGAGGGCTCGATCGTCCGGAACTAGACGTTCCGTATCTTCATGACTCGAAAGTTGCTTGTCTATCCGGAACTTAATATTCCGGATCTGCGAACTCGGGGATTCTAGATGTTGAACCAAGACGGAGCAAAGAGGGGACAAAGACTTGTTCCGGTCCTTCTAGCTTGTATGGTTGAGAACGAACCATGGACAATTAACAAATAATTGTTATCTCCAAAAGCGCTTTGGAAAGAAGATAAAGGGAGAAATAGATTCCATATATAGAACCATACGTGTGTAATAGTTAATCTTCCTCCGGAAAAGAACCTTTGGGTTGTGAAAAGTGCTCCCCGCGAGTAGCTTCACATCCAGGGCCATTGTAATCTTACATGGCATGGGTGTTGAAACGACCTTCCCAACCGGAGAGTTGGAAGAAGAGGATCGAATTGGTTTGTTTGAACTGTTGGGCTTCTTCCCGAACTTTCATTTTGGTCCCCGAAATGTTTACATTTTAGTCCTGAAAGTCTCGGATAAAACGAAACAATGAATCGACCACGAAACATTGGCTCGAAGTTAGAAAGCCAACGGTTGGAAAACCAACGGTCGAGAGTGAAAATCATATTGAAACAAAGTCTCGATATGATATGTGTATCACGATGACTTCTTAGGAATTGGATTTCTAAGACATCTAACGGATCGGTCGATAGTTGACGAGTCTCGTTGAAGCCACCAATAGATATGAATCATAGAACCGATTGGAATCATGGTGCACCCATAGACAAGGAGCGATATGCTCGGGTCACGTGTAGTTCAATGTATTGTACACACTACAACCAACTTGGTATCGTCCAACAAACAGATCGGTTGAACTAAGGTTCATCGATGATCTTAATACATGATCAATAGAAGGCGTTAAGTCGGATATGACGATATCTCGAATTATTCGCTTATCTACGGATTATAGTATTCGGATGTCCAGCGGTTACGAGAGAACACAAGTGATGCAAACGGACATCGGATCGAAGAACACCAAAGCCACAAGTAAATGTGTATGGTGGTTCTTGGAAAATCCTCTAAGCAAACTTGCATCGGCCGATTCATGATGGAATCGGAGTTTATCGCTTTATACAAAGCATGAAAGAAGTTGAGTAACTTCACGGATCCTTAGAGGACGTCCCTTATTGGGAGAAACCCGTGCCTTCGAAGCGGTTATACATCGTGGCCGGCCGGTCGGCTTTAGGAAGGACACGGATGACGGCGTCCCTCGGACATATCTGTCGGGGATCTGTCGGAGACATAAGACCGTATGGCGATTGATCATCACGGGTGTCACTTCCTTATTTACTAACTAAGGGACTACCCGAGATCAAGTTTTCTCACTGTCTGGGGAATGGGCTTAAAACCCAAAATATACGGACCAATACGGTGGAAACCCAACCTTACGAACCTGGAGATCCCGGTAATTTGGTTCAATGGGAAAACTAAGTTGTAAAGGTTCGGTTGATCGCTTCGGTGGAAGCATGAGCACTTCGGATAGTGATTTCGAAAAGAAACACCAAATCCAAAGCCGTTCCCGCGATAGACGTTAAGTGCTATCTCGGTATGGGTAAAGGTTAAGTTTTCAAAACTCAGTAATGATCCTCAACGGTTGAGGTTAGGTCTTTGGGAAACTTTTAATGGTTCCTAACACTTGTGAAGTGGGGTATAGCGGGGATACCTTGTAGGAGACCACCTATTTAAGTGCGAGGACGGGCCGCCTCAAATTGAACGCACTTAAGAATCCAAGACGTTGTCCATGGCCAAAACGGACAAAACATTACGAAGAAGAGAGTAAGGGAATTTGTTGTGTTGGTACCGTTGTCTTGGCTTACACTAAACAACGACGGTTCAAGACATCACGTTCACCGCGCGATGTAAGTAAGTCCGATGGTATTCAACTATGGAAGGTTCAAAGCGAGGCTACCTCTCCTTATGCAACATCGGTCCGCCGAAATATTCTTTGGAAATGAAAAGACACCATGTGAGTGCGCCAAAATCTCTTTCAAGAGGGATTGTTGGAAATTTGCCTTTGGCGGGAGTTGCGACCGACCAACTTTAACGGCTTAAACACTAGTGTAACGTATGTTGGAGAATCCGGTTCTTCGCACATGCGTGATCTACTAAGTACGTAGATAACCGTAGGGCCAAGAATCGTCAAATTTCATTGAGAAATGAAAGAGATATTGGTTCACGAAGTAAGGTGTTTGAAGCATGGAAAGTGTGGTATTGTGTGTAATTCTCCCACATCGGTAGAGGAAGAAAGAATTGTTGTGTATATAAGACTCGAAATTGGTTTGGGGTTTGGGACCCCAAGGGGTATCCCATGTGTTTAAAGGAGGGAGGACCTAGATGTGCTTCGGTTCGAGGAAAGACCACACGCGCGCCGCCGCCGCCCGCCCGTCCCGTCCGGTCCGGTCCGGTCCGGTTCCGGGTTCTCGGGTTCACGGGTCACGGGCCGCGGGTTGTGGGTTGTGGGTCTTCTGATATTATCTTTTTGGGCCAGAAAACTTTGCCAGAAGTACAGTTTGATCCCAGAAGTTTCGAGATGTCTTGTTTGGTCCCGAAGTTTCAAGATGTACGCTTGGTCCCCGAAGTTTCAAGATGTACAGTTTGGTCCCTGAAGTTCAGAATTTCGATGGTCAAAACAGAAACGTCAAGCACTCAATTCAGCCATTTATTTTGGCTGAATTACTCCTCCTATAATGGCCAAATCCGTTGGTTCTTTCACCATTTATGTTGGTGACTTTACTACCTCCATAATGGCCATTATTTGGCTATTATGGAGGCAGTTTTCAGCCCCTCCCTCACCTATATAAACACACCCTTACACCATTGTTGAGCACCACAAAGAGCAGAAAAATAACAGTTCATAAAGCTCACGAAAATACACAACCGAAATAGTTTTCTTCCTACAACTTCCAAGCATCATTTCGTTACTCAATATTCTTCACGGTAGCTCTTGAGTTTCCTTTGCTCAAGGGTTCCATTGCTGTTTTATCTTGGGAGACAAATTGTCCAGGGACGTATAAAGGATACATACGGGGCAATATTGTCTTAAGGACGAGTGCTACACTCGACTCAAAGCATAAACCAGTTTCCATTTTTCAGTCTTCAACAAAATCGTAATTTCAGTTTTGTTGTTATATTGTAATTTTCAGATTTCTAGTTGAATTATTGAAATCTTTATTTATCCTTTCGAATACTTGTAATAGTTAAATACTTCCCGTACTGCTTTATAAAGTACCATAGAGCAAAATCTCCCAACACAATAGACCCTTGTGGCCTGGCCCTTCCCCGGTCCCCGCGTATAGCGGCAGTTAAGTGCACCTGGCTGCCCTTTTACTGATTTAAACAAGTTTAAAGTCGTCATTTTCTGTGTTTTGGGTGTCTTAATGGCAATATAAAGGTTCCATTTTTATGGCTTACTGATTAGAAAATAGTGTAAAGGTTCCATTTTTATGGCTTACTGATTTAAACAAGTTTAAAGTTGTCATTTTTCTGTGTTTTGGGTGTCTTAATGGCAATATAAAGGTACGATTTTTATGGCTGTGATTAGAAAGAAAGTGTAAAAAAAAGGGCAGTCTGGTGCACTAAGCTTACTGATTTAAACAAGTTTAAAGGTATTGTTTTTTCTGTGTTTTGGTGTCTTATGGGAATATGCCGTGCTGGGAAGATCTTTCTGTGTAATTTGTTGTGTTAGATTGGTAATTATGAAATTACAATCTGGTTTTGTACCTTGTTTGATATCTTAATTACCCTTTTCCCATAAGCTTCTGGTTTAGTTCAGGAATTTTTTTCTTGTTGCTATCAAATGAACTTATATGTTTGATTTTTGGGGTTCTTCTAGTTTGGTTATGTTAGAATAGAGGATTTCATATATATAGTATCCAACTAGGAAAATGATTGTAACGTAGAATAGGAATATGATTTCATATATAGTATCCTAGTAGGAAAATGATTGTAATAGAGTGTCTATAAATAGAGCTCAGCGTAATCATGTAGATACAACAATTTAATAATAATATTTTCTCACATGGTATCAGTGCTTCTATGATCTTGATAGAGAATCAAAGAGCTTTCGCTACCTGCCAATGGTGCTTGCCAAAGATAATGGTAGAGTGAAGATTGTACAGAACTTTCAGAAATTTATAAATAAAATATTATCTCAAAAAAAGTAGGCGTGACACATGTTCCCGACGTGAATAGTAATTTAGGTGTGAACAATTACCGGATTTCGATCGTCGGAACTAGGGTTCCGGCGAATCCACGTTGTCTCAAGGCATTCTTTTAAGAATTGTTTTTACCGTCAGCATCGCGTAGAGATTCCGAGCTGACTCATATCACTTTCTTTGAGGTTCGACAACTTTTTCGGCATAATTTCTTTTCTTGTAGGGTCGTGCCATAATTCCGATCCTACCCATAAAATACCATCACAGTTCCGTACCTCAATTCCGACGACTGTTTTGCGTCCCGTAGGGTCGTGCCATCATTTCGATCCTACCCACAAAATACCATCACAGTCCCGTGCCTCAATTCCGGCGATTGTTGGTTAATGTTTTTATATGTCTTTATCACTAGAGGAGCTTTTCATCTTTTGATATTGTTGTTTTGATAAACTGGCCTATTGATAATTTTGTTGACTTGGAGCTCTAAATCGTGATACCTTTTAGTAGCATCTGAATGCCTCACATCTCCTGACCATTTGAGTTGTCTAATCGATGTCTGGATTGCCTATAAACCTGTTGGACTTTTTTTTAATCAGGTAAAGGATAGTTTATTGATATCCAGCAACAAGTGTATGCTGGGAGATAGAAACACTCAGCCATTGAACATTTAGAATATCAAACATATATATAATAATAAATATAAGAAGTATGCTACAAGGAAAGTAGATAGGTTATAATTCCTAATGCCGGAGATCCAAATCAACCTAATGCTTTTTCTCATAGCTTATTTTTCCTACTAGTAACAATCAATGTCATCAGCAACTTCATCTGAGTTATCTAAATATCTTACTTATATATGAAGAAAACGAATATATTTTTACATGATTGAAGTAGATCTTTTACTCATTGCAAATATTTTCAGTTTTTCACGTTGATGTGTTTTGGGATTTCCAGGTCATGATATAGTTGCCAGTTTCATGCTTGAGAAGCCAGTTTCCTTTGTCAGGGATAATATTTTGCAACTTGCAGATGATATTTTTGATGAAATAAGTGTTTCCAATACTAAAGTATGTCCCAATAATCCTTCTCTCCGTAATCTGTGTTATTTTCTTTTCCATAGCTTAATTTTCTTTTGCCATTTCTTCCCTCAAACTGATTATCTGCTTCTAACAGGTGGACATAATATCATTGGAAAATATAACTGGATCAAACATAACAGAGGTTGTCTTTGCAGTTGACTCTGAAGTGAAAAACACAAGGGTCTCTCTTACTGCTCTGAGTTTAGTCAGGTCGGAACTTGAAACTGTGATTACTGGCCAATCAGCTCTCCACTTGACAGCACCTTTGTTTGGCAATCCTTTTTCCTTTGATGTGCTGAAATTCAGAGGAGGGATTACTGTAAGCCCCAAACAGAGTGGATTTCCCATGCAGCAAGTCCAGATTCTTTTCAACTTCACCTTGAACTTTTCAATTGATGAAATTCAAGATAATTTTCATGAACTAAAAAGCCAGCTCAAATCAGGGTTACATCTTTCATCATACGAGGTCTGTGATTATGATTGATGTTACCTGCATTATACATATATATAATCTCTTTCCTCTGATATTATTCTTCATGCCGCTGAAGTTGTTTTTTAACTAAGCAAGTTCTTTGTGATCTCTAGTCCTGTTTCCAGCTCTACGTTCCTCTGGCTTATATTGCTTTCTTGACATATTTAGCCTTTTTATTTCTTATCTAAGATTTTCTGTTTGTTATATATGTATAATCACCTGGTAAAGGTGAATAATATAAATCATGTGGGCTCTGCCCGCGCAGGACGGGAAATAATTATATCAAAGTAAAATGGGATATAGAGGCTGCACTATAGATGGTTTAAATTATGAAACCCCACTATCTATAGTCTGTTTTCATAAATTTTCCTCAAGTTGAATATTTTCCATGACTATACCTGATCATGACTGTACGATAGGTTGTTGCAGGATGTAGCGATCTCGTAGTGCTGCCCCGTGGTAGTTACTATACATGCTGATGGAGTAACCATTCACTTGTTTGAAAAATAATAGTACTTGCAAAAATAAAATATCTTAACTTATGCGGAAAGGAGTATCATTGTTTACTATTTCTTCTCCAAAAGGTCTACACGACTAAGACGTGAGAGGCATTGGATATGTCTCCGTTTGAAGCCAAGCACAGAAAGCATCTTTTTTTTTTCTTTCTAAACAAAATCCATATACGTGCAGTTTTATTTAAAACGCAAAAGGTTTGAAATGTCTCATTCTCTTGCAATCTGCTGCTCTCCAACAAAAACCCTTTCAAACACGGACATACTTAAACATATTTTATCTTCATTTTTACATGCACTATGTGCAATATCCCCTTGATCACAGCAGAGGATTTCTTGGTTTAGTTATGCTCCGGTTGGCTTTGCTTTCACTTTTCGTTGTTACATGTTTATTACTTGAAAAACATTAATCTTTCGTCGTTTATTACTCAACAATGCAGAACTTGTATATGAGTTTGACAAGTAGAAGAGGTTCAACAGTGGATCCTCCGACTATTGTTCAGTGTAAAGTCCTTTTGGCAGTCGGGATAAATCCCTCCAGTTCAAGGTTGAAGCAGTTGGCTCATACCATTGGTTTTAATTCCGGAAACCTTGGCCTCAATAACACCGTATTCGGAAGGGTTAAACAAGTTAGCCTGTCCTCTTTTTTACCCCATTCTCGAGGTAGTAATAGTGGTAGTCCCTCACCTTCTCCGGCTCCTCTACCTCACCCTCACCCTCACCCTCACCACCACCATCATCACCATAATCGAGATTCAACTCTTGCTCCTGCAATATCACCGGCTCCAAAGGTTGAGAAAGGTGGATCTATTAGCAGGAAAGTTTCACCTGTATCAGCACCAGTATTTGCACCTGCCCCTGTACATCACAAGACATGTGGGGCCCAACCTCCATGTCATTTTGGGAGATTTCCAAAGAAGGCGAATCGTCACCACCCGTATATGGTTCCTGCTCGAGCACCAGTCCCTGCACCTCATATTACTCCCTCGCCGCATCAGCAAATACATGCACAACCTCCTACTCCACATGTAATCACTGCATCAAGTCCATTGCCCAATGTAGTATATGCTCATCATGTTCAGCCTCCACCAAAGAGTAATTCTGTTGCAGAGCCTCCTGACAGATTTACTTCATGTGAGTAATTTTCTTGAGATCAATAAACTTGCATGTTAGTTCATTTCTTCAACTTTTATTCCCACTTTTCAGTCTGGTCCCGGAAAGAGGAGGGGGGCTTAAAGCAAGTGAATTTCTTCTTCTCTAATTATAGATTTGTTCATTGTTTGTTATTTGAAGATATTAGCTTTAATCAGGCGGTGCTTTTTTCCACAAGCAGAATCATGCTTGGGTATTACTCACTATATTCGTATTTTTTTTTCTTGATGCTAAATTGACGCAATGATATATACATTTGCAGCTTCTGAAGGGATTCATTCTTCAAAATCCTGGCTTCTCCTGCTGTTTCTACTTGTACTACTTCCATAGCAGCCGACGAGGGGCAATTATTTTTTTCACAGCAAAATTTGTCTCCAGTATTCTCAAAACAAGTTCCACGTCATTCCATCTGGGCAAAGAAACAAAGTTGAGTTTGCAGAGAGAGCAATGCCAAAAGGGCATCTCTCGCGCTTGCATGAATGTGTGCTTTTGTTGTATTCTTGTATATATTTCTATAAAGATTCAGTCGGAGATGCATTTTTAGGTCAAGGTCACAGAGGTGACAGGCCTGTGATGACGTGCATTGCCACTGTTATGTATCATCTCTCTTGCATTATACATGAGGGAAAAACACAACCAAGAAATGTATAATAAGCCCTTTTGTTCCTAACATCTTCCAAGCCTATCATTTGTGATGTTTAGTACTGAATGACAGTTTATTCTTACTATGTCATTTGCTGACTCTACTTCTCCTATGTTCTTGTGATATGGTCTTTCAGGTATCATTATCTGATGGTTCACCACAATTACAACTCTTATTTTGAAATTTTTGTCCTCCTTTAACAATTTGTAAATCTTAAATGACTTCATCATATTGATGGCTCATTTTGATGGTGTTTGAGTTAGCTTGTTCAACTTCAATTATTCCAGCAGGTACTTACTTGACACTTTCTTCTACTAGTACAAGTATCGGATAACTCCACCAAGACTAAGGTGCGGAGATTCTAATCTTCTTCAAATAATACTTAAAGTTAAGAAAAACTGCATGTACCCATTCACCATTCAAGATTACTCGTGCACGTATGTATTAGATGTATACACATAGTTGAATACATATAACATAGCCCAAAAAACTTGCTTGTATATATGGAATAAATTTTATTTGAAACTGTATTTCAATACAATTTACAATTCAAACAGCGTATTATCAAATTGTATCAAAGAACATAGAGTTCTCTAGTCTTTGTATTTTAAATGATGAAAACACAACAATAATTACGCCTCACTCCCAAACTATTTGGGGTTGGCATTTTATACAATGAAAAAGCAAAAGGAGAGATCAACTCCTGCAGAGAAGTATAAAAAACCAAGAAGACTAATTTTAAAATGGAAATGTGGAAATGATGACAAATTTGCCCATCTCTTTGCCATTCATGCTATGATCTATCTACATTCTATCTTGAGTACTTTGGCTGTACACTTGTAGTAAATACAGGTGGAACTCTTCTCATAAAACCAAACTTCTCTTCAGAATTCACAAGAAGATCCCAATCTTTGCTTTGACAAACACATGCAGTTTTTGCCTTCAAAAGCCTCAGGCAAAAGCTTGTCGAAAACCTCTAAGAATAAGCTCCATTGTTCACTACTCATTTCACCAAAAGAAATCCCTTCACCATCATTCTTGTAATTTTTTGTACCAAAGCTCATGCTCCTCAATAGGACACTGGCTTTCTGGCTATCATCATCGTTGATATCGTTTTCCTTACCACCATCATCATCGCGAGAATTGTTTTTTTGGAAATCACATTCTTCTTCATAACCAAACGCCGATGGCTCAACTAATCTACTCATAGACCTAACAGACGAAAATCTTGGAATTTTCGGTGGCTTAGCTGTTATAGCAGAGCCTTGCAAGATTTCATCAGCTTCCTCATCTTCTTGATTTGAGTCATCTCCATCTTCATAATCAAACTGAAAAACTCCAACATTGTTCTCATTCTCTTCAACGATACTTTGATTATCCTCTTTTATTTTACTCTCCATCTTAACCTTGGCACCGAAACATATCTTTTCTAATGCACTCCATTCTTCTTGTCCTCCATAACATTTTCGAGTCATCATTTCTCCGATTTGAGCCAAGCAAAGCCCTGAAGTAGCAGCTTGCTTTAGTAGAATGGTGCACACCACGAGAACACGAATGGACGATTCCCTAATAGAAGGAAGTTCACTTCTTAGTAAATCCGCATCCTTAAACGGATCAAGACCACATATATACTCCATTTCAGACTCCGAAAATGGAATCGAGGCTTGCGGCCAATGCAACCATTCGAAATACGGATCATCAAGTGATTCTGGCAAGCAAAGTCCATGATCTATAGGTACAAGCTCAGCAGAATCAACAGCATAGCTTTCTTTTCCGTGCTTCACCAGGATATTTCCAGCGTGCCTGTCAAGATTGAGAAGACGAATATCCAAAATCCCAATACGATGAATTGAAGCAACTGAAAAGCCTGAAGCACCTAAGTCTCCTGCATCATAATCATGCTCCATAAACCGTTGAAGTGAGGCAATTTTATAAGTTGATGGAGAAATCAATTGTGAATCGTTTATATTGAAAGTAACATGAGAAATTTTGACTAATGTTGTTGGAGGAACACCAGCAAATCCATAATGGTCAAGAAGATAGGCAGCAGATTCACGAACACCGGTTTCACCTATCTTAATGGAACGTTTCATTCCCGGTTGGCCTAGCATCCGACCTGCAAATCCTTTCGGATTATTCAAAGCTAGAGGTTCTTCATCAGCAGGTTTTGCCACTGCTATTGCATTATCATTAGTAGCTCGAAAAAGGTAAGCACCACCTAGGCCATTTGATAGTAACTCAGGTTTGATTCCAGAAGCCATAGCTATAGCAACCTCAACAACTAAAGCGTGCACTTTAGGAGCTCGATGGCCACCAATGATTTCAATTCTTGGATTATTGTCAATATCTTCTTCTGATCGCGATAAGCACGGTGTGGAAAAGCTTTTGTGGATGTTTGGGAACTCAAAGGGAAAATGATGTAGGGGATGTGTAAGGTGTGTTTGGCTTGATTCAAGAATGTTGTTGTAGTCGAGTTGAGAGAACGATGGAATCTTGCATCTTGGAGGTCGAACAAATTGCTTGAACCCGTGATTTTGAGGATTGATAGCGACAGCCATCTTGTTGAATCTCATTCAAGTAAAAACAACAATAATAAAAGTGCATGCTAAAGGGAGCTTCTTTAATCAGTGAATCCCTAGAGAATTAGTCTTCCTTGGGTAGAACATCCTTCACATTGTCTGAAAAAAGAACAAACAAGTCTAATTTACCAACAAAATCACTATGAAATTCATTGTATTAAGCAAATACAACAACATATACAGTGTGATCCCACAAGTAAGGTCTGGGGAGGGTGGAGTGTACGCAGACCTTACCCCTATCTCTTTGTGGGGGTAGAGAGGTTGTTTCCGGTAGACCATCAGCTCAAGAAAAAACATTTTCAGAAACAGGTTTGGAAAAAAAATGTCAGAGTAAGAAAAGCTATGGCGAAAATATTGAATCGTATTAAGCAATCCACAAACAATTACAGTACAATATAAGCCCCAAATGCAACATCTTGAGGTTCCTTCATCTTAGAAAAAAAACTTTTCTTTCTGAAATTGGCCAAGAAGTAATCTCATAATACTTGAAACTATATTTTCTTTTTGATATTGAATTCTTGAAAGCAAATGAAAAGGAATGATAAAAAAAGAAATAAAGGCTTACATCGAATTCGCGTAAAGGAGGCTGCAAAAGTCAAATAACCACATTGCTATCTCTGAACCCTGTGAAATTCCCCGAGAGTTTATATACTGGAAAACAAACATATATATACATAAAATATTTGAATTTAACAGAATTTGACATACCATCCTGTTGGTTCCCTCGCTCCTCCGCTTAATAGTCGCCACAATTGACTACAAAAGAACAATTAGAAGAATGTTACATTAATTTTGTTCCAACAACACTTAAAATTCTACCATTTTTCTCATTCTATTTACTTTTTCTATCCCAACAAGAATCACACATTTGAAGCACGAGAGTCAAAGTATCTTGTTTCTTATGCGAATTCACCAATATCAGTAAAATTTGCTTATATAGAAACTATGTAAAAATGTGAAAAATCATATTCAAGGAAAAGGTGGCATCTTTACCTCCTTCTTACATATCAATCATACACCACAACAAAAGCTCCCATCTATTCCACCCTTCTCCACAGGGGTGGATCTACAATTGACATTACAGATTCGACTGAACCTAATAACGTCGGTACATACCATGTGTTTATGTTAAGAAATTTGTTTAATATGTATAAATAACTTGTTTTAAAATCTTGAATCCGCCTCTCCTCTCCATGCATGTGAAAGAGAGAAATCACACGTTAATATGACAATGATATAAGTAGTCTCAATCTTTGCATAAAAATCAAGAAAATTTATAATCTAAACATATTTCTAACAGATTCATTTAATGAAATATTACCCTGAATACTGGTGAAGGCATTCAGGGAGACGAACAACAACGGCTGAGCGTGAGAGACAGAGAGAAACAAAAATTCCTTTCACGGGGAAGTTTATTGAGAGACAAAAGGCCCCCCTTCTTCTCTGTCTTTTTTTTCTCTTTTTTTTTTTTTTTTTCAATGCATGTCCCCACTCCCTGGGGAGTTTTCTTTCTTTTACCAATTCTCTCTCTTGAGAAAAACAGTTAGAATAACTTCGGCTCCCCGTCTTTCTCGCTAACCATTTTCGATAAATTATTTAAGGAATTTTTTATCCCAAACTACGTGGATGGATCAAATCGTATAAATTTATTAAATAAATCTCAGTCGAGGGTCTTTTTGCCAAACAACCTGTCTAACTATCAAGATAGAGGTAAGTGATGTTCGTCCAAAAATGCATATATTTAGCTATTATTACTTCTTATTTTAGTACTTTTAATCGTCTTTTGATTACTATTATTTTGTGTTATGCTTAATATTATATTTTAATGTGTAGAAATAAAGCTATGTGAAGATGAAAAATTCGAAGCAAAATTAAATAAAAAGCGGATGAAAAAGGAAAAGAGAATATGCAATTGCTGAAGTTGAATTTGAAATTAAAAGGAACAGAAGAGTATCTAATGAAGGGAGACAACTAGAAAACATCATAATGAAGCCAATGATTGGAAGAAATTTTGGAAAAGCAAAGAAGTGGAATTGAGCAGCAAAACGAGAAAAAATGTTCACTGGACAGAAGCCCTGGCGCGACGCGCCCATGTCAAGCCGATGGAAAATATTTCAGATTTTTTTTTGGACTAGGTTATTTTTTTTAGGATTTTTTCCTATATCTATAAATATTTTAGAAGACAGATTTTTACATAACTTTGGGATAACTTGTGACCCTTAGTTTAGAATCTTTGACCTAGAGAGAGCTTGAATCCGCCGTGTAGGCCGGAGTTATTTGGTTTTAACTTTTCATCTCCTTACTATTAGTTTTTATGTTTCTTTGTATGAATTGTTGTTTTTCCTCTATGTTTATGTATAGCTAAACTTCGCGTTCTAGGGTTGTGGTAAACCATGAATATTGACGTTTGACGATTATTTCCTATCTTATTATGAGCTTTTGATTTTGATTGTTTCTTTAATTTTGTGCATAATTGCTTGATTGTTTGCCCAACCGTTAGGTTCTATTGACTATTTAATATCGTGCTTGGGAAAGACCATATTAGATTAGAGAAGGGTTAAAGATAGTGTGCTCTGATTATCTCTAAAGTAGGGCTAGAATTTGTGACTAGGATAGGGATATACCTAGACACCGCGTTTAATTAAATATCTTAAACGATTTGCGTTCTTAATAGGTCGATTCCATAAGAATATAGGCGGCGAACTGTTTTGAATCGGCGGTAGTAGTTCGGGAGAATGCTACACGATAAATAATCCGGTTAATTAGCAATCGTCAATGAGTTGGATTAAGGTGAAATAGTTTGATAACTCATTAAGATTGGTGAACCAACTGCAACCATGGAACATTCATATCATTGATAACATAAATGAAAGAGAATAATCCCTTGATTATTTTCATTAATGAAGAAGTATATATACATGATATACAATATCTAATTATGGAAAATAAATTTACCTTTTCTTAATACAAGACTAATACCTTTTTCCAATACAATACTACTACCATAATTACAATTATACAAGAATTCTACAATTATGATAAATTATATACAAAATCCTCCTAATTGATATACACGGTCAAAATCGTGTATATCGTGTCTTTCAATAAAACCCCGCTCTTTCTTAGTTAAAGTTCATTATTTATTTTCTTTTATTTTTAGATAGTTTATAATTAAAATCTTCGTATCTCATATCTTGTTTAGAAAATTAGGATCGTTTGATTTAGTAAATAGTTAATCACAAGTCCCTGTGGGTTCGACGTCCGATTTTTTTAAAATTACTATATTACTTGTACGACCGCATATACTTGCGTGTGCGTTTGAGAGCATCAGTAAGGTCTGCGTACACATTGTTGTAGTTAAAGTGATAAATTGAAGCAAGAATAAGTAGTATCGACCAAATCACATTATGCGTAAGTTTTAAAATTTGTATTAAATTAATAACTGTGTAAATCATCCTCCAACTTGTAGTATTTGTTTAAAAATGAAAAGTTGTTGTTTCTTGAATTTCTAATTACGTTACATTTAAATAGTGATAGAATGATCTATTTATACTATTTGAGTTATGCATAAAACATTTGATCATACTAAAAGCTGTAGCATCAAAGAGAAAGTCCGTACGTATATGGTTAAATACGATTGGAAGACCAAATTAACTAGAGATGCATGGGCAAGTGCAAAGATAACCGGTTTCATTCCGGATATGGTTTTGTTCATTTGTTTAGTACTGCTTGTGTTCAAAGGAGATCTAAGTAGTGTGGGACTGTGGAGGGTATTCATTTGTCACCGTTTATATAATTTCTGACTTTGAAATTTGATGTCTGTTGGTTACTATTGTAGTAAAGACGGGAAGTAAATAAATATTACAAGTGTTCGAAAGGATGAACAAACATTCAATAATCAGAAATTGAATCTTGTTGAACAAATAGGCCAATCTTCAAAACTTTGACTCTCAAAAAACGACAAGTGTCAAACAAATTGGAACAGATGGATTAATATATATTTTATGGTTAAAATGAGTGATTTGATCAAGAAGTGGAGTAAATTAAGAACAATTGACTTACCAATGGTAGCAATGTCGTACAACCCAATGCCACCTCCATAACTCTTATTTCCCGATATTATGGTCTTGTCCATTCCTTCTCCGATGAGAACTGTAAGATAGAATAATTTTCTTCGGGATTCCTTTCATTATTCACAATATATATAGATGTACAGATGTTGATTCCTAATACAATAAGAATCCTAACTTACCTTAAATGGTTGATTCATAATACAATAAGAATCCTAAGTTACCTTAAATATACATCTATCATAATTACAAAATATACTGTGAATATTCGGAGAATATTTGCTAATACTCCCCCTCAGACGGAGCGGGAGGAGGACGAATGCTAAGGTTGGATCGGAAGTCGGTGAAGAGCTGTTTCGGTAGTCCCTTTGTGAAAATATCTGCATACTGATATGAGGAAGGCATGTGTAATATTTTGACCTGACCACATGCAACCTTCTCTCGCACAAAGTGAATATCCATCTCAATATGCTTGGTCCGCTGATGTTGGACCGGATTATGAGACATATAGATGGCAGATATGTTGTCACAATAGACTATAGACGCCTTTCGTAGTGGACATTGGAGCTCCAAAAGAAGATTTTGGAGCCAACAGATTTCAGCAATGACATTAGCAACTCCGCGATATTCTGCTTCAGCACTCGACCGGGATAGGGTGGCCTGCCGCTTGGCGGACCATGAGATAAGATTATCCCCAAAAATACACAGTAGCCTGAGGTGGAGCGACGTGTGTCGGGGCATCCTGCCCAATCTGCATTCGTGTAGGAGAGTAACTTGGTTGGGGCAGATGGGTAGAGATGTAATCCAAAGTCCAGTATGCCTTTAACGTATCTGATAATACATTTGAGGGTGGCAAATTGGGACTCTCGGGGGTCGTGCATAAACAGACACACCTGTTGAACGACATATGCAATATCAGGCCTAGTAAATGTGAGATACTGAAGGGCACCTACAAGACTCCGATATAGAGTGGGATCAGAAACAGACGCACCGTCATTGGCACTGAGCTTGGATTTTGAGTCAACTGGAGTTGGCATAATTTTATAATTTGCCATCTTAGCCCTATATACTATCTCCTCTGCATATTTACGCTGACACAAAAACATAGTGGCTGCAGATCTGGTTACTGATATACCCAAAAAATAACTCAGCTTGCCCAAGTCAGTCATATCAAATTCAGTTTTGAGTAGAGTAATGATTTCATTCTTCAAACCGTCAGATGAGGCAGTAAGAACAATGTTATCCACATATAATAGCAAATAAGCAGTGTTGCTACCTCAATGAAAAGTGAAAAGAGAGTTATTACACCTGCTACATATAGAACCGATCTGTTTAAGATACCTGGCAAAGTGATCATACCAAGCGCGGGGTGCCTGTTTCAAGCCATACAATGACTTCCTGAGATGACATACGAACTGCGAAACTACCGGATGAACAAAGACAGGGGGCTGATGCATGTACACAGTTTCTTTCAAATCCCCATGAAGAAATGTATTCTTGACATCAAGCTGATGAATTGGCCAATGCATGCCCATAACAATACTGAGAACAATCCGAATAGTGGCCGGTTTAACAACCGGACTGAATGTCTCACCACAATCAATACCCTCCTGCTAATTAGTGTCATTGGCAACTAGTCTTGCCTTATACCGCTCCAAGTCACCACTGTCTCTGAACTTGTGATGAAATAGTCACATACACCGGATAATATTCACACCGTTTGGTCTAGGCACCAAATCCCAAGTGTTCTTCTTGGTTAAAGCGTTAAACTCCTCGCACATGGCCGCATTCCAATTAGGGTCCAGTTTTGCTAGTTTTGGATTTTTTGGAATGGGTGATAAGGTTTGTGTGGAGAGGTTGAAGTGAACCTTGGGTTTGAAGATCCCGTGTTGTGCACGAGTCTCCATGCGATGGGTAGACAACAGTGGGAGGTCTGGACTGGGAGTTTGGGGCTGCTGAGGGACTGGTTCTGGAGGCAGCATTGGGCTCCTGGTTGATATGGGGATGCGGACTTGCTATTTCTGGATGGGTGGTGGTTGGTCTCGGGTCGATGGCTGGTCGAGCATTGGAGGTGTCGAGCAGTGGAGGGGTCGACCGAGAAAGGGGGTGTGGGTTGGCGACAACATCGGACATTGTGGGAGATGTAGCTGCTGGAGCAGTCTGCATCGGAACTGAAAACTGTCGGAGACACATCGATTGGAGTAGATGAGACAGAGGAGACTTATCTAGAAATGTGTAATCCGTGTTTTAGAATTTTCAAAGGTTTGAAAATGGATAGTTCGCCTCGTCGAATGTGACGTGACGTGAGATGATGACCTTACGCGTGGTTATATCATAGCACAAGTAACCCCGATGATTAGGTGAGAAATCGATTAATACACATGGTGTGATGCGTGGGGCTAGTTTGTGAGATGCAGTGGAGGCCAGGTTGGGGTAGCATAGGCAACCAAAGACGCGTATTTGGTCATAAGAGGGAAACCTACGGTATAAGATTTCGGTTGGGGTCTTGTTTTGGAGAGTGCTGGTTGGCAAAATGTTAAGGAGGTATTCTACCATTTTGACAGCGTAAACCCAGAATGACGGTGGAAGACTGGCATGAAAGAGAAGGGTATGTACCATGTTATTGATGGTACGAATAATTCTTTCAGCTTTGCCGTTTTGGGAGGAAGTGTAGGGACAGGAAAAACGGAAAATCATGCCTTGTTTAGAGCAGAAATTGTGAAATGTTGAATTATTAAATTCACGTCCATTATTACATTGAAAAGATTTTATAGATTTTTCAAACTGAATTTTAATGAATTTTTGAAATTCAAGGAACTTGGCAAACACTTAAGATTTGAACTTTAGTGGGTAGATCCATACAAAGTGTGAAAAATCATCTAATAATACTAGATAGAATTTGTGACCCAAGGAACTGACAACCGGGGATGTCCACAAATCAGCATGAACAATATCAAATGGAGAAAAAGTAACACTGTTGGATGACATAAATTGAATATGAGTATGTTTGCCAAGTGGGCAAGAAAAACAGTGTTGGGCAAGTTTCCCATTATTACATTGAATACGCTTATTAGTCCTAAGAATATTAAAAATAGGATCTCCTGGGTGTCCGAGTCTGTTATGCCAAGTTGACGGAGAGATAGCAACAAGGGAGACAGATGACTGAGTTCTGACAGTGGAAGATTGAGTGAAGGGGTAGAGGTCTCCCATACTATTGGAGCGCGTAAGAATTTTCCCCGTATTAAGATCCTTCACAGAAAAACCAAAAGGGTCAAATTCGACAGACACAAAATTATTGCGAGTGAATTTCCTAACATAGATTAAATTTTTAATGATGTTGGGTGTGTACATGACGTGGTTTAGGGAGAAAGGCGGATGAGGATGTTTGGTATGTGTGTTACCGTAACCTTCAATTGGAATGCGATGACCATTGCCGACAGTAATAAATTGAGGACACTTTAACCGAAGTAGTTGAGATAAGTTACCTGACGACCGGGTGAGGTGAGATGTGGCTCCGATGTCGATGTACCAATTTTCGTCGGGCTGTTGAAGGTTCACGGTGCTGAAGGCCTGGCCCAAATTAGTAGGGGCCAGGCTACCGCCTTGCGGGTACTGCTGGACCGAGGCCATATGGGCTCGTCTTCTGCTTGCGGGTGGGCTCGCTGTTGGGCAGGGCGAGCCTAGTAGGCCACTGGAACTGTGTCGCTGCAGTTGGGTAAGGGCAGGCAGGCGAGGCCCAGTTCTCGGTATTGGGCCAGGCTAGCGGTCCAGCCCACTGGAAGTAAGGTGCTTGGTTTGGGCTTGTTTGTTGATTTTTGTGGCCCTTGCCGCGGCCTCTGCCGCCACGGCCTCCGTCGTGGGAATGCTGCTGGTGGTGGTCTTGTGGTGGTGGCGGGGTGGCCGCCGCCGCCAGTGGTGCCATCCCGTCAATGGCTAACGTTTTTTGATTATGCTCCTCTTGTTTAGCATGTCGGGTTTCTTCCAATAATAGTTGTGACCGTGCCTTGGTGAAACTTGGTAGTGGATCGGCCTGTTGAATCATTGTTGCAAGCGTATCGTATTCACCTTTCGGTAAGCCATCAACTAATTGAAGTACCATCTTGGTTTCAGAAATAGATGTCCCGACGTTGGACAGTTGGTCGGTATGATTTTCAGTTGTTTGCAATATTCGGACATGTTAAAATTCTCGAGACGCGTATTATTGAATTGCTTCTCCAAATACACGACCCGAGTATTTTTATTGTACTGAAAGATTTATTCCAACCGAACACAAAGGTCACGTGCCGTAGCACCCGTTTTCATGATAGTACACAACAAGTCTTTTGAGATGGTGCCGTATATCCATTGTTTGACGATAGCGTCAAGGCGACGCCATGTTGATTCAACGATATCGGTGGGACGAGGAACATAGTCATCAATATGGTCGAGCACGTTATACGCACATGCATGAATATAGAACAGTTTTGTCCACATGGAATATTGACAGTCTTCTTGGTCAAGAATTATAGGGATATAATTCTTGATGTTGGTAACGGCGAGGGGTTGTCAAAAGTGCCAGTGGAGGAACCGGAATTTGTAGGGGAAGACATGGTGGCAGCCGGTCTTGCCGTCGACCGAAGGGAAAAATCGAGAGAGGGGGGGTCGGCGACTGTTTTTGAGAGAGAGATGAGTAGGGATTAGGGTTAGGCTCTTGATACCATGTAAGATAGAATAATTTTCCTTCGGGATTCCTTTCATTATTCACAATATATATAGATGTACAGAGGTTGATTCCTAATACAGTAAGAATCTTAACTTACCTTAAATGATTGATTCATAATACAATAAGAATCATAAGTTACCTTAAATATACATCTATCATAATTACAAAATATACTGTGAATATTCGGAGAATATTCGCTAATAAGAACGATATTCATTTGCCATTCTTCGATTTGTACATATTCATTGTAAGTTCCTTCTTTTATTTGAATGTAGTATTTTGCAATGGAGCCGTCAAGATTGCATCCAATATTGTGTTATAGTTGCCAGAACCATCTTGTGCTATTATTGCATTAGGAAGTTGTGTAATTTGTGCACTAGGAGGTTGTGCATCAGGAGGTTGTGCAATTTGTGCACTAGGAGGTTGTGCATTGGGAGGTTGTGTAATTTGTTCGCATCCTCCACACCATAATATGGCTAACAAAATGACCATAGCAAATAGTTTTGTGTTGTACACAGGACGAGAACTGAAACTTTGGGCAAAGTCATCCGGGATAAATATAACATTTTCTAACAAGGTACCCACGCTTAACATTTCTCTTTGCACTAATGCGTACATTTGAAAGCTAATTAGGCCTATATATACTTTTCCTCCTTTTTTTTGGAAAACAATTAAATGCTTATAATAAACCTTCATTGTACATAATGTTAGACGAGATTCCACATAAGCAATTTAGAGGGGAAATCTGCAATTCATTCCAAAATATGGTTCTCTTTCAATTGTTTTCCCTTAAATGACTAGCAAAACTAGATGAATCGATTATGGGAAAATAATAATTCATGACCGAAGATGAGCTAGAATTTATTATGTGGACAATTTTGGACTTTGTTGAGCATAGTGAAATATCTATAGTAAAAGAATTACTAATAGTCTTATCGTGGTACTTTGAAATTTGACGGAGAATTCAATTTTATCGAGTCCATATCAAATGGTAGCTATACCATTCGTGCAAGTTCCTACTAACTCGTAAGGATTTGAATAGACAATTGATAATCAACTCAACTTCTAATCTTTCATAGCATGTATTCGCATCAGTCTCACAATTAATTTAACAGTATCGTATTGAATACATGAGGAAACCGCATCTCTTTGAAGAATATTTGAGATGCAACATCTATAGGAGGTATGCTGCAAGTTAAAAGAATCATGGCTATTGACCAACAAGGATTGTGGTGGAAGTATTGCTTTATCATGAGGTTAAAAGAATCAGAGAACTCTGGTGGAAGTATTGCTTTGTCTTTAATCAGAGAACTCGAGTTCAAACCTTGGATATGAATGGTGTTTTACTCCGAAATGTAAAACTTTCCAACGCAAATCCGAATTTAATCGAGCCCAATACAAGTAACTGGACACCTGGTACAAATCGGAATAAAAACCCCTCTTTTTTTTTCTAAAAGGAGCTTGGAAACCTTTTTTTTTTTTTTAGTCCAACCAAACAAACCATAAATTATTCTGATTGATAATAGCAATATGAATACCCTCAAAAGTGGATCTGATTACATTTCACGCTCCAAATTTTTGATGATTCAATCTATTTTTCTTGGGCAAAATGGGGATATCTCGATCAGGGGTAAGAACAGGGAAATACCATATGACCCATATATATGACAAGTCACACTATACGTCAACCCAAGATGTATCCAAGGCTTCACCAGAGTAATCATTTAGATATGATTTAGTTAGTGAAAAAATGCAGCATAACTGCACTTTTTTTTCTTTTGCATAACTAAACATGTCTCTCGTATACAATGACAGCAAGCAGAACAGAAAAACTGAATAGGAAAAACAGCAAACTGAAACCTTTAATATTCATAAGCATCTCAAAAGATTGGGAAAACTACATGGTAAAGACTTGCTAGTTTGTAAGCTCCATAATGGCAGAGACAATATCACCATCTGCAGCTTTGAGAGCTTTGACAGCTTTTGCTCTGGAAACACCTGCTTGGGTCATCACCAGCTCGATATCCTTGGGTTCTACGCCAGTCTCATCTACATCCTCATCGTCCTGAGTCACCGTTGATGGTTCTGGCTTCGATATCACATTGCTCAAATTAGGAGCCTTGAACTGCTCAGCAGCTTGAGATTGCAATTGAGAGCTCAAATCCTCAATCTTTGCCTCACCAAATATAACATAGGTGTCTGATGCGGGGCTTTTGAAAACATCCGGTTTCGAGATGACAAATAGAATCTGAAAGAAGAGAAGACGATACAAGGATAAGCACTACAACCAAAAACATGGAAAAGAAAAGCAACAAAGTAATAACATAATTAACTAACATTCTTGCTCTTTTTGACAGTGATACGGCTGACCCCCGGGATTGGCTTCATTCCGAGTTTGATCATAGCTTTTCGACTCTTCTTCTCGCTCCTGCTCTGCTTTGACCTACCACTACCCCCTGCAATTTGTAATTTGACAATTCCAATATTTATGTGCATTGTGGACCACAGAAAGAGTTAACATTCTGTTAATTTATGCATGCAAAAGTAACAGCCAAAATATATGAAGAAAAAGGCAAGTATCAATGGCGCCAAATGGAAAAGAGGAAGCAAATAAATATGGGTGAACAAAAAGTGAAGTTGATAAAATCAAGTGGGTCAAGTGGATAGATAGCAAATTATTCTCATAACAAAGTAAACTCACAGACTTGTATTAATCAAACTCTGTAATATTCATGCCTTAAGTGATGAGAAAATGAAAGAAAGATCCAATAAAGTTGTTTTCTCTAAGATGGAATGCACACTTTGAGAAGCATAAAGGACCTAGAATCTCCTCCAACAAATTACTGTAATATACTCTACATTCAATAAAACTATGGTCGGAACTGCACAATTCAACAAAAGAATGACAATGATATCATATTTCTTTGTCTATATGAAAACATATTCAAAATTGGTAATGCACCAGTCGGGAATTGGATATACTCTGACATTTGTAATACTCTTTATATCCCATCTAATGTAAGACACTCTCTGGATTAAGTTGTCCTAACTTGTTCAATACACTTATGCAACCAGTTATTTCGAATGCAACTTTTACAAGTTTCAAGAATTCAAATTCATCGAAGAGTTCAAATTTAACTACACACTTAGCTTCCTATTAAATAAAATTCACAAGGAAAATGAAAATACACGAGCAAAGTCCTTAATCTCCATAGTTAGTTGAATCTGAAATTTGATGAGTAATGGGACATACAACTTATACTTTGAAGACATCATCTTAGATGAACCAAAAGAATGAACCAGCAAAGTTAGGCTCAGAATTATGAAATTATGCTTACCTTCAGCATCATCTTCATCTTTGTCATCCTCATCATCGTCGTCTTCATCGTCATCATCTTCATCCTCAATAATCAGCTCCTCCGACTACAAAAGAAGATTATACTAGGTTAAAAAATGTTAATAAAAATGAAGACCAAAACCATTCTCACTTGACCAAAGCTGACACTGAACATCAAGAAATGATAATAGTTCACTACTTCTACCATTTACAAGTGAACCGATGAAGTATTTAGATCCCACATATAAAATCTTAAAGATCATTTCATTTTTCTGTTGTTGCGTATGTGTTGTATATCTTTTTCAACAAAAATAATCCAATATCCACTAGAAGGTATAAACTTTATAATTATGAAAAACAGGATTGCACCATTTTGACTCATTCATGAAAGAACAAACAGAAGATGCTTAAAATATTGGAACTACAACATTGGAAGTCCAAATAACTTCATGAAATTTCTCATTTGTATGAAATGCAAGTTCAGGAATGATTCAAATAAACAAATATAGCTAAATTAGCTACTCTAAAACATTTGATCACATCAACTTTTGTACAGATGATAACTACAACTGATATTCGCCTGCCTCAAAAAAGATGACAATTACAACTGAACCACTAAAACAAGTCATAGAAAGAGTATAAGATTTTCCGACCGAAAGGACAACCTCTATGTGAGGAGCACATTCCTGCATGTCTCTATATGGCCCGATTTTTAACTCAATTGGCCTGACTTACAACTTCTGAGCCAATGCCAAATGAGCATAAGCAAATTTTAACAGTTAATTTTCTTCTGCTACAAACTTTAACACATCTCCCTCTTTGCTACCCTCCTCTTTATAATTTCCTACTTACCGCCTTCGATTTCCCATCACAACAATAACAAGTTAGATATCAAAAGACAACTGCAATTTTAGCCTATAGTAAACCCAAAAAAAATCTTTATGTCTATAAAGTATAAATTACCTCAAAAAAAACTCAAACTTTCTCTCAAAAGAGATTGTTTATCATCTCATCCAAACTAGTTAGTCTCTTTCACACACAAAAAAAAAAAACATCTCATCCGAACTAACAGCTGCCAAAGCAAATTCACTACTTGTTGTCTCTTCTGCTTTAATTTTCTTGCTATCTTGATGTTGTTCCTGCTTTACTTGAGCAGAGGGTCTATTAGAAACATCTGGGTATGTTGTTGTTGTTGTTGTTGTTGTTGTTGTTAGCCTTAAAAGATTCAAACTTTTCGAAAAAAAAGACCATCTACAGAGTTAATCATCATATTTTTTGTGTATCTTCTGTTTTAATTATAGATCCCAAACAATGAATACGGACAACATTAGCAAATCAGAACAGCAAAAAGAAAAAATTCAAGCAACACATAAGACTCAATACATATAATCAAACTATAAAATCAAGTGAAATTACTATAAAACCTCAGTCTCACATAGAATAGCTATACTGTTTAAGAACTTTATGTCTACATATTTGTATGAAATAAAAAGGAAAATTACTTCAATTTTTTGTTGTTCGAGATGAGCGGCTAGGATCTCTTCTTGAGATTGAGCAGTCATGTTTGGAGTGAGTGATGATGAAAGAATTTAGGTTCTTGAAGAAGACAATGGTCGTAAAACCCTAGTATAACCTGTGTTGCCTATGACCCGTTTACTAGGCCCGACCCGAATTCAATCATACCAGATTTTGTTAAGGGATCTTAACGTGACATATCCAATATGAATTATTATTTTAAGTTAAAATTAAAATAATTAAGTTAAATATAAACACACGCGGCAAATAAGTATTTAATCAAGTACGTATAACTCACCTCTATCAAAGTGCAACTTGATAGTTTGTTATGCGACTTATAAATCAAGTTTGGTGAATAAGGGTGGATTTAAGGCGATTCAAGGTGTTCACTCGAACACCTTAATAAAATATTATACTATATATATAAGATAATTTTTTTATTTATTATGTATATATATAAATTTTGAATACCCTAAATACAAGATTAAAAGTTGATTTCATGATTTAGGGTGTTCAAATTTTATTTCGAATTTAAATTTCAAGCATAATATTTTTATTTTTAAATTCTTTAATGAAAATTTTGAATTCGCCATTGTTGGTGAATGTGATTTACAGGTTAAAGATACTATATTCCAAATACAGTATTTTTATTTTTGAACTCCTTTATAAAAATCTTGAATTCACCAACAGCGATGGATGTGATTTACAAGCTAAAAATATTATATATCAGTCCAACCGTAGGTATGTTCGTTGCACTTGTGAACAACGTCAATTTAAAAGTTATATAATGTTAGTCACCGGAGGCTCCACAACACTAACAGATCCTTAAAAAGTTTAACAATTTTCAGTTTTCTTTTGACATTTTCTGTGGGATCAAGATTATACAATTGACAGTCCACTTTGGTATTTTGATTTCTGTCTTATCAAATATAAAATTAAATTGAAACACTGTTTTTCTGGATTAAGATTAGTTATATTTTGTAAATTGTTGTTATGTTTGGTAAATAAGAAAAAGTATCCCTATGTTTAGTAATATGGGGTAGTAGGTTGTGGTGGGTGTTCTTTTTTAAATTATTATTCTTAAAGTTATTTCTTATTGCTTTAAGCCTCAGGATTTAGGAGTATTATTATGACGTTTGGGCTTTGGGACAGTGCAAAATGAATTTACAATGAAAGCAGGCCCATTTATTATCATTGGCCCACGTAGAGATAGTTCAATTAACTGAGATTATGTGAAACATAGCAAACATGGTTGAATTATGAGCTAAAGAGTGGGGTCCATTTAAGTTGAGAAACTTACGTGTCATGACCGTATATCGTCCGACTATTTCCACAATAGAAAGAAAAAAGGAAAGAACAACATTTTCAGTACCTTCCTACGAATAAGTCTTTATTAATATTATATTAACATAAATAGTCAACTGAGCCATCAGAAGTCTGATAGTCGAATTATAGTGAATATCCAAAAACGTCTCTCTGTCGTGCGAGAACACATAGTGGATAAACAAGAAACATTTATGTATCTCATTCCCCCAATATGACAGAAAGTGTAAAATAACCAATAATATGACGTGCTAACCACACTTAGGGACAAGCTCTGAAGCGAAGGGCGGAAACGAGAAGAATCAATGTGTTTCAATTTCTGGCATTGAATGATACACGGGAAAAAATAATAAAAAATGGATTGAGGGTATTCAGGAAAAGCAATGGTTAAGTATGGGAAATACTACCAATTATGCCTCTGCTTTTTTAAATAAAGTTGAGTGAGAACTTGGTTAAGTAGATTTATTTCTTTCCAATTAATTCAAGAAAGTACCAAAGGTAGTTCATGATATACCTCCATAAGCTCCTTAACTGCCTCTTCTATATTAGTAGAGATAGTAACTCAAACTTACCTTTACACTTCACTTAAATTTCTTGTAAGCATTATTGTGGTTATTCAATTATGTTTTAATCTCAAAACAATCAGACATATGGTCCCACTTTCTTTTCCGATTAATAAAGTGGAGTGGTGGTTATTTTGCATTTGCACCATGCATTGCAACTTTAGTGGTTTTCTTCATTTAGTCACTTAATTTGTTATGATTTTATTTTTCTTTATCTAGTAATTTAAATTTGTTCATCTGAATAAAGGAAAATAAGTATAAAAAATTCAAATTATCAAATATTGATGGATTTGGTACTAAAAGATATTGCGCCACTCAAAGGGAACAAAATTGCTAACGTGAAAGCAAATTTAATTTCAAGAATTGAATTGTTTCTATATATACACACATGCAAATATACAAGAAATCTTGAATGAGTACAAAACAATATACTCATAATTCTGAAAAGACTTATTCCCCAAAGTGTTAAACACAATTCTATCTCCTTAAGACCTTAATTGCCTCTTCTATATTAGTAGAAATAGTAATAAAGTAATTCAAACTTACTTTTACACTCTTATCTTAAATTTCTTGTAACCATTATGCATAGTGGGTATTCAATTATGTATATTTATCTTCCTTTTCCCATTAATAAGTGGAGTTGTGGTTATTTTGCACCATGCATTGCAATTTTCGTATTGTTCTTCATTTACTCACCTAAGTTTGTTATGATTTTATTTTTCTTGTTGATCTAAATGAGTATAAACGATTCAAATTGATGGATTTGGTACTACATGATATTCATAATCAATCTGTAAAAAAACATTTACCACTCAAATGGAATAGAAATGGTAAATGTGGAGAAATTAATTATGTCTTCTCTCCTTAATCTCCATAGTTACATTCTTCAAGCAAAAACCCTATATTCTTGAATGAGTACACCACAAATTCACAAGAGTAAAATCACTTTATAACCCATAATTCTCGTTTCTCTGTAAAAACATTTCCCCCACTAATTTACAAATTCTAGAAGAGTAAGCATTTCCAAGTGAAAAATGAGTCAAACTTCGAACTAATGAAGTTTTCATTTATTGTGAAAGTTTCAACTCTCGTCAGTGTTGGGTATTGATATTGGTGAATGGGAAATGATTGGAAAGAAAAGTGGGAGTTGTCCCACATCGGTAGTGGAAAGAAAAGTGGGAGTTCCCTCTTGCTTTATAAAATAAGCATTTGTCCCACATCGGTAGTGGAAAGAAAAGTTCTTCTACTTATAAGTAGAATTACTCCTTCTTGTTAGTAAAAGGGTTGAGGGGGCAAGGACCCCTCGCGCCGTCGTCGTCGTCGCTCGCCTCGGCTTCGGCTTCGGCTTCGGCTTCGGATTCCAAATTTTCTTTAATTTTTAATTATTTAATTAATTATTATTTAATTAAATTAATTAACTTATTCAATCCTACCCGTTAGTGACCCTGACCTGCGACCCGGCCGGATCCGCGTGTCTGACCCGCGACCCGGTTTCTTTTCATAGTTAAATTTTCCACCAATTTTCAGTGTCTGTTCAGAAAGGTTGCAAACCTTCAGAAACAGTACTTCAATGGCTATTTATTGACGATTTGGAAAAAGTATTTTATAACTTTTATTGACGATTGCACTCGATATTGTTATGTGTATTTGCTTAATAGTAAGGATGAAGCAATTGATGCATTTAAGCAATACAAAAACGAAGTGGAAAATCAATTGAATAAAAAGATAAAAATGATTAGAAGTGATAGGGGTGGAGAGTACGAATCTCCTTTTGCAGAGATATGTTTAGAATATGGAATTATTCATCAAACTACGCCCCTTACACCACAATCAAATGGAATTGCGGAAAGGAAAAACCGAACTTTAAAGGAAATGATGAATGCCTTATTAATAAGTTCCGATTTACCGCAAAGCTTGTGGGGGGAGGCTATCCTTACAGCTAACCGAATACTCAACAGGGTGCCCCACAACAAAACACAATCTATTCCATATGAACTATGGAAAGGAAGAAAATCCAACTTGAAATATTTCAAAGTGTGGGGGTGTTTAGCAAAGGTCCAATTTCCTTTGCCCAAAAGGGTAAAAATCGGACCAAAAACTGTGGATTGTGTTTTTATTGGCTATGCTACAAACAGCAAAGCTTGTCAATTTTTGGTTCACAAATCGGACAATCCCGAAATATATGTTAATACGGTAATTGAATCAGATAATGTTGAATTCTTTGAAAACATTTATCCGTATAAAACTGAATGTGAGTCGTCAAGTGAAAGATCTAAACGGCCGCGGGAAGAACCAAAGGAAAATACACCAAGTAAAAAGGATGCAAGGCGTAGCAAACGTCAAAGGACATCTACTTCCTTTGGACCAGATTTTGTGACATTCTTGCTTGAAAATGAGCCTCAAACATTTAAAGCAAATGATGTCTTCTTCGATTCAAATTTTGGAAAGAGGCAGTCAATAGTGAGATTGAATCAATTTTGAACAATCATACATGGGAATTGGTTGATCTTCCTCCTGGAAATAAACCTTTAGGATCAAAATGAACTTTTAAAAGGAAAATGAAAGCTGATGGCACTATTGACAAATATAAGGCAAGACTTGTGGTCAAAGGTTATAGACAAAAAGAAGGCCTTGATTACTTTGACACATACTCGCGGTAACAAGAATAACATCTATTCGGGTGTTAGTGGCACCTTTGCAAGCCGTATATGGTCTTGAGATCCATCAAATGGATGTCAAGACAGACTTTCTTAAATGGAGAATTGGAGGAAGAAATTTACATGGAACAACCTGAGGGTTTTGTGGTTCCTGGTAGAGAAAGAAAAGTGTGCAAACTTGTTAAGTCACTTTATGGACAAACACCCAAACAATGGCATGCGAAATTTGACCAAACAATGTTGGCAAATGAATTTAAGATTAATGAGTGTGACAAATGTGTTTACATTAAAAATACTCCAAATCATGAAGTCATTGTTTGTTTATATGTTGATGACATGTTGATAATGAGTAGAGATATTACCAATATAAATGCTACGAAGCGTATCTTTGGCTAGCAAATTTGATATGAAGGACTTAGGAGTTGCTTTGATTTGATCTTAGGTATCGAAATTCATAAAACTCCACAAGGTCTAGCATTATCGCAGATCTCATTATATTGAAAGAGTACTTGACAAGTTTAAGTATTTAAATTTCAATGTTGCAAAGACTCCAATTGATGTAAGTTTTGCACTTCAAAAGAATAAAGGTGAAAGTGACTCACAATTGGACTATGCACGAGTTTTGGGAAGTTTGATGTATATTATGAATTGTACACGACCAGATATAGCATGTGCTATCGGCAAGTGAGTCGATTCACGAGTAATCCCAATCAAACTCATTGGATGGCAATAAAACGAGTCTTGGGGTATTTAAAACACACCCAAGACTATGCTTTGCATTATAACAAATATCCCGCCGTGATCGAAGGATATAGTGATGCAAATTGGATCACCGGATCATTTGAAGTTAAATCCATGAGTGGTTATGTTTTCACAATTGGGGGTGGGTCAGTGTCTTGGAAATCATCAAAACAGACATGCATCGCCCGCTCTACAATGGAATCGAATTTATAGCTTTAGACAAGGCCGGTGAAGAAGGTTTGAATGGCTCCTAATTTCTTAGAAGATATTCCATTCTCGCCCAAACCTTTGGCTCCTATATGTATACATTGTGACGGTCAAGCAAAGAATAGGTAGGGCGGGGAGTGTAATGTACAACGGAAAATCTCGTCACATACGACGAAGACACAATACCGTTAGACAACTCCTCTCTAGTGGCGTTATCACGATTGACTATGTAAAGTCAAGAGATAACGTAGCGGATCCGCTTACAAAAGGCTTATCTAGAGAGGGAGTTAGTAGATCATCAATGGGAATGGGGTTAAGGCCGAGGACAAGTCATCATGGCGGTAACTCTACCTAGCAGACTGGAGATCCCAAGAGCTAGGTTCAAGGAGATCAAACAAAGTTGTGACTGACGGTTCAACATTGTCAAATAACTCATCACATTCTCGGATGAAGACAATGTTCAGAAATAAGGATAAAACCTTATGGCTTGTTAATGAGTTAATAAAGCATTAAGGTTCTTTAATGATTATCTAAATCGCGTGTGTATGACCGGATAATGTGGCTATAGGACCACATGTTTAGAAATCACCTATGTGAGTGTTAAGTGTAAGCCGCTTTAAAGGGGAATGACAGTAAAGACCCATTCTCTACACACTCATGAAACCAGGAGGTGTTCATGGCTGAAACGAACACAACCGTGAGAACCATAAACGGTTGAGGGTTCATTGTGTGACTTATGTTGTCTAGGTATACAACAAAGTTCGACGGTTCAAAGATATCAAATCTACCGATTGATTGAGTATATCCGATATAAGTTCACTACGGAAAGTTCAAAGGGAAACCTACTTATCCAGATGCAGTCAATTCTCGCTTGTATATCACACTTGTCCGCGCATTCTTTTATATTATAGCCATTCCCCATTCATGTGGGGGATTGTTGGGTATTGATATTGGTGAATGGGAAATGATTGGAAAGAAAAGTGGGAGTTGTCCCACATCGGTAGTGGAAAGAAAAGTGGGAGTTCCCTCTTGCTTTATAAAATAAGCATTTGTCCCACATCGGTAGTGGAAAGAAAAGTTCTTCTACTTATAAGTAGAATTACTCCTTCTTGTCAGTAAAAGGGTTGAGGGGGCAAGGACCCCTCTCGCCGCCGTCGTCGCTCGCTCGGCTCGGCTTCGGCTTCGGCTCGGCTCGGCTCGGCTCGGCTTTGGCTTTGGCTTCGGATTTGGATTTGATCTGATTGATTGATAATCTTTTTGGACCAAATTTTCTTTAATTTTTAATTTTTTAATTATTTAATTAATTATTATTTAATTAAATTAATTAACTTATCCAATCCTACCCGTTAGTGACCCTGATCCGAGACCCCGGTTTCTTTTCATATTTAAATTTTCCACCAATTTTCAGTGGCTGTTCAGAAAGGTTGCAAACCTTCATAAACAGTACTTCAATGGCTATAAATTCGTTTGATTCCTCAGAATTTTACTTACGAATTTTCTGAACAACACAAACTTCTTCTTCTTCTGCATAAACAAATTTTGTGTGATATACTGCTGTTGAGTGGTTCGCCGCTACCGAAATTTGGAGTACTACTATTCTGGTAAGATAATCGTTCTATCCTGGGAGGGGATATTCCATCAACCTCGAGTACTGTGAGGGGAATAATTTCCTTAAGGACACACTTTGAACTAAGTGGGCTCGATTATATTCTGGAAAAAATATTTTTATTTTTCCAACACTGATTCTGTTCATTTTTCAATTATTATTGTTTACTGATTTTTTGGACTACAGATTACTAACAGTCAGTACAACACAAAACTTATTATTGTCGCTATTTGGTTATTAGCTATATTATAGTTATACTGTGGAGGTAGCCAAGCAAAAGACGGATCAGGAAACTACAACACAATAATGGCTGCAGTATCGGCGGCTCTAAATATTAGCATTGCGAAATATTATATCCAAATAAAACAAGGAATCTACTACGAATATGTCCAAATCGACATCGTTTTCATCGGAGAAGGAACGGACAAAACCATTATATGTGGAAATAAGAGCTATGGAGGTGGCGGCATTGGGACGTACTCCACTGCTACTGTGGGTAAGTAAATTATTTTTCATGATCAAGTCATTCATCGATCTAATGACTGTTTTTTTCTCATTTAAGGGGTGAATGGCACAAGACATTACTTTTCAAAACACGGCTGGAGCTAAGAACCTACAGGCAGTAGCTTTAAGCGCAACCGCTGATAGGTGTCAATTTGACGGCTTTCAAGACACTTTATACGCACACAAGAGAGTGTATAATTAAGGATTTTATTTGTGGCAATGCAGCCGCGGTGTTCCAAAATTGCTTAATTGAAGCACGTATGCCACTGCCCCGCCAATACATTGTCATCACAGCGCAACAGAGAAATATCAAGAATGACCGAACAAGATTCGTCTTGCAAAATTGCACGTTGTCCGTGGGGTAACCGTGATTATGGAGAGTTACATAGACTTATTGATAAATCCAAGAGAATTTGAGGGAGTACCCCTAGTTCGCCCATTCTATATGGAATACAAAAATACTGGACCTGGTGCAAACATTAAGGAACGCGTGAAGTGGGCATCAGTCACACTCACAAGTGATCCCAAGATCGCATCAAATTTCACGGTCAAGAATTTTATACCCTCCACGGTCCAGCATTATAAACAGAACAGAAGTAGTACATTGTAACTAGTTATAATACATACATTATTAATGTGATTGCTACTTTTTATCTCCCACGAAAATATTTCTCTAACAAGATGCTGTACGAACACAGCATCAAACTGTACTATAAACCTAGGACAAACAGTGGTATTTTGGTCTTCCATTCAATTGCAGAGCGTTTAGATTGATTATTCTTTTGGTTACACGTGTTTAGCTTTTTCGTTTGTGCGAATTTTGTTGGTATTCGCGTCAAATTTTCAAAGCTTTCGTTCCAACTTCTTCATTCTATTCGTGTCCCACTATTGTTTAGGGTATATTTATTTTCAGCACTCTATTCTTATTCGTTATCTTTCTACTTTCAAAGGTTAATATTTTTCTTATGTTTCTCTTCTTTACTTCCATATGTAAAAGTATCCCAAGTAAGTTGCTCTAATTGTCATTATCTTTGCTTCGTTTTGAATATGTTCCGAATGTAACATTAGGTGTTGAATTGTGCTTTTATATATGTTGGTATTTTACCACATTTACCTTTAAAGTAAATTGATTGGTTCTAAGCCATTAAATTGGGAATCTTTGTTGAGTTGGAACTTGTGCAGATGATTTTCTACAGTTTTGTACTTGGTGTTTAGAACTTAGAGCAGCAAAAAGAAGAGGAAAATGCTTGGAATTTACATAGCTTTTTTGTGTTATGGATCATCCTCAAAGGGACAAATGGAAGCAAAACAGGATCAAAAGTCCAGCAGCAGCCAGCGGCCTGGCCCCAACTGATTTGGGCCAGGCCTACACCACCGTGAACCTTCAACAGCCCGACGACAATTGGTACATGAACACCGGAACCACATCTCAACTACGTCGGTTAAAGTGTCCTCAATTTATTACTGTCGGCAATGGTCATCGGATTCCAATTGAAGGTTACGGTAACACACACACCAAACATCCACACCCACCTTTCTCCCTAAACCACGTCCTATACACACCTAACATCATTAAAAACTTAATCTCTGTTAGAAAATTCACTAGCAATAACTCTGTGTCTGTCGAATTTGACCCTTTTGGTTTTTCTGTGAAGGAACTCAATACGGGAAAAATTCTTACACGCTGCAATAGTGTGGGAGACCTCTACCCATTCGCTCAATCTTCCGATGTCAGATCGCAAACACCTCTATCCCTTGCGGCAATCTCTCCCTCCACTTGGCACAACAGACTCGGACACCCCGGAGACCCAGTTTTTACTTTTCTTAGGACTTCTAAGCGTATTCAATGTAATAATGGAAAAATTGCCCAACACTGTTTTTCTTGTCCACTAGGCAAACATACTCGTCTTCCATTTATGTCATCAAACAATGTTACTTTTTCTCCCTTTGATATTGTGCATGATGATTTGTGGACATCTCCGATTGTTAGCTCTTTGGGTCATAAATTCTATCTACTATTCTTGGATGATTTTTCACATTTTGTCTGGATTTACCTACTGAAATTCAAATCTGAAGTTTTTACAAAATTCCTCGAGTTTCAAAAATTCATTAAAACACAATTTGAAAAATCTATCAAATCATTCCAATGTGATAATGGACGTGAATTTAATAACTCGGCATTTCACAATTTCTGTTCTAAACAAGGCATGGTTTTCCGTTTTTCTTGTCCCTATACTTCTTCCCAAAATGGAAAGGCTGAAAGAATTATACGTACCATCAATAACATGGTTCGCACACTTTTGTTTCATTCTGCCTACCACCGCCTTTTTGGGTCTATATTGTCAAAATGGTAGAATCTCTTCTTAATATTTTACCAACTAGCACACTCCAAAATAAGACCCCTACCGAAATCTTATACTGTAGGCTACCATCATATGATCACCTACGTATTTTTGGATGCTTATGCTACCCCAACATGGCATCCATTGCACCTCACAAACTTGCCCCTCGCATTCTGCCATGTGTCTTCCTTGGTCTATCTCCTAATCATCGGGGCTACTTGTGCTATGACATTAGAAGGGATGAGTCTCTATTGATAACCGCTGAAATTCCAGACCAAATTGGGGGAAATTCCGTAAGCTTTCACACAACCAAAAAGAGGGGAATTCATGGCGTTTTGGACCTGGATTCCGGTAAAATCGAGTCCTTAGACAATCCTACACACTCTGAAGTCATACGAGAGACCCAGAGTTTCTGAAAGAGTTCTGGGAGTCGATTTTTGGGGGTCCTGTTTCTGCGATTTTTGCTTGTCGGAAGTTGTTTCGAGCAAAAAGGTTTCCAACGATTCTTGTCGCTATGTTTAACAGAGGTAATATTTCTTGTTCCTAAAGTTTATACAATTTCAGAATTCGATTCTTGCTACCAGTTCTAGGACGATTGTTGAAAATATTAAGTTTGGGTTGGGTGTTGTCGGGACTGCTGTAATTGTAAGTTACTGGGTTTGCATGTGAAAATTATTGTATTGTTTTGGAGATTTTAGTAGTAAAAAGAAGGATTAAGAGGAGTGGGTGTTTCGCCACATGTGTAGATTTCGATATAGAAGGAATATAGGTTCTACGCATTCAAGGTATTTCGTTAGAATGTCTCTAAGGATATGTTTCTAATATTTTGAGTCTATTATGATTTAAATCATCCGTATGATGTAGATAATCGTTCATAAAGCTTACAAGGACCCGCGGAACTTAGATAATTTCGACAACAAGGTATGCAAGGCTCTTTCATTCTTTTGGCATAATTCTGTGTGTGAAGCATAGCCATCGTGTTGCTACATAAATTACTCTACTCTTAGTATATAGGAATGATAAAGTTATTGACTCATATGTTGAAAGAATGTCCAACTATGTTTCTAAGACCTTATTAAGGCACACCGGAAAAGATGTTGATGTTCTCAATGTTAACCAAAGGTGTAAAGGATATTATGTCGCTCCGGATGTTTATTACTATTCATGCATTTCATTGGCATTGCATTCATATGTTACCGTGGACCACTTGTGCTATGTACATTACTATATGATAAATATTACATATATATGTATGAGAATTGGGGAAAGGGAAAAGGCGTTATATAGCACATCACCTGCAGCTGGTACAGACTATCACAAAAGAGCCCGAAGAGGCCAATATGATGTGATGCCCTTGTGTGGCGATATAACCTGATGCCCACAGAGGCGGTTATGGGAGGATTCCTGTGTGGACATTAGCATACCGTATTTGCAATGTGCATACATTCATTAATCATTATACGGTATGATGTCCACAGAGACTGTTATGGTAAGAAAGATGACCAAAGAGGCTGATATATATGTATACTGCATTGTGCATAACATTTAGGCATATGTATTAGGGCCCTCAAAGGCATTTACTGATGTTCAACTGTTTCTGTTTCAGACTATGATATATCTCTGCTATGATATTTCGTATGTCTGACATATTCAGTACATCAGTCGTACTGACGTTCCTTTTGTCGGGGGATGCTGTGTTTTATGCCCGCAGGTTCACATTGAGAGGGTGACGGTTCACACTAGTAGATTATTGGTTCAGCTGGTGTCCAGAGCACTCTATTTGTTTCGGAGTCGCGATTTGGTCGTGGTATGTTCTTCTCTGTAGAGGCTTGTAGATAGGTGTCCTGTGGTTAGTTGTCGTGTATGGCCTTGTCGGCCCTTGTATATAAATGTGTAAATTGGGGCTTTTGGGTTGGAACTTTATTTAATCTACCACGGCTATGTCCGTGTTTAGATATGATTAAGGATAAAATGTATATGTGGTGCCCGGCGGGTAGGGTCCGGGTGCCCGTCGCTGCCCTCCTCGATTTGGGTCGTGACAGTAACGATCCTCCATACAGATTGACTAATTTGCGCAAGACACGAATTGTAAAAGTTTGAATTTATGAAGACTTGGAGACTTGGAGATTTAAAGTGGATATAAAAGTTATGAAGGTTTGAAGATATAAAAGTTTGAATTTATGAAGACTTGGAGATTTAAAGTGGATATAAAGATTTGAAGACAGGTACATGCCCGCAGTATTAAAGGAAATTTACCAAAAGGTAAAATTTGTGAAAATAGAAAAAACTGAGTTTTATAGTGGCGTAGTCATCATTACTAAACGTTTCGGTTCGTGAACCGAAGTGACAGTTCAATAAGAGGATGACACGTGTCCAAAGTTTCAGAGTGATAAGACGTGAGTCAGACTTTGAGAATTGTAATCATTTTGTTTTCCCACATGTTTCGAAGTAATTTGAAAGGAAATTTGTAAGAGAAAATTTCGAAGACATCATTTCCACTTTCCATTACTTAGGTAAACTTTAATCTAAGAAGTGTGGGGATTATCTGTATATAGTGAAAATCGGCACGACACGTGGCACGGTTTGAGAATGGAAGCAGAGGGAAGTAACGATTTGCATCGGTGGTAAGTTCGGGTGTTGTAACATGAACGGGCGGTGGTCGAACCGGGACACCGAATGACGACCGAACTTGATAACATCGGGTGAAATACCGAAGGAGCTCAGCGCCTATTCGTTTTGGGTATGGCGTTAGCCATTACCATTTGCTCATTAAGTGATTATTTTTATCATTTATTTGCATTTAATGGAGGAGTGATTATTGAGCATAAATGTCTTGTATTGTTAGCTATATAAACAGTACATCGTTCATGTTGAAAGATCATTTCTTTCTCGTTACTAAAACTCATGTAATTACATTCAAAAGTGCTCTAGATTGCTCTTGTTATTAACGCGGACCCAAAGCAGATTAGCTAAGGATCGAACCAAACTCTCAGTCCAATTACAATTAAGATTACAACATTTCAGAGTTCAGACTAATTACGTGCTTATTACTTTCATTTATTTATTTATTGTTAATAATTTATTATAAATATATGCAAATCTATCCAAATATCCTTACAAATTCTAGTGAAAACTTTTTTTTTTTAAAAAAAACTTAGCCTTTCTCAATGTCTTTCATGACCGATCAAAAATTAACTAAAGAAGAAATACCATCAATTGTCTAAAACATGAACAACTAGAATTCATGGCTAAAAAGTACCATAGACCTCTTTAATACTTGAAAATAAAAGAAATTTGTTGTCCCTTTGCTTTGATAAATGCAAAGAAACTAGTTAAAACTTAAAACGAAAAAGATTTTGAATTAGATTGAGATACATATATTGAAATTGAACTGTGACATCATGCATTAAAACATCATTCAAAACAGCTCATGTCCTTTCATATTTTGCCACATAATTCCTTCCTCTACATAACTAAAAAGGAAAAAAAGATTAAGATTAGCTAAAACTATGAACATATTTGATTTCCCCATTTTACCCTTCCCTACTTGTCCAAAATCTACACCCACTAAATGAAATTACTGAAAAGGACCTAGCTAGTACATTAAACTACATTGTTTTCCATGAATGACTCAAGGGTAGGAAAGCCAGAAAAAGTGCTAAAATCAAAGCCACATGATCCACCGTCAACCACAACATCCGACGGTGGTGTAGGGAGCATAGTCGAAGTGGGGTCCATTGATTGCTGAGACACGTGGTCCAATAAGAAAGCTGACGTGTCAAAAGTTGGCAAACAGCTAACAGGCTGTAGCCGGTTACTCACACCCTGCGGTTCAAGTTTTAAAACATGAGTAACCGCCAGCTGCCCATCGCTACCGAATCTAACACCGGTAACCTGTTGGACCATATGTCGGAAATTATCCACGTCAGCAGTTATATACGTCGTCGTATTGCGCCTCGAAGCACGTGACTTCCTTTTAGTTATTTTCCCACTAACATGACCAACTTTGCTCCTCCGGTTCGAACCGGTTGTTTCGTTCTCATCAGACCCGCCCGAAATAGTCCGACCGGATCCAGCCGAAGTCTGAACCGGATTTATTTCCATCTCCGGTTCTTGGGAAAACACAGATTTTTGGAGCACGTTGGAAAACCAAGAATCAGAAAAAGCCCATGGCTGCTCCATAGTCATTAAATTGTCAGAAGAAGCCATTTTTTAGTATCCAAATTTGCAAAATTAACGAAAAATAGCAGAGCTGGAGGCTAAAAGATGAATAGCATTTTTGTTTGAGAAGAATAAAAAGCAAGAGGATACATCAAGTATGAAAGGAAGAGAGGAAGTATATATGATGGGGGAGGATTAGAGTAGGATGAAAGAACCCGCGTTTTCTGGGTACACGTGTCAGCATATGGGTACGTTGTAGTAAATCACTCTAAAGATAACTATCTTTGGCTTTATTATCATTTTATTTAAACCGAAATTTTGTAGTTTGCCCAGTTGGTTTAGCATGAGATCTCCAAATGAGAGGCTGCAGGTTTGAAATTACCTACATGTTTTCTCATTCAAATTTGTCGCATGAAACTTGCTTAATGCGGTTACATTTTTAATGTAATTTGTGAATTATTACACTAAAGCGAGATTTATTAAAAGCACACCTAAAAACATTGAAATGAGATTTATCCCGAGCACATTCAAAAAGTAACGATTGGAAATTTTCTAATATAAAAAAAAATTGTCTAGATAAAACTTTGTATGACTTCAAAATCATTTTGTAAGAGTAAAATAAGAAATTAAAAAGATATCATTTTAAAAAAATACAAAGAAGGGAAGTAGGCTACATAAACGAAAGAATATTATACATTCAAAAGTTGGCAATTTTAGCTTTTGTTAAACTATTAATTTGGTCCTACTTCCATCGTTCGAAACAGAAAAGTCTCTTTTGTGTCCTTAATTTCATAGAACTTTAATTTGAGATAATTTTAGACCTTAATTAAAATATGAGGGTTAATTATTAACTAAAGTTTTGGATAGAAGAGTCCACCCATTCCGGTACTAGCGGTAAAAGAAAAATCGAAATGATTACTAATGAAAAGAATATGAATCGAATAAAAATTTAACGATTATGTAAAATTGAGCAACTACAATAAGTATAAAGACAAATTTAAACATTTTCCCCGAAATAGAATTAGAGAAGAAAAAGTTTTAGTTACTTTCTTTTTCCTTTTTTGTTTAGTTACATTTACCGAGTTCTTATTTGATTCTACAAGAGAATTCCAATGCATTAACATATGTGAGCAGCAAATTTTGATTAATAGTAGCAAGGATGAGTTCTACTTTTTCCTTTCTTTCTCAAATAGACTAATCATAGTAGTGCTTGGATTAGTCAGTTTAATTTTCTCAATTAAGTCATTAACAAAAGGTATCTTCCACTTAAAAGTCACATAAATTGACTTTTCCAAATTTATGGTCATTGATTACTGCCTAAGAATTATAAATGTTGATGGAAAAAGGGGTAGCCAAAAAAAGATTCCTTCATTTATAGGATTATATTTGCCAAAAAAATAATAATAATTTTTTTTTTTTTACTCATAATGACATGCTTTTATAATAGAAATTATAATAAATTCAAAATTACAAATTTGAAAGTCTTTTTTTTTTTTTGAAATTTCATGTTTAGCAAAATAGGGCCATATAAATGAAAAGAATGGAGTAACATGGAATTTAATTGACTTATTAAAATGAAATAACATAGAAATATGTTTTGGTGGTCACAATTAAGGGAACATACAAGAAATTTAAGTAAGAATAGTCATTATGATAATGACAAGTTAATCATATCACTATGAGCTAAAGGTGAAAAAGCAAAAAGAATAGTTTTTTTAGGGCCAAATTAAAGACAACTTTCTAGAAGGTTAAAATTCAAAAGTATGAAGAAAGAAAAATAAAAACCGTGATGATGAGGGAATCGTTGCGTTTGAATGACGTCATTTGAATTTAGCTGATTATCATTCTAACGATTAAACAGTTGCCGCCCAATAAATGCATTTGTGTTGGTGCTGCCACAGTGCCAAGTAAATAAAAACGAGTTATTTGGTTATTGAAGTACTTTATATCTAATAAATTCTTTTAAATTTACAATTATTATACGTTTACTGTATTTGTAAAATGTGGCCGTGACACCAGACACATGGACTACTCAGAGATTGACGTGTGGCAACATAAAGGGTCACTTTGGCTCGCACAGAGGGAGTTCATTCTTGACATACTTCCAGCTCACTATGAACTAGTTACACCAGTGTGATGATTTTGCTTCGCAGTCGAGTAATCGTCGTCGTAAATGATTATGGATTTTTTAAACCCCTATTCCACACTTACCCTCCAGCGAGACTGGACTTACTAGTCGTGGGTGAAGGTGTTTTACCAACTGAGTAACCCTCACTTGTTGGCTAGGTATGGTAGGCTTCCTAGAACAACTGACTTTGAGAAATTCGGGATTCACTACGTACAATGATTATAGATCTAATCTTTTTTGTAAATTTCTAAGACATATCAACACGTGTTCGTCTCTATTTATTCAATATATACATATATATATATATATATATATATGTGTGTGTTACCCCAAAAAGGTACAGTTAAATTTGTAAGTGGTTTTAAGGATACGTTGATTGATTTGTAATAAAGTGTGGTAAACAATTGACAAGTAAGCAAACGAAAATAATAAGCAAAAAAATTAACCTGAAATGTTATGATCTTGATTGGAATTGTTCAATGAATTTGGTTTGATCCGTAGCTAATTTGCTTTCGGTTCGAGCCAACAATGAAAACTAAGAGCTATAATTGATGTAAGTAAATCGTGCAAGTATGAATGATGAGAATGGGATGTCCTTCCAACATGAAGGTTGAGCTCCTTTTATAGCTATCAATACAAGACATTTATATCCGAGAATCATTCCTCAATTAAATGCAATTAAATGAGAATAACGGTCACTTAATGAACAAAAAGTAACGGTTGGCGCCATATCTGAAATGAATATGCGTTGAGCTTCCCCGGTCCTCCATCCGGTGTCACTTGGTTCGGTTGCTACCCGATCTTAATTCGATACTCGGATTCATCCCGAATCAACCTTCACCCGATGCTAAATTCTTTCGCCTCCTTCGATTCCCATACCTAAATGGCTAAATCATGCCACGTATAGTGCCGGTTTTCACCGTATATATGTGTATTGGAACTTATCATTTATGATCCTGATAACCTTGTTCGATCGCACATTCAACTTAATATTCTCATTTCTGCATTTGTTCGTCTTGCTCCAATTAGTTATTGGAGTGGAATTAATGTTTGTAAAACCAACAGGGAAATAATAAATGTTTTCTATTAGTCAATGGAACAAATTCTGGTACATCATCGTTCATCAATTAGTCAAACCTTCTTGTGCGTCAATCATTTAATCTATTTATGTATGCTTGAATTATGCATTACATATATAGGCCAATATATTAGTACTAATTAGTTTTAGTCTTAGAACATGATTTGCTAAAGTCAAGTATCTTAATTCATTGAGAAGGAATATAATGACAAAAGAGATGGGAAAAAAAAATTCACAAGCTTTGACATATATAGAACCTGGTCCCAAAATCTTAAAGTTAAGAAATTATGATCTTTGCTGACAAATCTGCTTGCAGATGGAAGTTGTTACAAATAAGGCCTTATTTTGCTGTGTTTGCAAATTCTACAATCTAATTTCAGAGGTCAAGCAGATTTGTGATGCAGTTGTTCAATGGGAGACGTTAACTCATTCTTATATAACACACAAAACTATTGTGTTAATGGTAGGTTAGTAACTTTTTTTTATGCATTACTTTAGTCTTTTTTGGGTCATTTAGGTTACGGACAGCCATACAGTGAAGCACATTTTGAGTCTCTCCTCTTCTTCTCCAACCTTGTTCGCTTCCTGTAAATTCCCTTGTTTGCTTGCTGTGTTGTAATATAATGAACGGTAAGATTACCGTTGATTTGCATTATAATTGACCCATGAATGTTTGCTCATGCCACATGCCACCATATTGCTTGTAATCTTTTCCATCTCGTGACTCTAAATTTTCAAACGATTTGAATTCCTCCTGCTACTTTTTGCAGTTCATAGATCCACTGAAAGGTTGTTCCTTTTGTGGCCATAGCAAGCGTAAATGGTCAGCGGCCAAAGTCCGAGAGGAGGATCAAGTTACAACAATAGACCAATTAAATGAAACAAAAAAAAAAAAAAAAAAAGAGTTGAGAATCCGTTAAGAAGTTTACCTGTATCCAAGTAATAACAGCACTGATCATACTAATAATTATTAATAATCAACCAAGAAGAAGATACAAAGGAGTTAGACAGATGCCATGGGGTAAATAGGCAGCTGAAATCAGAGATCCATATATATATATATATATATATATAAAGCAACAAGAGTTTGTCTTGGGACACTCGACATATATAGCTGAAGCAGCTGCTCTTAGATTCAGAGGTAGCAAAGCTAAACTCTTTTCCAGCCAATAGATCACACTACTTCTCTGTATCGTACCAATTTAATTGGACATCCTCCAAGGGACGAGCCATATATAGTTCACACTGATCATCCTCATCAAGCTCAGAATTGCACTGATTTAAATGCTCAAATTTTCAGAAGCTGCAGGGGCATTATTTTATAAATATGCTTTATCTCCTGTGCTGCTGTGCTTCCATCCTTTCCTATTAAGGCAGCTACTACTTCTCAAAGAGAAAAAGAAGGGGGGGAAATCGACACTTTACAAGAGTTAAGCTGTAGTAAAACTCTTGACAAATAAACAAACGAAAATCTTTAAAAAGGATCCAATGTTGCAGGCTTGAGCAAACAAAATCAAATGGAGCTAGCCAATTGATGGAAGTCCACTGCAAAACCTCAAGTGGTGAGTAATTTCTTGCTACAACAAACAGCTCTAGGATATCAGAATGCTAAGCCTTTCTATCACAATAAATTGGTTTGTCATCTCACTTACCAATTCTTGATGATGCTGCATTCTTTAAATTATATCCAATTCTTAAAAATCTGTTTAAAGTAGTTCAAACCTGTGTTGTTGCCACTTCTTCTAATATCTTCCGTATAGAGAGTACCCTTATGTTGCAAATTCTTTCAAATAAAACTGAAGTATAGCTAGAACCTAAAATTCGATTAAAAATATAATTGATTCGCGTTATAACCTGTTTGTGGAACACTGGTCTGGTACCTATTTACATTACTCCAAACAGAAGGAAATACAATTTTATAAGTCATAGGGTCCAACTATTACAAAATAATAGGATGATGTTCAATCTGATCTCATCTTGTTAATCTGATTCAAAGCTGGTTGTAGAATATTGTAAGCCACCCAAAGCAAAGCCGGTGTCACAACAATCAACAAAAGTTGTCCCCGGTTATCGTTAGCAGCATCAGCGAGGCTAGCAGCTGAGGCTTGAGGAGTGTTGAAAAAGGCCGTTGCTGCTAGCCCGGTAAGCCCGAGCCCGATTACAAAGCCCTGATTCCTCATTTTGTTGATTTGGTTGAGTGCTGGCTGAAGGATGTTGTAAAGAACCCATGCAATAGCTGGAACTATAGGGAGCAACAGGGCTAATCCCCTGTTGTCGGTCCCCTCAGCTAAGTCGGCTATTTGTTGAGCCGCGAATGCTGAGTCACATGAGCTAAGAGTGGAGAAAACAGCAGCGGCGATAGCGTTTTTGAAGTGAAGAGACCTTTGGGGAGGGAAAGGGGTTTTGGCTTGGAGGGGGGGTTGTTAATAGATGCTTTCGGGAAGCATTTGCCGTTTAGGACGGCCATGGTAGATAGGGTGCTTGCCATTTCTCTTTGATTTTGTGTTGGAAGGTAGGAATATCTGTTCTAACAGGAGTAAGTAGTAGATATTAAAAAAGAAAATAGATAGATAGATGGTAAATGAGAGAACCAATAGGAATGTGGATTTTAGATGCTTCTCTTATCCATATATTGTGATTCGGATGATATGGACCAATGGTTTCTTATCACTTCTCTCTTCACGCTTTCCAGCAACCAAACGAACTAAAAACAAGTTATTGGGCCAGACAGGAACGTCCAATTGGTTCAATTTTAAGGCCCGAGAATTTGGGAGTTTTCACATTTATGAATCTACTAAACTAAACTAATTCAATCTTCTAAAATAAGCTTATTTTTTTAAAAAATACTTTTGGAAAAACAGTTGTGTTTAATCAATTAATTTTAAAAGCATTTTTGAGTAGCAATTAGTGTTTGACTAAACTTTTAAAAAGTGTTTCTAAATGTATTTTTCTCAAAAGTGCTTTTGGACAAAAACTATTTTTTAGCTTCTAAAAAATTGTTTGTGCTACTCACCAGAACCACTTATTTTCTCCCAAAAACTTAGTCAAACACCTCATCTTTTCAAAATAAACACTTTTGAGAAAAAATAGGTTTGGGCAAACAAACTATAAATGGTGATGTTTACAACTTGTACAAAATTATGCCTTTCTCAACAAATACAGTGCAATATAATCAATTTTAGCAGGTTAGTTATTACGCTTTCCTTATAGTATTAACTAACTCCAAAAATCCGTCTCTAATGCCACTCAGAGAAGGATCTTAAAGAGAGTTGAAGCACTAATCAATGTAATTAATGTTACTGTATTAGGGGTTTCAATTTTAACTCTTGGGCCAAAATATATCTCGCCGAGTGAATTGTATATTACCGACCGTCCTTTAATTGTTATGTATTGTCAAATGTCTTACGAGTGCTTGAAGTATACTGCATAGGCCAATGGAGAAACTATTTTACTTTTAAAACATGATTTCCTAAAGTCAAGTCTGTAGTTACAAGAGAAGCCTTATTTTGCATTATTTGGCATATTCTAGAATGCAACTTATATTTTCAATTTTCACAGCTAAATACTTTCTTCTACCATTACTATATACTATTAATAAGTCAATTTAACACCTTAATCCATATTCTTCCACCTTTAAATACCATCAAGCACTAAATACTTTTGGCATGTTTTAGTATAGTTCTATAACAGAAGCTTTTGTTTTAGTCTCTGTTCAATCGGACACCACAGCACAAAATGAAAAAGGTGGTAACACTAATCCATTTAATATATATAACATATGTAGTTGGCTAAATTTAACTTATGGACAGCATATACATCACCAAGAAACTGCCCAGGAGACTCCAGAGTCTTTAACCCCTGATTCTACCGAGGAGCTATGACATTTCGACAAATGATTTAGCACAGGATCTGGCAAAATAGACGACTCAGAGTTGGCCATCTGATTCCACCGAGTGTAACCATGAGAAATATTCTGGCGCTTGATTGAACACAGGATCTGTACCACTAGGTGGTGACTCGAAAAGAGTAGGCTCCCTCTTCCTACCACCTCTTGGTCTAGATCGGACTATCTCATCAGCCTCTTCAAAATCTCCCTATAGAAGACAGTCAAAACACCCCAAGTCACACATCAATATTAGATGCAAGAACTGACCCGAGTGACATATTGTGCATTCAAGCAACAAATACATTCTACTTACAGGAGTATAAACATGGCAGCCTGATTTTTCATGTTTATCTCTCACGTGCTTGAAGGCAAATTTCATACCACAGCCAGAAATGCTACATAAGAATGGTTTAGCCTCCATGTGAACAGCTTTGATGTGTTGAGAAAGATTTGACCTCTGTATGTTCAAGCAACAAATATTTCAGTGAGAGCAGTGCCAATGTTTGTTGCTTAGCCGTTTATCTATTTTTCTCGCACTAGAAATGAATTAGATTCATCACACTACTGTTCCTTTTAACAGAATGAGACTTTAACTACATAAAAGAAAATGTAGTAGTCCCTTACAGTGGAGAAAGTGTGCTGACAATCCTGGAATTCACATTTTATTCTCTCCGAAACATGCCATTCTTCATGTGTGCAGAGATGCCGCTTAATATTTTTCTTCAATTGCTTGGTCCCACATATTTCACATACAATATGTTGGTGGCAACTCTCTATGTGTTCTTTGAGGCATTTCTCATTTGTGAAATGTTTCATACATCCTGGCTCTAAACACAACGCCTCCACAGACTCCAACTTAACTGCAGTGATACAGGGCAAATTAAGATGTCACAGTCAATATCAGAAAAGTAAAAAATATTAATACTTCACAGATAATTAGAATTTTGAAGTTTGACTTGCCATGGGAATCTTCATGTCTCCTTAATTTGGATGCATATTTTAACACCTTTCCACAGCCAGGTTCTGAACAGACATACTGCTTTGGAAGATCGACTTCAGGGGAGGCACACTGGTCATGCGTCTCTTTGGCATGCCGAGTCATGTTGCCTTGAAAACTAAATGAGCTTTTGCAGCCATCAATGGGACACTCAAACAACTTCCCTTGGTGCAGCAAGAGATGTCTCGTCAAGTGATCCTTTCTACGGTAGCTGGACTGGCAGTCATCGACATGACATACGAATGGCCTCTGTTCATGCAAAATATCAAAAAGAAAACATTTTAAGAATGTTTTAATCCACAGAGGTCCTAGACCAAAGTGCGTGTATGCTGGTGGAGAAAAAAGAGAAGTTTTTTTCGTAATTAGGGAGGGGGTGGAATGGGGGGAGTCTCGAACCACCAAGATTATAAGGCGTGATTGAGGCCTCACTTGATGGAGCTTCTCAGGAGGTCCCCCTTCCTGATACTGATCCAGTCAAGGAAATATACCTGCCTCGTGCATTTTGGAGTTCTTTATGTGGGATCCAATGCGTCACACCTTCACATAATTCCATAATGTTTCTCACACTACCTCAATCTGCAAAGTCATTAGTGTTAAACGCACACAAAGACAATAAATAAGAGATATGAAGGCTTAACCAATATAATCTCAAAAGATGCAACAAGACACCACACAAAAACATACCTCAAGTGAATGACTTTGCATATGCTGCTTCAAATGAGCAGGCTTCTGAAAGCTGACACCACATTCTTCACAAACATTCATTGTTGAACCCTCCTTTTTCTTTGCTTCATCTTTCCGGCTATCCATTTCATCCTATTAAGAAAACAAGACGCATTTCAGTTTTCTTTCATCTGACTAATCAAATCAGCACCCTCTCTCCAACTACACAACTAAAATTTAAGCTCAAACACCAGAAAATCAAATCTACAACTCCTCTATCCCAATTTATATTACACCAGTACTCTAAACCCCAAAATCGTTTTGGTTTAGAGTAATACACTACACATCACTTCGAGATGTTAAGGCCTAGATTGGTTTGACGAATAAGAAAAATCAATACCCTTATAAAACTCTGAATTGCTAATATGTCATAGCTATAAGAAATAGATTTTTTTTGTTTTGGGGGGCTATCAGTAGCTAGATGTTTCTTCTCTACTGATCTGGAACCCCACGGAGCTTGAGGAGCCCAGAACAGTTTAGAGAGACATTTGATCTGTGTCCATTAGCATTCAAAACAACTCATTGCCCTCGAGAGGGCTCAACTGCTTTGCCAAGATGGACTTGGGAAATAACGCATCCACACAGAACCACCAATTTAACAAGTTTATAAGTTATTCCCATATCTAACATTTCAACAACGGAAACCAGCTAAAATTACAAATTGAGCTCACTGAACAATCGACTCTCAGCTTATTACAGCAAAATCATTAAATATGGTCAATTACCAAACAAATTATTTTCCACATGCTTGTTTCTGTTATCTAAGACAATGTTTTAGAACCATTATTTATAGCCAAAACTGATCTTATTATGTACTGAGGAATTACACATCCACACAGAACCAACAAGTAACAAGTTTATAATTTATAAACATATATCTAACTTTTCTCAACAAAGCAGAACCAGCTAAAATTACAAATTTAGCATCACTAAACAATAGAATCTCAGTTTATAACAGCAAAATTACTTAATATGGACAATTACCAAACTTGTCATTTTTCCTCATGCTTGTTTCTGTTATCTAAGTGAATTTTTTTAGTATATCAATCAGTACATTATGCTAAAATGATAATAATAACAATACTAGTTTAATATAGAAATCTAAACATAACAATCCAGGTACTATTATTCCCCACATAACAATCTCTAATTACAATCCTTACATAAACTAAAACAAACATTTATCGGATTATACATTCTATGGCTAATGAAGCTACTCACTCTGTACCAATTTATATGACACACTTTGCTTATAGTCCCAAAAAAATGACACATTTACTTATTTGGTAATAATTAAACTTTAAAATTTAACTTTTACACTTAACGAGATAATTTATCAACACACAAATATGTTTGACTTGTTTTAGACCACCAGATTTCATTTATTTCTTAAACTATGTGACCAGTCAAACTAAGTCATATAAATTGGGACGGAGAGAGTAATAATTAGTGATTGTCAACTTTACACTACAAGTGATCTCAGATAAACAACCACAACACTAGATCTATATGAACAACATCATAAGACGTAATATATACTGCAAATTTATGTAAATTCACAGAAAAAAACGTACTTGATGATGAGACCGAATATGAGAGGTAATAAGGGATTTTTTTGATCGACAAAGGCCACAAAATTCACAGCAATATCTCCTTATATCTCTAAATATTACTTCTCTCTTTTCTTCTCCCATTGCGCCCAATTTCACAGCTATAAAGATCGAAACCCCTAGTTATGGTAGACTGTGGAGCTTAGCTCCTCTTTTTATATGTGTATCCAGCAACCCTAATTGCCAAATACTTGGAAATTGTTTAAATCCCCCCTCCAACTTCTAAAATGTGATACTTTCCCCCACCAGGTTATGTAGGTCGAGTTTCACAACGAATAAATAAGTGGTGTTTGTTTGGACACTTTTAAGAAATACTCAAATTCTGTGTGATTGAACAAATCTACACTATTAAATAGGAGCATATTTGGCCCGATTTGAGATTCAATAAGGATACATGTGACCCAATTTGGTAACGCCATATATATAATTTATCCTCAACTATTAAGAATAACATATGTGACTATGTGAGCCATATTGTTACCATTAGTAGTATCATATAGGTCACCATCCCAAGATAGTATTTCCTTGAAAGCATTGGCACGTTAGTCAAAGTAGTGTCATTCTATAATGCTTTGTCAATTTTATTTTACTTAAAACATATATAAATAATATTCAAACACGAACCATACTAATTACATGACAACCACTAGACAAGTGAGGTCGTTTCGTCTGATGGGTAAGCGCACCAACTTTTGCAATCGAAGTTTGATTATGGTAATGTTTTACGGTAATAAAATATTGAAAAAGTATTTTAGTATGTATAATATAAATGGTTTAGAACCATAAGTTTGAAAAAAGTTTTTTTTTTTTTTTATGTAATTTGCAACTTCTAGGTGACTTGGAGTCCGCAACTTAAGTAACCCACTTTGTGGGATTTTAAACATAAATAACCACTAAAAAAAAGTGTGTACTATTCTTGTGGCTCCTGCCCGGAAGCTTGACCATAAGCTTGACTATATTTTTCCTATCATAGTTTGTGGGTAACATATCCGTTCCTCACCATGAACTGCTTCTGCTGCAGTGTAGATACCATATTATATTAGCAAGGCCAATTTCAACCTTCCACCTTGGGAACCAAGTTGTAGTCCAATCGATTCTGTCCTGCTTTTGAGCTATGATTATACACTTCACACATCTGGTTCTAAAATCAGCAGGCACAAGGTGTATTATAAAATAAAAGTCTTTGGTAGAAGGATCATTTGCTATTCACAACAACAGACATGCATTACACAGAAACATCATACCTGACCATTCTACGCCACGGAGGTTGTTTCTGTACAGTTATCTGGATTTGAAAAAGGTCTTCAATCATCCTGATATTATAAAGTCACAAGCGTAAGAAATAGTTATGATCACACGCTTCGGGAAGTTTTCCCTTCCTCATTTGCACCAAATCCGAATAAGAAATAAAACAATGCCTGTGAAAATCCATTAATGAATCAGTATCTCCATTTATTCGAACACGGGTTTCAACTTCCCCTCCGGAGGACCGGTGTAGCTCCGCTTCAACCACCTTTGTCTTTCACCGGGACTTATACTTCATCAATGTCCTTACTGTGTTTCACGCTTTTCAGGACCTTGATCCAAGCCCTCAATCTCAAAATATGAGGATGGGATATTAGCCGCTTTCTAGTCCCTACTAGGAAAAAAGTTCGCGCCTAACCTCTATATGTCCTATTTCAGACAGCATTTAACTGTATTTTTCTTTGTTAAAATGATTTTGATCCAGCTTTCTAGTTGGGGATTGTAATGACATCACAAAATCCAGTAAAACAAACTTATTCCTAAAATTGCTCTACACCACTTGGTGCTTACCCCTATGATTATACCAGTTTTTCCTTTTCGCAATGTAATACATTGACTTGGAAGGACAAAATGCAAATTGACAAAATCTGGCAGAAATAGAACTGGAATATGTGTTTATCTGATATTAAGAGTGAGAAAACCAAGAGCTACAGTGTTAGAGATTATACACAATCGACGACAAGGGAAGATCTGTAATTTTTCAGCACATAGCACCAACTGAAATAACAAAGGCTCCTCGCAAGACATAATGAGGCTTTTGTAGACTGGAACAAACTTTCTGAACAATGGTAGTCGAAACACAAATATGACTATCAATTTTCCAAAACTAACATCAATTGTTTTTTTAAATGTAACCACCCATTAGAGCTTGGGTGAGCTTTATACCGTCATAGCAAAAAAGAAGGGGGGCTAAAGCCTAACCTCCATTACAAAAGAAGGATGAAGAGTCATCCTTGTACATATAGGGGAGCTAACTGGCCATGCTACACACCAAGTTCACCCCTTCAGAAACACTTTAACTAACAAAAAAATAATAGACTTGTCAAATCTTTGTGAAGGGGAAAGTTCCGAAGGCGAAACCCCCCACCTGTACCAGAGGCCCCTTGGCCAGGTGGGATGTAAATCGAGGGATATGCGCGAGTGGCAGCCCTGCAAGGGAGAGGACCAACGGGACACGAACCCAGCAACAGCCCTTGCAATATTTCAGCAAAGACTGTCACCACACGGATTCGAACCCGCGACGTCGGAGTGGTTGTACCCCAATCACCTTGCCACTTACCAACTCGCCTGTGCCCCTAGGGACTTAGACTTGTCAAATCTAATCCTAAAGCTAGGCAATTGACTCTTATCCAAGTGAAAAGGTCCCCTTGCCTCTCTAGGAATATTGTGGAAGTTAAAATACATAAAAGATTCACCTTTCATAGAAGCATTATTGGCTAAGCTATCAGCTACTTCATTAGCTTCCCTAGTAGCATTTGCTAGGTCAAGGATTTGAGATATATCATCAATAGTGTGCTTGAGCCTCTGATTGTTCTTCTGTGGCTTTGTAATCATATCTTTGATAATGGATAATACACTTCTAGGATGAAACCAGTGTAACCATTCTGCAAGAATCAATTGCCCTTTTATTTTTGTCAGTTTGCAGAATATTCCAGATTACAAGACCTGGAGCCTCTTGAATGATTTCCATCTGAGGAAGTCAATTAGCTCTGCCTCAGGTATGTAACAGTTCTAGTTCAAATTGTCATTGTCCTCATGGATCAGTAAAACTCTCTAAAATTGGAATAACAAAGTCACCCTCTCTGCTTTCCCATCCATTTTCATCGTCCGCCATGTCTTCACTTTCATCCTTCACTTCCCTTTCCCAACTCTCTCGTATGGCGGTTTCCCAACAAGAGAAGCTCCAACATCTTTCTTCTTAAATCATAAATTGGGTTTGGCTCAATCAAACACCCTTTACTATATGCTTCTCTAAGAAAAACAATCTCAGTTACCCCTTTAGTAGATATATAAAATATCCTCGGATGCTTCAACAACAGCTCACGAATATTAACTTCAATACCAAGATCCTTCTTAAAATGTGCCAACCTCTCAACCGGTACCAACTTCTCAACAGTCAAGCTCAAAATTTCATGAATAATTGCGACAGCTCGCTTCTCATACCGCTCAACCCCTCCAAAAGTATGCTTTTGAGCAACTGCTGATTCTCTTTCGTAAGGCTTAACATAAGGAAGCCTTTGCCAGTTTTTCAATTTCTCCCTAAAAGCAGGTTCTAGCTTAAACCCAGAGAGCACAAATATAACCGCTTCCCCATTGGCTAAAACTAATACCGAATGCCCTTTCATCAATCATCAGTTTGCAGAAACTTTCAGCTTACAATACCTGGACTCTCTTCACTGATTTCCATCTCAGATAGCCAATCAGCTCTGCTTAGTCGGAACTGTCATTGTTATCATCAGCAAAACTCTCTAAAATTGGAATAACAAAGTCACCCTCTCTGCTTTCCCATCCATTTTCATCATCTGTAATGTCTTCACTTTCATCCTTCACTTCCCTTTCCATTCCCAACTCTCTCGTATGGCGGTTTCCCAACAAGAGAAGCTCCAACATCTTTCTTCTTAAATCATAAATCGGGTTCGACTCAATCAAACACCCTTTACTATATGCTTCTCTAAGAAAAACAATCTCAGTAATCCCTTTAGTAGATATGTAAAATATCCCAGGATGCTTCAACAACAGCTCACGAATATTAACTTCAATACCAAGATCCTTCTTAAAATGTGCCAACCTTTCAACTGGCACCAACTTCTCAACAGTCAAGCTCAAAACTTCATGAATAATCGCCACAGCTCGCTTCTCATACCGCTCAACCCTCCAAAAGTACATTTTTTTCTAACAACTGCTGATCTGGATGCCAACTCATCACATCTTTTAGATGGTTCCATGGGTTCAGTTGTTTGCCGATTCAAGTGATACATGAGTTCTCTTTTGTAAGGCTTAACATAAGGAAGCCTTTGCCAATTTTTCAATTTCTCCTTAAAACCGGGTTCTTTCACAAACCCGGTAGGGAAATGAATAGGAAATGCATATTTGACCTCAAATTCACTTAACCATTTCTCAGTATACTCCTTTTTCCTCCAAGATTCAATCTTTGCAACACCAAAACTCTCATCAGTGTCATTTAGCCCATTTCTATCAATAAATTCAACAACTTCCAAATCTACCATCCTAAAAACTTCATCATACTTAATTATTATTGAGTCCCTGAAGTTTTCAGGCAAACCCAATTCAGTCCTCATTACTCTAAGTGCATGCAAATGTATTGTACCATTAACAGACATCATTAAAATCTTCCTTAATCTCATCACATTCTCATCTTCATTTTTTAACACAACATCATTTTCTTGGTTCAGTAAAATGACAAATTTGTCCCTAAACTTACAACATAAATTTCGTTTAAAAGGATGTGTAAATACCTCGAAAATATGAGGGTATTTTTGTAAAAGATCACCGGTGGTAATGGTGTTAATACCGGCATGTGGGGCCCATTTGGAGAGTGATTGAACTGAGACAAATGGCCCGCGTTTTTTTGTATAAACGATGTTGTAGAGGTTGAGGATGAGTTGGAGTTTTCGGTATTGGGTTGTGACTTTGTCGAGATTCGGGTCGCGGGTACGGTTTTCTAGACGGGTTTGGGCTGTGTTTGCGGGTTTTTTCCAACGGGTTTGGGTTGTGGAATTGAATGGCCCGAAGGAAAGTGGAGTGTTTGATGAGGATATATTCGCCGGTTTCTTCCACCGGAGTTGTAAAATTCTCATTTTTATGTCACGGTGGTGGTGGTGGTGGCGGCTATGGCCGTCAAGGGTGTAGACATTTTAATTGGAATTTGGTTTGGGAAAATAGGAGAAAATCATAAATATAGTCCATTATGTTTGAGGGCAAGTTCAATATAGGTCCTAAAGTATATATTAAAGAGTTTTAGTTATCTGAGTTTGTAAAAAATTAGCTCTTTTAGTCTTTGTCAAATAGTTAACAATTTATATTCATGAGATTTGACCGAAATAATAATAAAAGTACAAGATAATAAGGGATATAGCTAAATAAACTGGGGGGGGGGGAGAGAATTTTATTGTTTTTCAATCAATGTACAAATGAACTGAATTGACTTCTTATTTATAAAAGAAAGTATTTGCGAGGCTTATAAGTTGTTCACGAGTTGCTTACTTGAGCTACATGTTTGAGCTACTCGCAAGCTGCTTATTTGATTACAAGCTTGAGGAAGTTCGTGCAAGGTTTTTCAGGAAACTGCCTGCATGAGCTACTTGCAAGTTGTTTGCTTGATTGCAAGCTTATCCAGGATATTGCGGGAGAGTAGGTGAAGTCGTCTTTCTTTCCGGCTCCCATATTGGTTTGTCTTAATGCCTTAAGAGAAGGAGATGAGCATATTTATGTAATTACGATCTTTGTTGGTCGTCGTTCCGATCATAATTACAAAAAAAATCAGTCCCACTATAATTTCAGAAATAATAAAAATAAATATTTAAAAAGTCTCATTAGATCTTAAAATATATATCACAAAAAATGCATTTGATACTAAATTTTTTTTTTCCTTCATCTCAATTTATGTGTCACCTTTCGAATTTGGAAATTTAAATGAATTTTTCTTTGACAATAATTTTTTTATATATCTTAAAATATTTTAAATTATTAATTATTATGATATTTTTTATATAGCTTTTAAATATATAAATTTTATTTTAAAAAATTGAAAGATTTCGGGTGTGAATGGAGGGAAATTAAAGAGGGTATTTGGAACGTAGAGTATCATTTTTGTCCCCTCCCCAACATTTGCTCGAAAGCTGGAGAGATGGCTCTACTGTTCACCACCACTCCCACTACTCGTCTCTCTACTTCTTCCACTTTTGCTCACCCATGTTAGTATCCATCTCACCTCTCTTTTATGTGTATTAATAGTTCCTCTCTGGTGATTTCTCTTTCTACAGAGCTTATTGTCAGATTCTAAATTCTGGGTTTTTCTTCTGCTTGCTTGCATTTGTTTTGTGTTGTATTGGAGTGGAAGATGAGCTTGGTTTAATATGTTCTTTTGCTCTTCATTCTCTTTAGTTTTAGTTGTTTCCTTGTAAAGTTTGTAACTTTGGATGAATCATTTAGGGTCTTTACCAGAACTCGAATGAGTTAGCCTTTTGTCATCCCCTACGTTGTCAATTTGAATTTTAGGTCAGTATGTGGGGATTACAATTGTACCCAATACTCATTGTAACAATGTCTAGTGTATGTTTCAAATGTTTTTGCCATATATACATAGTAACAAGTTGTCCTGGATGGATTTGATGCCGTAAAGGTGCATCCTTTATCTGTATTGTGTGGAGGTGGTGGATTCAAGATTTAACGTTTATGTGTTTCTACAAGGATCTAAGTAATACTACAGTAATAACTTAGTTCACAGTAAAATATTTAGTAGATTTCTTAATACATATATATACATAGTTTGAACAAAAACTACACATGAACCCATAACCAGGCCTCTCGATCCGCCCCCGAGGCAGAAGAGGGTAGCAGATCAAGACCTACCTTTTATGCTGGTCTGCACAATCTGCAAAATGTGAGGTTAATGTATCGCATTTGTTTTTTGTTCATCCTTCTCCAGTGAGGCACAGTCCTTAAACCTTTCCATGAAATGCTCAATTTTCATTATCATGCATCTGCAACATCTTGACTATTCTTGTACCTCTGTGAAAATCAGTAGTTATATTTGAAACCTGTCACCTGGCCTTCACTAATAAGTAACAAAAGAACTTTAGAGCAAAGTTAAGTCAGGATCAAGGGCATGAAATCGAAGAGATTGTTTTCTAATATTCCTCTTTGCTGTTCATGTTATACACCATAAGTGGTACCGAACTTTGTAATCCATTTTGTATTAGTCTCCAGGTTTTGCGACGATCACATTGTTTTGCAACCAAAGTCATATGTCAGTTACTATATTCAATCATCATTTATCATCAAAGAGAGAGGTGCCTTGATTGCTAAGGCAGCTTCTGATATTGATAGTGTGGATTCTGATAATCTGGAGAGTGATGAGGAAAGTGTGTCCATAGATAACCTGCCATTGGAGTCTAAGCTTCAGCTGAAGCTTGAGCAGAAAATGAAAATGAAGCTGGCAAAGAACATCAGATTAAGAAGGAAGAAACTTGTTAGGAAGCGCCGCTTAAGGAAGAAAGGGCGATGGCCACCTTCAAAGTTGAAGAAGAACAAGAATGTGTAATCTTTACCTCAAAATGTTTTGCGGGATTTCTGAATTCGGAATGTATCTCTTTGTAACCATAAAATCAGTATCTTCTACTTGGTAATAGAAAATTAAGGATTAATTAGCTTCTAGTCCAGTTTGATTTCAACATTTTTATGGTATAGATTGGTGTTGGAGTTTGTACCTTAGTTGATACTTGATAGAGAAGGTTCTTTTTATTCCTTTTGATGTTGATTCTGAATTTTTTTCATGGAAAGAATGTTTTTAGAGGCGGAGCTAGGATTTTTAGTTTATGAGCTTAGGAGAACGGTGCTAATTGACACCTTTGATAAGTAGAAAATAAGAATTAATAGGATTTGAATGATATTTTCCAGTAGTTTGTATATAGTTCAGTTAGGCTCCCTAACATTGGCATTTCCTAATAGAAGGATTTTTCCTTATGAATGTCCTTTACTTGCGTATGTTATCGACTCAAACTAGTTCAAGACGGGAAGAATATGTGAATCGATTGAATGCGAGGAAGCTCACACGATCTTTTCTTATTAATCATTCATCTAAAATTCGCCCATTTTCTTTGTTCAATCTGAAAAGGACGGGAATGGGGACTGTTCCAAAGAAGTTCAATAGCAAGTGCCTTAAAGGTGCAATTAAAAGCGACTAAAATGGAAAACATCAAGAACTATAGACCCATGAAAGCTAGATGAAAGTGACATTATTCACTATTGGCATTTTCAATGGTACATAGTTTTAGAATGAAGATTCAAGGTCAGAAGCAGTTGCTGCAGTCCTTAATGCTGGTGGATTTTTTAACAATTCCAATGAAGTGATAGAATATGGTAAGAGTCCAACATCCATGTTTTCAAATACTTCAACATCCGTGTCTTCACTAACTTCTTCGAGCATCGTTTTAACTAGTGATACCTGCATAAAATAACAAAAGAAGATTTCAAGGAAAACAGTCACCAAATCAAAGGAAATGATCAGATAAGAGGTTGTTTGTACATTTTTAGGATATGTGAAAGAATTCTCAGCCTTCACACTGTTAGATGTTAATATAGTTTTTGTTGCCCCAGAGCGCTGCAATGTGTTCTCCGATCCACAGATAGAGATATTAAGAGTAATTGTGCTACTCCCAAAGTTCACAACCTGAAAATTTTGACTTTGACAAATTATGAGTCATGTATGTAAATTAAGAGAAAAAAAGAAGACAACTGTGTCATGAAATAACAGATGGAGACTAAGTAGCGTTTGGACATAAAAAGTGATATTTGAAAAAAAGTTAGAAAAAGGTATTTGGAAGTTGAAGTTGTATTTGGACATGCATTTAACTTGGGAAAAAGCAAAAGTTCAGTGAGTGGAAAAAAAATCACTTGAAGAAATGGTCAGAACTACATTTTTAAACTTGAAACTCATCTTTGAGAAAAAAATCATAAAATTGGTCCAATATATAACCAAAACGTGTTTTGAAATTCTTTTTCTGAAAAAAAGGGGAACAAAATTCATGTCCAAACGGGCCCTAAGTAGTGCATCTGCAAAATGAACTGCTTTTGATTGTAGCAAGTATGAACTCAGGCTGAACATCATATAAATCTAGTAACAAATGTAAAAGAGAAATCCTCATAAGGATTCCGAGCATTATAACCTATAAAACAAGAGCAATCTTAGTTTGTTGGTCCATTCTTAGGTGTTCACAGAGTCCAATGTGATGTATATGAATCTAGATAGTGTAAGTCTTGAGAGCGCTAATGATAACCGTCAAGAAAATGTCCACCTTTATTCTTAAGTACTCATTCTTATCAGTCTCATTTCGCCAGGTGATGGCAGATGCTATTAGTGAATTCGAAGGATTAGCTTGGAGTGTTGAATTTAGAAGAGTTGCGCCATTTGACTCTTTGAAGAGGTGCTGCATCCAATATCTAGGGATTCCATAAGCCTGTGAAGAATCGAAAACAATCGCATCTGCTTTCCACCTAAACGAAAGAACATTATTTTGCAGAGATGATTCGATTTTGAAGAAAAAGGAGAAGAGTCAGAGCAGAAGAAACTGAACTTACCCCCAGTCGTTGGTGTTAGCAAATAGGGGTGCATAACTTGCCATTTCGATTACATCACTGCATGAGGATAAATACAGGTTATCGTCAAGCAATGAGATCATACGATTTTTTATTGACATATTTTATTTTACCTAGACATATAATGTCGAAATACACTAGTTGATATATAATACCACAAATGGCAAACACCTGTTCTTTTCTACTCCAATAAGGAATCCAGCTTCACCCAGTGCTGCTAAAAGATTACCGTTTCCAGCATCATCATGCGCAGCATACTCACTTATAAAAGCCTATAAACATAAACAATGTACATAAGCACCATTCAAAACAAAATGCATTAAATTAATCATCAAAGAGGACATTTAACCCACCTTTGGTCCACTGCGCAGTGCACCATCGAAATGGTTGGCATTGGAGAACATATAACTTGCACTGGTATAAATCTAACCATAGAAACACCACAAGTTAAGAGCTCATTTAAAGACATGAGGTAAACAAAAGTCAAAGCTCTCAATGTACATTCTTACATGAAAATCATATAAATCAGCAGGGTGATCCAATGCTTTGGAAGAACCATCACAGTTGGAGATTATCTTAATATCTGGGTAGGCTTCTTTGATTGCCGAATAGAACTTGAGGTAATTTCCTGAATCATAATACCAGGATTTCAGGCCTCGACTCAATCCTCAAAAATTCTTCTGAGGCTATGAAACCCGTGGAACTATAAACAAAAATGTAAAGGGATGTCCCAACTACAAAGTTATGCATGTATTATTCTTTATGCATATTATAGATTATGACCCAATGAAACAAAGAACAAAATTTGTTCTGCCAAATACAATGAGGTCTACATACCAAGGTAATATGGCTTATTACAATCCTCATTTCCAATAGCAACATATCTCAAATCAAAGGGCTCTGGATGTCCCATTGCAGCTCGAACCGAACCCCATCTTGAGTTAGGAGCACCTCTCGCAAATTCAAGACCATCTAAGATATCCTGGACAACAAAAAAGATATGCTTATATATAATAAGAAGAGTACTTAATATGCAATATCCACAGTTAAAGTTGCTTCCATAACTCTTAAGGTTTGACTTGCATCTGTTACATAAATGGATCAGCTTAAAGAAACATAGGCCAAGTGATGCTTCAATTCCAAGGATTATAGGTATCAAAAGTGAGGTGAACTTTTAGCGTCTAAAGGGCAGGCACCCTAGGAATTGAAAAAATAGAGATTTCAAAGCTGACAGAAGAGGAAATTACCATGGGAAAAGAAAGACCACTCTTAGAAAATCTCGTACCAATATGCCTCTACGTTTTAGTGGAGCACTGGGAATATGTATAAGTTGTATGTCCCGAATTTTTTACCATCAAATTGATCTTTATAGAAAATATATGCTTTTAAGTTCTTAATCAGATTTAGCAAGTATTGTCCAAGTCATGTGTATGCGGGGGGGGGGGGGGATTCAGGAAACCTACTTCCACGAAAGGTAAAATACTGGAAGTGTCAACTTGATCGTTGTGGCTGATTCCTGGGAATAATTGTAGAGAAAACTAATTAATTGCATGAAGAGAACACAGACTAAAAGAAAATAATAATGCATATTAGAAAGTTGAGGAGATACCGTTGTTGAAAACCCAAACTGGCAACACACGCAAGTCCTCGGAAAGCTGCAGCAAGAAAGGACTCGAGTAAGGCACATGCATAAGTATACAATATTCATGTTAAAGACCATTTGCAACAAATTCAGGCGAGCAAAGAATGTTACTTGAAGAAACTCAAAATGACCAAGCCCATCATCAGTCCAGTACTTCCACTTATCACCGTAATGACCAGGCCTCTCTTCCCATGGTCCAATGGTTTCTTTCCACCGAAATGCATTTCTTAAATAGTCACCTTCGACAAAACAGCCCCCTACAGACATGTATAGTGATAAATTTATCCACATTGAACAATAGCATCAAAGACGCTCAAATGGAAGATGTACGTACAGATAGATAGGGAGGAAGTTCACATAAGCATGCGAGCAAAACTGAAACCTTATAAGATAAGACATACAGCACAATCTTGGAAGAGTAAGTGGTTCAATTGACGAAGAATTTTCTTGAAGATTTGTCTAGCATACATCTCCCATATCCAGCAATATACTTACATATTATAGACCAGTTGATTAAGGTTATAAATGTGCTTAAACAGAAATTATTAACAGATCAAAAGAGAGCTCTCGTATTTTCAAAAAGCAGAACAACCAGAAAAGGAAGGAGAAGACAAAAATGTCTGGATTCCATGCTTGTTGTTAATTTCATCGTCATGGTACCTTAAGGAGGCCAATGCTGAGAAATCAGAAGTTGAACTCAGATAATATTACTTTCGTTACCACATTAGATAAAAATTAAACGAGCAATATGATATAAACTCTGAAAGACTTCAGAAACTAATCCTCTATCTAACAGTTCATCCCCCATATGTGAACTCATTTATAAATTTAGATAAGATCATAACCTTTAACAAAGACAGTCCTTAATTTCCAGCAAATTACTTGGTCTCCAGTTGGTTGGAGAATAAATTAATGGAAAAGATTCTTAGAGTATGTAAATTTCTTATTTCCAGGCATACCAACATAACTTTTCTCATTAGTGAATACTATTAACTTTATTATTACACTACTGTAAAGCATAATTTCCAGTTATGTTCAATTACTTTAAGGAGTAACTGATATTTCGTGGCTTTAAGGCCTTTTTTTGAGTAAGTATCATTCTTTTATGATAATACAACAACAACAACATACCCAGTGAAATCCCACAATTGAGTGGCAAAGTCAAATAACTAGCAGTTGTGAAATACTAACTCTGATTCTATTATTAATATAATGCCTTGCTCCATCAGCTGGTAATGTTACATGATCCACATAAACAGGTTTATTTTCAGGAATACCTGGAAATCTGAGGAATGCTGGTTTCAAATCTTTAAGCATTCCAAAAAGGTCGTTCCGGAAGCCATGCCCCTGCACCAAGAAATCGCTGGAGAATCACACTTATGACACGAATAAATCAACAGAACACCCATCCAAAAGTGAAAAAAAAACTAGAAAGCAAATAATGATATCAATCCCTTATATTAAGTTAAATTATTTTCTTAAAAGTTACCGATAAATTCAAAAAATACATACGTTGTATGTGTCCAGAGGCATCAATGATACTTGATCAAACCATATAACACCCTTTGTAGTTGATCTCAGTTCCAGTCTTGAATTGGGATCTGTTCCTTCAGCTTCCAACAAAACCAACATCTTTGTCCAATTCGATACATTAGCAGCTCTGCAAGAACAATAAAGAATGAACTGTAAGAAAGATTCAAACTTTGTAGAAACATTGGTGTGAAAAATTGGAAACATAGACAACTAAATATATAGCATATGACACTTACATTACAGTAGTAGTAGCCAGCTTCTTTAGTCCATTTGAACCGGTCAAAGCTACTGATAGATTAATTGGTTCTTCTGAACGCACATAAAACACCAGTTTGTATCTCTTTCCCTGTTCAATATTCTGCAGGAAAGCATAAAAATAAGGACAACAAGTAACAAGGACACAACAAACTCGTGAGTATATAGACATAGAACTGCTAATCTAATATCATAACCTAAACAAACAACCAAAGCAAAAAATAAAAAGGAAATTAGCCAATAGTATACGAAAATCTAATTTACCATATAATTTTAGTGGATATCAACATGAGAACTGAAAATACAAATGAAGCAATTCTGATGTGCTACTGCTATTGCCAGAATAGTGAGCATTTTTATGGTGAATCTCTACGAACGGAACATAGAGACCATGAAAAATACTACTCCGTAGTAGAAAAAGAAAAGTCTGTAAGATACCATGCCCCAGAATCCAGGATTGTAGACACCAACTCCTCCACCTGGACATATATTGGCACCTTCAATGTCACAAAGCACTTGTACTCGCAGTGCAACTTTATTACGAACAAAGCATGATGAAAGATCAGTTGATACGATCACAGAAGAATCATCCCCAATTATAGCCCAAGGTTCAATGATAGATGGCACAAATGAGCCTCCAGATTCGAAACCTGAAAGTGTTTTTTCCAAGAAAACTAAGATTAAAATTAAAAACAAGAGTATTTAAGAGGCAAAGCATATGACTATACATGACTGATAAATCAATTTATATTTTAAGGGCCTTATTTCTATAGTCACCAAAGTCTTGCTATCAATCAAAAAGCATAACTGTTGAACCATAGTACCATACTAGTACATATAAAATTCTCCAATTTGATATATTTCCTTTTCTAAATCAACCATAATTGAAGTTCACCTCTGTTGCTAACAAGTTCAGCCCACAGTCCACCAGCTCCAGCATGATTGATTTCCTGAAACAAAGTACCGAAGGTGTTATAAAATATCATATGGACACTATATACTTATCATGGGAAAATGCATCTCATTTTATTTTCCAACAGTCTGGAGATAGTTTCCAACTTATGCTCGTAGAATAAAATAGGTTGGACTTCCAGCCAGATAGTTGGAGAAATGTGAATGTTGACACAAGATTAGGTATTAAAAGCACTTATTAAATGTCCAATCTCATATCAGTGGGAGTTAATGCGCAAAACAATTTTTTTCCGAGGTACAATGTTATAATTCTACATATCATTTATGCACCAACAGTCAGCTGGTAACGAAGAAGTCTGCATAAGAAAGAAAAGAAAAGGACAGGTAGACACCTAAAACACAAAAACAGTTATGTACAGAATATATGAGGTGAAAGCTTCTTATTTTTCAGTAGAATTGAAACACCAAAATGACTTAACTCACCTCAAAGAATATTCCAAATAGAGTATCCGGTATTTTCCTTGCTGATGCTTCCGATGCATTTACAAACAGTAGGACTGCCTGGTTTGTGTCAATCCCACTTGCATAACATTGGTATTGGATCGATATCCCAAACAGAACTAAAAGGAGAATGCAACAACGGGAGCGGCTTGAATCCATATCATTTCACACTGTTCAATGCTTCCGGAGACTATTCAAGCTTTAACAAAGATACTAATACATAAGATTTTGGTCAATCAAAGAAGAGAAGTAAAGCCTATTTAAGCTTTAACAAAGATATACTAATACATAAGATTTTGATCAATCAAAAGAAGAAAAGTAATGAAGTCGCTAACTTTTGCAACAACGTAATGTCATCAAGAGATAGGAACACTAAGATGATTGTTCAAACAAATAACAGTAAGTGTCAGTCTGTATGGATTTTCCACTTGTCACGAACAGTCTTAGTGGAAGTCAAAGAATACATCTGAAAAAAATCAAAAATATTTTTTAGTATGGACGGATGAGTAACGGCTAATTCACTAATCACTAATTTACATATTATTCAAGTTACTGGTCAAGCTTTGACAGACTAAACCATAAATCCGAGAATCCAGAGGGCACTCTAGTAGGCTGGATTCATAGGAGATATAACAGTTCAAAATCCAAAGAACTAGTACCACATTCAATGAGTGGGTCGCGAACAGTGATTTGGTTGATGATGAAGAAAGAGAATTATTGGTTCGGTTCTCCAACCTAACGACAAAAAATATGATTGATCAAATTCTACAGAGTTGTATTGGACATACTAGCTAGTGTAATATTTTGCTCTTTTAAATAATTATATTCTCTTTACTAACTCTCCCTTGTTCCTTTCCAAGATCTCAACAATCATAAGTGAGCACCAACATGACCTTGGTCCATACTTAAAACTAGATAAATAAAGGAAGAAAAAGAGGAAAAAATAAAATAAAATAAGTCTATGGCTTCTCACTCAAGCATTAACTCATCTAGTCAATGAAAAGAGAAAAGCTTTAAATTTTCTTTTAGTTCTCATTTTCCAGTAAATCCAAACAAAGGTAAACTTCAACTTTTCTTTCCCCTTCTCCTCCATTTGCTTAGTTTCTCCTTATTTAATGTCTACATGAGTGAAACAAGGGAGGTGGAGACTAGGGGCAACTACAAGATACCTACAAATCAAACAATTAATTCAGTATATTAAACTAGAAGAACATCAAAAGGTTGTGAGATTACAATAAATCAACAAGAATTGCTGAACACATGCGAGAAAGTAACAAACATTAAAAAATGGAAAAAACATACTATACAAAACAGAAAATTATTAGTTGCAAGAAACAATGAATAAACACAAAAAGGTGAAAACTTCATTTAGTTTCACCTGGAAATGCCCAACTCCACAAGCACAAAGCACTATTCTGGACTTTGTAAATTAGTGGGAGAAATCTTTTACAGTGAATAATGAGAGATGAGTTAATTATACAGTAATCTAACTGATCAGAAACATGCAGAGTATGAATTGTTGTGTAATCATTCAAGATTTCTTGTATATTTGCATGTATATATACTCTATAGAGAGAGTTGTTGCTTGAAAGATGTAAACAATTCAAATCTTGAAATTACCTTTGCTTTCACGTTAGCAATTTTTTATTTTTTGTTCCCTATGAGTGGCAAATGTTTTTAGAGACTAATTTACGGTTTGGGTAAGTTTCTAAAATTTGCTTATTTTAAAAAATATTTTTTTTAGCATAAATAATTTATGTTTAACTAATTAATTTAAAAAGTATTTTTGAGCAGTGTTTGGTCAAATGTTTAAAAAGTGTTTCTAAATATATTTTTCTCAAAAGTATTTTTTTTAAAAATGTTTCTGGGCAAAAATTAAATAAGTATTTTTTCAAAAAATAAATATTTTTGAGAGAAAATAAGCTTGGCCAAACATGCTTTAACTAGTGTCACTAATCCCTTGAAAGTTGCTCTTCCGTGGACCCCACTCTTCAAATTGTTTCTTTTACTATACTATACATTTGCTAAAAATTAATTTACTTTATGTATATATTGATAATGTATGTATACCTTTTTTATACCATATATAATTAGGTTTAATAAGGTAATAATAACCTATTATATTTGATTAAATTAGATTAATAGTATAAAACAATAATAATTTCTAAAACAAGCCTGATATGATAATTTGAAAGATAAAATAATAATCAGTTATATCTAATTAAATTAAATTTAGTATGTACATTTCTTTATGTAACTTAGTTTTGCTAAAACTTCAACTGTACTAATAAAATTTAAGCAAGTTTTTTTTTTTAAATAAACTTACCTGAGCATCACTCTATCAAAAACTTTAAAAATCACTATTATATTTTAATTTCAAATAAGCTTAGAGGGGTTATAAATATCTTTTAGTACCAAATCCATTAAGATTTGATTATTTGAAACTTTTATACTCATTTTGCTTTATTTGGATTAACAAATTTGAAGTACTAGATAAAGAAATACAAGATCATAACTAACTTAAGTGATTAAGTGAAGAAAAATACTGAAATTGCAATATATGGAACAAAATAACTACTTTCCGCTTATTAATGGGGAAAAGGAAGATAAATATTTAGTATGAAAGTGGGACCACACGGAGATTCTGTTTGTTTTGAGATCATAAAGAATCTTGGAGGCAAATCATGAATGATTGAATAACCACTCTAACTCCTACAAGAATTTTAAGGTAAAGTGTAAAAGTAAGATTGAATAATTAAATAAGACACCATGAGTGCCATTATGATGTTGGAAAATAGATTATAAGTGTTTGCGTCTACTCTCAAGACAAAGTACAAGTAATTTATCTATAATCTACTTAATTTTTCTTTGGATATTAAATTTTTAAATCTTTTACAATTACCAGAGAACTCAATAAAAAAACTAACATATTTGATTCGAGATCTCATTTAGTATATAAATGACATTACTAATCTCTTTATAATCAATAAAAGAGTCATTGCACAATAATCAATTGTGTTTTGTGACTCGCAAACGACATAGTCCTGATTGAAGAGACTCGCAGCGGAGTGAACGCTAAGCTGGAGGTTGGAGACAGACTCTGGAGTCTAAAGGGTTCAGGTTGAGTAGGACCAAGACATAATATTTTGGTGTGCAAGTTCAGTAACGGGAGCGACCTTGAGACAGACGTGGAGGTGAGGCTTGATACTTAGGTCATTCCAAATAAAGAAATTTTCAAATACTTCGGGTCTATTATCCAAGTGGATGGACAGATTGATGACAATGTCACACATCGTATTGGGGCAGGGTGGATGAAATGGAGGCTCGCATATGGAGTCTTATGCGATAAAAATGTGCCACAAAAACTTAAAGGCAAGTTATATAGGGCAGTGGTTAGACCGACTATGTTTGTATGGGGCGGAGTGTTGGCCAGTCAAGACTTCACACATCCAAAAAATGAAAGTTGCAGAGATAAGGATGCTGAGATGGATGTGTGGGTATACAAAGAGGGATATAATTAGAAATGATGATATCCGGGACATAGTGGGACTGGCATCGGTGGAGGATAAGACGTGGGAAGTGAGGTTGAGATGGTTTGAGCATGTGCAGATGAGAGACACAAATGCCCCCAATGCGGAGGTGTGTGAGGTTGGCTATGAACGGGTTCAAGAGGGGTATAATGCCCCAATGCGGAGGTGTGTGATGTTGGCTATGAACAGGTTCAAGAGGGGTATAGGTAGGTCGAAGAAGTATTGGAGAGATGTGATTAGATGGGATATGAAGCATGTGCAACTTATTGAGGACATGACCTTAGATAGGGGGTTGTGAAGGACACGGATTATGGTAGAAGGGTAATAGGTAGTCAAGCGTAGTCCTACTCATGCTTGCAAACTGGTATTTGTAGTATTATTACTGTAGGTCCGCTTAGCCTATCATACTAATAGGCGCAGTATGTCTTTATAGTCTTTTGTAGTTTGATTTATGCTGTTATGTATTCTTTATTGTACTTTGTTTAGCTTATTTATCTGCGCTAGTTACTGCTTCCTTTTTCAGAATGCGCTATCATGACTTATTCAATTTTGATATCAACATTTTCATAATGCTTTAAAAAATAATTTGACCGGATCTGACCGTTGCTCTTGCTTTGCTTGTGCTTTTGCTTTACTTGTGCTTATGTTTTGTCTTGAGCCGAGTGTCTCTCGGAAAAAACCGCTCTACCTATCAAGGTAGAGGTAAGGTTTGCGTACACTCATCCTCCCAGACCCCACGTTATGGGATTTCACTAGATATGTTGTTGTTGTTTTGAGGGTCGTTGACTATTATTTTTTTCGCTTCTATACTTTTTGATAAAACTATACTTTTATCGAATAAGATAATATTTATAGAACTAAATGAGGAATATAATAAAAATTATTATAAAATTGACAAATTGGTCAATTGCAACTTTTTGTTTCAGAACTGATGAATGGACATTGGACTATATATGAATCAAACAAACTGTGAAACTTTATTACTTTAACATTAATTCTTTTAATTATAATTTCTAAATCTATTTATTCTCTCACTCTTTACTTCTTTATCTTATTTAAGCTATTCTTTAAATGCAAAATTATTTCACACTTATTTTCTTAAACTACTCCTATCTTTTTCATATTTAACATTGTACAAACTAACTACTCCATCCATTTCAAAATATTTGTCTTACTTTTCATTTTAATCGGTTTAAAAAAGAATGATTTTTTTTTTTGGCAACTCTTTAATTTCAATTTTTCACATGACATGTTTAAGACCATAAGATTAAATGACATTTTTATATATTATACACATCTTTAATTTAAGACCACAAATTTTTTTTTTTTTTTACCTTTTTAAGCATCATGTCAAAATCATACAATTATTTTAAAACGGAGGGAGTATATACACTCTATGTTAGCTAGTCGAATGCATGCATGTTATTATAGAGATATTACTCCTATTAATTATTAGATAGTGAAGATAATTTTAACAATATAAGGTTCATCATTTAAAAGAAGTATCTATCCAAGTATAATTATTTTATGTAGACTAGATTAAAATCATCATCATCATTTAAAAGAAGTCATAAAAACATTTAAATAATACAATTATTCATTTATAGAAGAAGAAAAAAAGGGAAGGAAAAAACACATCTGAAAATTGGAGTTGGCACGTGCCAAAGATGTTAATTATTTTCATTTTCAAAATCTCTAAGACACACTGTACTATTTATAAGTATCCCAAAAGCTGTCAACTTCACAACACACTTTTAACCCCAAATTTTTCTACATTTTGTGTCTCCTTTGCTTCAAGATCCTTTTCCCAATTTTCTCAGGTAATTTTCCTTTTAAATATCCTTTATTTTTACTAAAAATCTTCAATTTGAGACTTATTGTAATTGTATTTTTTTCATTATTTTTTTTGTCTCTATTGTCACTGTACTAAATCTGACTATATGTAGGATTTATTTTCCAATTCTTGAGATGGGTTAGCTTATTTTGTGCTTTTGCATGTGTTTTTTTTTCTATAAATCTTGGTGGATTTGAACTGGGTTTTCTAGGGGTAGTTCAATTTAGGGCTTGTTCCTGTTCATTTCCCTAAAAGATTGAATTTTTATTTAGATTTTGCAGTCAACTTACTGTGGGAAGCTATTCTTGAGTATACAATTTGAATCTTTGGAGGTTAGGTGAGGGTTTTTTGACTTTTTATTGGTGCATGATGTACAAGAATGGTTTTTATGATGGTTTTAACTTTTTTGTTTGCTTTAGGAAATTGGAGATTTATGCATGGATCTAAGTGGTAATTGGCAGGAGTGCTGAGGTTGGAATTTGGGTTATTGATGTGAGTGAAAGTGGTGATTTTGTTGTTGTGGTTGTCGATTTTCGATTGAAATGGAGCAAGGCTTTGGTTCAGACTCTGTTCCCCCAACGGGGCCTATTGACAAATCTAATGTTTTGGATGTGAAGCCTTTAAGATGTCTTGTCCCTGTATTTCCATCCCCAAATGGAATGTCATCTGTGAACACTCCTCAACCCTCACCTTTTGTGTGTGTTCCTCCAAGTGGTCCTTTCCCTCCTGGGGTTTCTCCGTTTTATCCGTTTTTGTCCCCAAACGAGTCTGGAAGATCAGCTGAAAATCAGGAAGGTTTTGGTTTTGGGACGCCTATATCTCCCGTTCCTTTAAATTCATTCAGAACTCCAACTGCGAACGGAGATACCGGGCCAAGGAGGCCCGGAAGACCTCGTGCAACGAACGGCGTAGCTGCAGAAGATGATGGTCTCAGTGGTTCACAGAATGACAGTGACCAATTCGCTAGTGGCTATAGTGTGCACACTAATGATGTTGAAGACACGAGTACGGGTAAAAAAAGGGGAAGACCAAGAAAGAGTAGGTTAAGTCAGCCAGCTAGTAATGCATCAGCTAGCCCCCCTGTAGAAGTGGATATCGATCCACTATTAAATCAGCTGCTCGCGTCCTTTAAACTTGTTGAGATCGATCAGGTTAAGAAAGCTGATGGTGACAAGGAGCTAGCTGGGCGGATACTATTGGTTTTTGATTTGTTTCGCAGAAGGTTGACCCAGTTTGAAGAGAAAAGGGGTGACATTCCAGGTTCTGCAAGAAGGCCAGACCTAAAGGGTGCTAATTTGCTGATGACAAGGGGAGTTCGGACAAATCAAACAAAGAGGATTGGAAATGTACCTGGGGTTGAAGTTGGTGACATTTTCTTCTTCAGGATGGAATTGTGCCTAGTTGGTTTGCATGCACCCAGTATGGCGGGGATAGATTATATGAGTGGCAGACTTACAGGGGAAGAGGAACCTATTGCTGTTAGCATAGTGTCCTCTGGAGGGTATGATGATGAAGGGGATGATGGGGATGTGCTAATTTATACTGGCCAGGGTGGGGTCCAGAGGAGGGATGGACAAATGTTCGATCAGAAACTTGAGAGGGGAAATCTCGCTTTGGAAAAGAGTATGCATCGTGGCAATGAGGTGAGAGTAATTAGGGGTGTTTTAGATGTTCAGAATGGGGGGAGGGGGAAGATCTATATGTATGATGGACTTTATAGGATCCAAGAATCATGGGCAGAGAAAAGCAAACAGGGTAACTGCAGCATTTTCAGGTACAAATTGGTTAGGGTACCTGGGCAGCCTGAAGTTTATACATTGTGGAAATCAGTTCAGCAATGGAGAGATGGAACGGCGTCGCGGGCTGGAGTTATTTTACCCGACCTAACATCTGGTGCAGAGAGTCAACCCGTTTGTCTTGTAAATGATGTTGATGATGAGAAGGGACCTGCGTATTTCACATATATCCCAAGTTTGAAGTACTCAAAACCTTTCATGAAGCCTATTAATCCCTCTATGGGCTGTCAATGTCTTGGCGGATGCCAACCTGGTGCCAGTTGTGCTTGCATTCAGAAAAACGGAGGCTATTTGCCCTTTAATCCACTTGGAGTTCTTTTGAGTTACAAAACCTTGATACATGAGTGTGGTTCTGCCTGTTCATGCCCTCCGAACTGCCGAAATCGTATCTCTCAAGCAGGTCCTAAAGCGCGTGTGGAGGTCTTCAAAACAAAAAATAGAGGTTGGGGACTTAGGTCTTGGGATCCCATACGCGGAGGTGGCTTTGTTTGTGAATATGCCGGAGAAGTCATTGAGGAATCTAGGGTAGGTGAGTTTGGCAATGATGGTGACGATGATTATATATTTGATGCTACCCGCATGTATGAGCCATTGGAAGCTGTGCGTGATTATAATGACGAATCGAAGAAGGTCCCGTATCCCCTTGTAATAAGTGCAAAAAAAGGTGGCAATGTGGCTCGTTTTATGAACCATAGTTGTTCACCTAACGTTTTCTGGCAGCTCGTTGTACGTCAAATTAACAACGAGACATACTACCACGTTGCCTTTTTTGCCATCAGACATATTCCTCCCATGCAAGAATTGACTTTTGACTATGGCATGGTTCCACCAGACAAAGCAGATCGTAGGAGGAAGAAATGCTTATGTGGGTCATTGAACTGTAGAGGGTATTTTTACTAGTCATCCAGAAATGGAGTTCACTAGTCAACACCCTATCAAGGTATGCTTTCCTTTTTAAATTTAAAAATATCTCGTTTCTTTCATTTTACTGCTGGTTTTGAGTTTTAATCCATGGTTGCTGGTTATCATGTGAACATATTTTATGTAGAAAATTTGCCTTTTGTTTTAACTTGATAAAATGTTTTATGTAGAGTTCTGAATCACATTTTAGCTGTATAAAGTTTGTTGCTTCATCTCCATTGAGTTTATGAATTGAAGTGATTCTGAAGTTGACTTGTTCTACTTTTTGATCTATCCGTTGGGCCTACTTAGATGAGATTGCAAGGGTTCTATGTTTCCCTTCATTACAGTTCTTGCATACCATATTGGGGGACACAATTTAATAGAGGCATAGAGCAAAAGGACTTAAGAAATTGTTAATGAGGGAGGCAAGGTGTGTGGTTGATGTGTCATGGTTTGTTCAATGAGGGTTCTTACAAGTGGTTTGTTATATAAGTTTCTATCTAGTTTAAAATTATCGTGTTCTTGAAGGTGTAGAGTCGAGTTCCTCTCAGTTGAGTAGTCTCTGCTCCCTTATTTTCTTTTGGTGTAAACATAAAGTTTCTTGTTGTATAGATGATTGGGCGGAGATTGTACAACAAAATCATACCTAGTGAAATCCACAACGTGGGGTCTGGGTAGGGTAGAGTGTACGGAGACCGTACCCTTACCAAGGTAGGGAGACTGTTTCCGAAAGACCATCGCCTCAAGAGAAAGCATAAAAAGAGGTCAGATAAGGACAAGAATATCAAAGAAGTATGGAAATGGAATTAACGAAAGCGAGTAAGCCATGATAAAGTAGTTTGAAAAAGGGATAGTAGCTACCACAAATAAAGTAGGATAATCGAACTACAAGAAATACCAGATCGACTCAAAAGAAAGCATAAACCATAAAAAGAGGTCAGATAAGGACAAGAAATTCAAAGCAATTCAAAGTAGTATGTAAATGATAATAATGAAAGCGACCAAGTCCTGATAAAGCATTTTGAAAAAGGGACAGTAGCTACGGCAGATAAAATAGGATAATCGAAGTACAAGAAATCAAAACACAAGAAATTATAGAACGATACCGTGACTACTAATATGAAAGAGTAAGTGAGACTACCTACTAGCCTTCTATCCTAATCTGAATCCTCCATAACTTCCTATATAAGGTCATGTCCTCGGTAAGCTGAAACTGCGCCATGTCCTGCCTAATTACCTCTCCCAATACTTTTTTGGCCTACCTCTACCGCTTCTGAAACCGTCCATAGCTAACCTCTCACACCTCCGCACTGGGGCATCTGTGTCTCTCCTTTTCACATGCCCAAACCATCTCAACCTCGCTTCCCGCATCTTGTCCTCCATCGCGACCACTCTCACTTTGTCCCGATAACTTCATTTCTAATTCTATCTCTCCTAGTGTGGCCACACACCCATCATAACATTCTCGTCTATGCAACTTTCATCTTTTGAACGTAGAGATCTTAACTGACCAACACTCCGTCCATACAACATAGTCAGTCTAAACACCACTTTGTAGAACTTGCCTTTAAGTTTTGGTGGCACCTTTTTATCACAGCACTCCGGAAGCAAGCCTCCATTTCATCCACCCTGCACCAATATGATGTGTGACATCATAGTCAATTTCTCCGTTTCCTTGTATAATAGACCCAAGATACTTGAAACTACTTTTCTTCTGGATGACCTGGGTACCAAGCCTCACTTCCACGTCCGCCTCATGCGGTGCGTCACTGAACTTGCACTCCAAGTACTCTTTCTTGGTCCTACTCAACTTGAAACCTTTAGATTCCAGAGTCCGTCTCCAATCCTCCAGCTTAGCGTTAACTCCACTGCGAGTCTCGTCAATCAGGACAATGTCATCCGCGAATAACATACACCATGACACCTCACCTTGTATTTGTCGCGTCAATCCATTTATCACCAAGTCAAATAAGAACGGGCTAAGAGCTGATCCTGGTACAACCCCATCACAATCACAACTACAACTGGGAAGTGCTCTTGAGTCTCCTCCTACAGCCTTTGGCTCCATCATACATGGCCTTGATCGCCCTAATGTATGCCACATGTACACCTCTAGCCTCCAAGCATCTCTATAGAACCTCCATTGGCACTTTGTCGTAAGACTTTTCTAGGTCGATGAATACCATGTGTAAGTCCATCTTCCTCTCCCTATACTGCTCCACTAGTCTCCTAACAAGATGAATGTCTTATGTAGTTGATTGCCCCGACATGAATTCGAATTTGTTTTCTGAAATCGACATGCCTCTCCTCACCCTCATCTCCACCACCCTTTCCCACACTTTCATAGTGTGGCTTAGCAGCTTGATACCTCAGTTGTTGCAACTCTATATATCGTCTTGTTCTTGTACAAAGGAATATTGTACTCCACCTCCATTCCTCGGGCATCTTTGCTTTCTTAAAAATGACATTAAACAACCTAGTCAGCTACTCCAAACGTGCCCTGCCTGTGCTCTTCCAAAATTCCCTAGGAATCATATTTTGTAGATTCTTTTCCTTTTGGTTTATCACTTTTATATGGTCAATTTGGCCATGTTTGTGAGTGAAATACATTTACTTGATAAAAAAAATTATCTTGTTCTTGAAAAGTAAGGTATATTTTATTTATTAAATAAAATGACAGTACCAAGAAAGTACTATTGTCTGCTAGGCAAACTATCCAACATAAGATATTGTTCTCTATAGATCTCCGTGTTCCTTTCTCAACCTTTATTACCGTGAGCTAGCCTGATTGTTTTACATTCCATGGCATCACCCAGTGTAGGGTCTTTCGGAAACATTCTCTCTACCTCCCAAGATAGGGCGTACAATCTACCCTCCCCAGACCCCACTCGTGGGATTATACGGGGTATGTTGTTGTTGCTGGCATCACCCAGTGAACTCCATAGATACTCATAAACATACTTCATATTTTCCCTGAAATTACAATCCAGCATCAGTGTCTGTCTTGCTGGTTCAACATCTTCTTCGCAGAAGAAACACCTGCTGCATATATTAAATCCTCATTTTGTAGATTGTCCTGTCCGAGACATGTCTTGTGTACTGCTATCTATCCAAAATGGTTACTTTTTTTGAGTGTTTGTTCTCCATAATTGTTTCCCAGGGTCAGTGATCTGACTCGTCAATATCCTCTTAAGCAAGGTTTGGTAGCACGATTTGGCAGAAAATTTACCTTTGTTTGTTTCCTTCCACCATAAGGAATCCTTCCTTTTTTCAACACAATTACTTAATCCAGTAGTTGTAGTAATAATGTAACCATATCAATCTTCCAAGCGTTAAAGTTTCTTTGAAATGCTATTTTCCATCCATTCCAATCACCGTACAACTGTAATCTCCTTATCAATCGTCAGATTGAAGAGATCTGAAAAGTTGTCTATCAATGTACCATTATCCATCCATTTTTCCAGCCGCAATCTGATGATTTCACAATTTCCAACTTTGATATTATCCAGTCCAATAATTGATCCCGCAGATTACTGATTTGTCTCCAAACAGCCACACCATATGACCTGTTCCATTTGTTCTCCATTGCATATTTGCAATTGATCACTCTTTTCCATAGTTAGATATATTTGCCAAAGTTGAATCTCCAATGCCATTCGAACAAGAGACTTTTATTGTTTAATCTAGAGTTATTGTGCAAACCACCATCTGTTTTAACTTTCATCACTGTGGTCCATTTTACCAAGTTCATTTTTCTTCTTTCTTGGCTTCTGTGCCGTAGAAAATTGCATCTGCTTATGTAAAATTTGACATGAAGTATGTAAGAATACCATCCAACATACTGTTCAACGAAGTTAATCCCTCCCCCAAAGGGAAGGTACTATTTTTCCCAAGGTGTCAGTTTTCTTTACACTCTGCCGCGATGATTTTGCACACCCCTGAATCTTTGTGTCTGACACTCTGGCTCCAAAAGGCGATCCGAAGTGAACTTTGGGAAAGTTGCCATCCCTTTATCTCTGTCAATTCTTGTATTTTTTGTTCTGAATTAACTGGAAATATGTTACTTTTGGTGATACTAATGTGTAGACCGGAAATTTTAACAAAGCAACTGTTCTTCCTTTCTCACCACATAGCACCACTGTATCCTCCGCATAAAGAATGTGACATATCCACCTAGTTTACTGTTTCTCCATCAATGTTACAGCCTTGTAATTATCTTCGATCAATGGCCTTATAAGCATTTATTGATAGTCTCCATAACGAATAAAAATAAGAAAGGTGATGAAGAAACCTACTGTGGTGTCATTGATCAGTATAGACTATAGAGAGCTACTGATGATATTTAAGTCTTTATCTACATGATCCATTTATTCCTAAAACTTATTTGTTTCATTACGTTTAAGAGAAAACATCAATTTACATGATCATAGACTTTTTCTAAGTCCAATTTACAGAACACAGCTCTTCTCCCTTTCTCAACATGTCTAAACATTCATTTGTTGTCAAGGCAACATCCACATTTTCCTATCCTTGAAGGAAAGCCTTCTGATTTCCAGATATCAATTATCCATATTCGTCTTTAGCCTCTCAGTCAACACTTCCGCTAAAATTTTGTAAGTGCTTCCAATAGACTTATAGGTCTATACCACAGCTCTTTTTCCTTTTTAGGAATCAGAGTTATATATGTGGCATTCAAGCTCCTTTCAAGTCTTCCCTCACTGTGAAAAACGTCAAATGCCTGTGTGATATCATCCTTCACAGTCCCCCAGATGGCCATTGTGAAATCAACCCTAGGTGCTTTATCTCCATTACAATTTTTAATTAAAACTTCTGTTTCCTCTTGTAAAAATTGTCTTATCATCCATTCCATTTCTTCTCTTGGTAGCTCTCCATGCTTCTTCTTGAGAAGGTCTTCATAGAATTTTAGCGTCTTCTGAATCCTCCACCAGATTTCCTTGTATTTCCATTCTATGTGATTGCATCTCTTGTGTGCATTGAATAAAAAAGTTTGGTATTTTTATCCCTAGTTGAAGCGTTAAAACTCTTTGATTTTACCTCATGATGTTTCTTTAGCTGTGGCGCAATATCTTTCGGCTCATGTAAGAGAATTTTCTAACTGCCGAATCCTTCTCATTCCATGCCCTTGTCTCTCTTTGTCTATCCAAATCCTCTAGGCTTTTGAGGATTGTAGTTTTCTTTCTGTCGAATCTCGAATCTGCCAAATACCTTGACATTATGTTCCTTGATGTCGTTCTTGAGAAGTCTCACCTTCTTAGCTAATCTGACATCTGGCTTGTCATTTGATTTGTAAGATTCCACCATTTGTCAATTAAAATCTATAAATCCTTCAACTGCCAGCCACATGTTCTCAAAGTTAAAATAATTCTTCGAGTTTCCCATTCACCACATGATAATGGGAGATGTGACAGGTCTGAACAGTCCATAGTAGTGCCCTTTGTTTTCGGTACTTATACGTCTCATCCAATCTGTGTTGTTGATGTTATCCCTGAACCATATATAATGTTCACCATGAATCTTGTATCAACTCTGAAGTCTCTCATGGATCTTGTGAATTTTACTTCTCCAGATTTATCTTCACTGTTTCTTCTGACATCAAAATCACATTCGATGACCCATGGACAGTCCCGTAGCCCTTTATCCTTCCTTTAACCCAGACCATTAACCCCAGTGAGAGCCCATTTTGGTTCCACGTTTATCCCTTTTAGCGTAAGGGAAGTGTATGATACCAGTGGGGGAGTCACATATAAGGTAAGGCACCTGAGAATTACACTGTTCAATAGGGTAAAAGCAAATTTTTTCTTGTGTACATACAACTTTTGAATCCCCCTGAAATAGAAAAAGCTTTTAGTTAGTGGCAACTGGTTCCAAAATACTAGACGTGGCATTTATATGTTTTTTGAATCCTGTTGTTAAAATCTGGCTCAGTCACTGGTGATATCCTATCATTTTCACCTTGCATTCCCAGTTTTGTCTGTCCCACATGACCATGACCCCCGCCACTTCTACCTTGCGGGAACTAAGCTGGAAATCAGAGAAGAAAAACTGGGAGGAAAGTGGACCTGAGGAGAAGGAATGTTTTTTTTTTTTTTTGCTTCAGTTACTTTTGTTTCATATGAGGATAGGGTAGATATAAACTATTATTTTTACATATTCCTAAAAACTTCAAACATAACACATTCCAGAGTATCATCACCAGGGTTGAATAGACCAGGATGGAGGAAGATCATTATATCTATCCCCTCCGTATGAAGCAAAAGTCTTTCTTTCCTTATAAGAAAAACTTATGTAAAATTAATAGTTGGATGGGGAGAAGGTATGAAAAGTCACGTGAAATTGAAACAAATATAAAGTGTGATATAATAGTATGACAATATTTCTAAGATCAATTAAATCTTCAACTTAAGAAAGTTTTTTTCCGAAATGGACTATAATAGAAAGTAGATCAAACAAAACGAGACGGAGCAGCATTGCACCTTGAATTTTTACTTTGCTATCTGAATTCCTCTCCTCTTTTCTCCTTTCTCTAATTTGTTCCTTTCTTCCCATTTGATCTCCCCTTTTTCCTTGTGTTCTTTATAGGCATTGTATAAATTATGTAGTCATGGACACTAACACTAAACACGTTGGTTTTTCCCTTCTTGCAGCAGATCAGTATATGACGATAGGAACAAGGTTTTGGACTTGTGGTGTACCCTCCGAACAGATAACTTGTGGAATCTAGTATTATCAATTATGTCATCACTGGGGAGCCAAACCTCCAGGATGTTAGACCTTTTGTTGCTTTTTATGTATGATTAAGAACTTAGGATTGTTATTGACAGGGGATAACTCAGTGAAGGCGGGTTTCTTGCTCTTCATAATTTTCACCGTCTTCGGCTAGTCGATGATGTTTGTACGATATCCTATTAATGTATTAGACTAGTGTTATTTTGTTAATGTGTCAAACTGTAGTGTTATTTTGTTGCTTCATCCATTCTCTTTGAAGTTCTTTGATAAGGTAGACTGCTGGAGCACACACTGATTCCCTTATTGTTGCTTTCTATCGAGAAATGAATTCCGACGACATATTTTCTCGCTCACCTAAGGGTAGGAGGTCAATGAAGTGAGTGATCTTTTTTATTTGTCTAATTTGTGGTGAAATTGTGAGGTGCTCACCAAGTAGCTCAAACAACATCGTTACAAGTATTTTATTTTGTAATTTTACATATGCAAATTTGAGTAAAACTATAAGAGATTAAAGAGTTCAGCATTGTTTATTCATAAGTAAATGACTACGTATGAGGTTTATATTTTATTATGTTGAAATGCCATCTTTTAAGTTATATCAATATGATTATCATGAAACTTTTTCTGGGCGATAAATGAGTTCCGGAAGGTTAAAATATTCGCTTGTAGTTGTAAAAATGAAGAAAACAGGCTAAATAGAGCAAAAGTAAATATAATATTTTTTCTTTTCAGTTTAACCATTGGAAACAACCTCTCCGTCCTACTCCTACAAAGGTAGGGATAAAGTTTGCGTACGTGAAACTATATTGGGTATGTTGTTATTGTTTAGTTTAACAATTGGTTACGTAAAGTTTACTGTCTTGGCCTATTTAAATTCACACCGATTGTTCTTACCAAGAGAGATTAAAATATTTCATATCGAATTTTTTTCAAACAAAGCTCGAATTTAAAACCTTTAAGTATGAATGGAAGGATTAAAACCGTCCCACCAAAGTGTGTGATAAATATAGAGAATTGAGGAGTAGTTTGGTGGTTAGAGTTGTGCAGGATTTAGTTATTCCATATTTCATCTTGCATAAATAATACAATGCATAAATTCTCTCATAATTTATACATGTATTAATTATGTGTGATTGTAAACTGGTAACCAAATACAATATTTGATGTGGTGAATTTTATATACAATAATTAAAATGCTATCAAACATGATTACTAGTTATGCATATTTAATACATGAATGAATTCACTCCTAACCAACAACTAAACGACCTTGAGTGGCTTGTCACTCACAAAAGGGACTAATTATCCTAAAAGATAAAATCCAGGATTAAACTGCACGAAAATTGAACCTGAGATCTTTGTTTCCATGAAAAAAAACATCCTAAGACATAATCCGCGCGAAATGTTCGGTTCCTCCAAGTTTTAACGGTAATGAGAGAAAAAAGAAGAGAAACAATCATTCAGCATGTAGAGCTGGGAAAGCTGGTTTTGATCAATCAAGAATAGGAGAGAGAAAGAGCGAGGAGAGAGAAAATTAGAAAATACTTTTTTCTTTGTTCTTCTTCTTCCTCCTCTCCAATTATATTTTCTTTTTCTTTTTTTTTGGCTACCAGCACCCCCTCAATATACAATCTTGATTTTCATTTTTTTGATCTTTAATAAGTTATGGGTATTATTGTTTTGTGTCTATAATAACAACAACAACAACAAAAAAGGTATATAGCAACAAACATATAATTTCAAGGTTCTAAAATTATAGATTTATAGTGATGGGAGGTGGGATCACAAATCAAGTTTTGGCTATTTCTTCCAAATCTATGGACCCTTCTAAATTGAAGAAAAGGCTTTATCAAGTTTGGAAGGGTCGCAATGTAAGCCCTTTAACAATTTTTTTCATTTGAATTTAGTTTTCTGCTTTAGATTCCTTTTTGGTGGTTAGCGGGATCAGGGGCGGAGCCAGGATTTGAATCTTATAGATTCTGGATTCTAGGATACGACCTCACGTGTTGGGTTATGGATTCTAGGATACGGCCTCAAGTGTTAGTAAATGTGTTCTAAATTTGACATTCGTACATATACAAAGTTTAGATCAAAGTTTTTGGGTTCTGCCGAACCCACATGTTATATATACCTCAGCCCTTTAATTAGTGGGATTTTGGAAATTGGAACAAATTCATTGAATTTAATGGTATGAAAGAGATGTGTCTAAAGTTGTAGTTATATTCTTCTGTCAAATTTATGATAGTTTGGATGTTGCAAAATCTTACATGTGATAGTATATAATATGCACCTCATGAATAGAGAGATAGCAAAAGATCTATTGCTAATGTGTTTAAGCTCTATCTGGTCCGTTAACAAAAAGGAAAGCTCAAATTAAATGAAAAATGTGTCACTGATTTGAGGTTCAATCACCTTATCTCATGCTCAATTTTCGATTAGTCTAGTAGTAGTAATTGGCCTTTACTATGATTTTTGATTATTCTTGATGATTTATGATCATTGTCGATGAAAATTTTCCACGTGGAAGAAATTGACTTTACTCACTTATGATCTTGGTTATGGTTAGGGTACACGAGCAGCTGCGACATGTATTGGGGGCTTTTACATGTTCATATTGGCTTTCATTCATCATGAGCTAATGCAATCAGCCAATTACCTATTTTTGTTATGCAGAATAGCTCAATCATAAAAGCTTTGTCTAATGTTTCAGAAATTTCTATGTGGAGGAAGATTAATCTTTGGTCCCGACGCAGCATCACTGTACTTATCAACATTTCTGATAGGGGCACCTGCATTGACATTTTGCATAAAAATGCTATTGATGATACCAAAAGTCAGTCCAATATATGGGCATGTTGTACTAATTGTGGGACTCATCATCACAGTTTTGGTATGTAATTAACCACTTGTCGATAAAATTGCATACTAAGAATATTGTAAACTAATAAACTGATTTAATGCAGGCGTTGAGTTTTCTGTTCATGACATCTTCAAGTAATCCAGGAATAGTTCCTAGGAACTCGCGGCCGCCTGACTTGGATGAAATATTGAATACAAGTACAGCATCTATGGAGTGGGTAAACAATGCAGCTCCTGATTTGAAGTTACCAAGAACAAAGGACATTTTTATCAATGGTCATTCAGTAAAAGTCAAGTTTTGCGACACATGTTTGCTATATCGTCCACCACGTGCTTCTCATTGCTCGATTTGCAACAACTGTGTTCAGAGATTTGATCACCACTGTCCATGGGTTGGTCAGTGTATTGGAGTTGTGAGTCATATGTTCAATTCTTAAATTGTCTGTAAAGTTCAAAAGGTGATCTCTTTCGGTTCATTAAAAGTTTTCACACTTTTTTGTTCCTTGTGTTACAGCGAAACTATCGGTGCTTTATCCTTTTCATATCATCAACAACAACATTGTGCATATATGTGTTCACATTTTCACTGCTGAACCTTCTTGGACAACCAGGAAGCTTTTTGCATGCCATGTCAACGGATGTTGTATCTGTGGTTTTGATATGCTATTGCTTCATAGCTGTCTGGTTTGTCGGAGGGCTAAGTGTCTTCCATTTTTACCTAATGTCAACCAACCAGGTTACTTTCTCGCTCTTCACTCCTAGTTTCTGTATCAAATGGTAAATAACTCTTCCAGAAAAAGAATGGTATTTGGCTGGTTGAGTACCTTTTGAGTGCAATATGCATAGTTAAGTGATTTTTCTGTTACAACCCAAAGAAACATGACTTTTCTAATTAATTTAATATTTGAGTGACCATTTGAATAATGGACTCGTACAAGTAGATATGGTACTTTGGTCTTGTTTTTTGATATTTATGGTTTCAATAGCTATGTATGCATGCATCTCTTCCTTTTCTTTTGTCTTGCTTTGATGTGTAACTTAGTTTTCAACTTCGTGACGAAAATTGGACCGTGCCCTCTGCACTAACTGAAATTTCCCTGCTTCCAAATATTAGTTTCTTAACTATTGAAAACAAAGAAGAAACAGCACGGGAAAACTATTGGAAACAGCAGATATGTTTGTGTCTGATTTGTATTGCACATGTTATTGCAGACAACGTATGAAAACTTCCGATATCGTTATGAAAAGAAAGAGAACCCATACAGCCGTGGCATTTTGAAGAATCTCAAGGAAATCTTATGCTCTAAGGTCCCGCCTTCATTGGTCAACTTTCGCGAGTGGGTGATTGAAGAAGACGATCCAAGTGTGAGATCCGCCGTCTCCATGAGTCATAAATTTGGTTCAATCAACTCTAAAGGGAAATTTGATTTAGAGATGGGAGGCATACTTGGAAAAGATGGTGCTGCTTTCCAAGTGGATTATGGTGGCATTGATGAATCTTTGAAGAAGGGGAAAAACGATAATGCAAATTTTGATTCTCTTTTCTTTCCCGATGATCAAGATGCAGAGTCAACACATTCAAATGAACAAGGAACAGTCGAAGATGGAAGAACTGTGGAAGGCAGCAACCAAGGATCTTCATAGCAGTTTTTCATAGATAAAGGTAGTAGTTTTTAATTATATATACAAATACTAATATACAGTCAGATTTCTCTAAACGGTCATCCTCTATAACAACATTTCACTATAATGACTAAGTTTTGAGGATACTTTTCCACTTAAAGGATTATATTTCTATAACATACCGACTAGAATTGATAACAAGTTTCATATACACTTGCTGGATATGATGCTTAGTACATGTTCTGTGACATGTTTTACTGCAAAAACATATTAAATCTGTTTCTTTGCAACGGTAACACAGACACACACTCTCTCTCCTCCGTCAACGGTAACACACACCCCACCCCACCCTCGCCGACGGTAACCCCACCTTGGTGTGTCACTCCGGCCGGTGATCGGTGACCAGGGTCCCGCTCGCCACCAACTTAGAGGAGCAGAAGGCCAGGATGAGCAAGTTGCGCTGAAAGCCTGGAAGATATTAAGAAGGCAATCGCTGAAATCTTCTGGGAAAACAAAATTATTTGACGGACACCACTGCGCTCTGACCAGTGTTTTTCGGCGAGATCTGCATAGGTCTCAATTGCTCCGACAGGCTCTGGCGGCGAACAACGATTTTTCGGCAGCGAACAATAATCCAACAATGATTATCCGATGTCTTCTCCGACAATGAACAATTTCGTACGGTAGTAAACGTCGCCAGACAATTGTACGACGCGACTCCAACCAGGTCTCGTTCGCCGACGGACACCACTGCGCTCCGCCCGGGTACGCTTTTCCCGACTGCTAGCTAAGCATTTCGACAACAGTCTTCAGGTTGGAACGATTTTCGGCCAGTCCCCCCTCCTTTGTCTTTTTTCCCCCACTAGCTGCTTTTCTCCTTTGCCGAAAACCCCTTCCCAGTAGGTTTTTCGGTCAGATCTGCACATGTCTCACTGTTCCGACAGTCTCCGGCGGTGAACAATGATTTTCCCCGGCAGTGAATAGTCTTACGGTAGGGAACGCATCCATACAACTGCACAACGCTGCTCCGACCAGGGACTCGACTTTTCAGCGAAAACACACATTGAACAGTACTTCCGTCGCCAGTGAACAATACCGGTGAACAATGATTGTCACCGGCGAACAGGTTTGATTCAACTGAAGTTGGTACCTCCGGTGACCCGTATCCATTCTTTGTCCTTATTCTTGTTGTTCCATTTTGCCGCTTCGTTGTATTGATTTGTGACCTTATGTTCTTGCATCTACTCTTCTCATCTTAGTTATAGCATCATTTGACGTTGTGGTTTTACTTGCCATTAAATTCTTGATAACTTGTGCTTTCGCTTTGATCCCTTCTTGTTTTAGGGTAAACATTTGACTAGTTTATTATTTATACTTACTTTAGTGGCTTTGGTAACTGATGGTGGACTAGGGACATGTTCTCGGTCGGGGACGGGGGAGAGGGTTAGGGGGTAAGGGAGGTACTAGGCTGAGAATAGGGTCTTGGAACATTAGGACTTTATCGGGGAAGTCCATAGAGCTAGTTAAGATTCTTAAGAAGAAGATGATTAATATAGCCTGTGTTCAGGAGACCAAATGGGTAGGATCTAAGGCTAAGGATGTGGACGGGTATAAGTTATAGTTCTCGGGTAGGTCGAGGTATAGGAATGGGGTAGGCATTTTGGTAGACTGCGAGCTAAGGGTCAGGTGGTAGAGGTTAAGAGGGTTAATGACAGAATGATGGCGATTAAGTTGGTAGTTGGAAGGTCCACTATGAACATTATTAGTGCTTACGCGTCGCAGACGGGCTTGGACGAGGAGGAGAAAATGTGCTTTTGGGAGGATTTGGACGAAGTGGTGGGAGGTATACCACACACTGAGAAGCTATTTGTAGGAGGGGATTTCAATGGACATATCGGGGCACTTCCGGGGGGTTATGACGACGTGCATAGAGGTTTTAGCCTCGGAGATAGGAACGGGGGGTGGCGTCTCACTCTTGGAGTTCGCTAGAGCTTTTGGGATGGTGATATCCAACTCGAGGGTCATGTAGAAGGAGGAGCACTTGGCGAATTTCTGTATCTCAGTGTCTAAGACTCAGATAGATTTTCTTCTCCTTAGGAAGGTTGACAACGGTCTTTGTAAAAATTGCAAGGTTATTCCGAGTGAGTATCTTACAACCCGACATAAGCTTATGGTGATGGATTTGGAGATCAAGATGGAGAAGAAGAAGAGGGTTGTGGATGATAGGTTAAGAATCAAATGGGGGGGTTGACCATTGCTAGTGCAGAGGAGATGGAGGAGAGGTTGATGACCAAGGGGGCTTGGGGAGTAGGGGGGATACGACTGATATGTGGGACAGGACGGCCAGCTGCATTCAAAATGTAGCTAGAGAAGTGCTAGGGGTCTCGCGGGGAGCCGTGGTGGGCATCGAGAGGACTGGTGATGGAATGGTAAAGTTCAAGAGAAGGTGGAAGCTAAGAAAATGGTGTATGCTAAATTGGTACATAGCAAGGATGATGTGGAGAAGTTGACGAATAGGGAACTGTATAAGATGACGACGAAAGAGGCAAAGCTAGCAGTTACAGCGGTGATAACGGCGACTTTGAATGCCTATATGTGGAATTAAAGGAAAAATGTGGGGATAAGAAGTTGTACAGACTAGCCAAGGCGGGAGAGAGGAGGGCCCGTGACTTGGATAACGTGAGGTGCATCAAAGACGAGGATGTAAAAGTACTGGTGGGGGACGAGCATATTAGGCGGATGTGGCTGTCTTACTTCTATAAACTCTTGAATGAAAAATAAGATAGAGACATTGTGTTGGGGGATCTGGAGCAATCTGGTAGGTACCAGGATTTTGGGTATTGTAGAAGCATTAAGGTTGAAGAGGTAAATGGTGATGTTCGCAGGATGCGCATGGGACGAGTGACCGGGCATGATAAGATTTCAGTTGAATTTTGGAAGAGCACAGGCAAGACAGGTTTGGGGTGGCTGATAAAATTGTTTAACGTCATTTTTAGGACGGCGAGAACGCTCGAAAAATGAAGGTGGAGTATAATGATTCCTTTGTACAAGAACAAAGGTGATATCCAGAGTTGCAACAATTATAGAGTTATCAAGCTGCTGAGCCACACTATGAAAGTTTGGGAAAGGGTTGTGGAGATGTGTGTGAGAAGAGGCGTGTCCATTTTTGAGAACCAGTTTGGATTCACGCCGGGGCGTTTGACCACATAATCCATTCATCCTATTACGAGGTTGGTGGAGCAGTATAGGGAGAGGAATGGAGACTTACATATGGTTTTCATCGACTTCGAGAAGGCATACGACAAAGTACCTAGAGAGGTTCTATGGAGATGTTTGAAGGCTAGAGGAGTACCTGTGGCGTACACTAGGGCCATCAATGATATATATAATGGAGCCAAGACCAGGGTACGGATAGTAGAAGGAGACTCGAAGCACTTCCTAGTGATGATGGGGCTACACCAGGGATCAACTCTTAGTCCATTTTTATTTGCCTTGGTGATGGATGGACTGACGCGACAAATTCAAGGGCAGGTGCCATGGTGTATGTTATTTGCAGATGATATAATCTTGATTGATGCGACTTACAACGAAGTGAACGCTAAGTTGGAGGTTTGGAGACAGATTCTGGAGTTTAAAGGGTTTAGACTGAGTAGGACCAAGATATAATATTTGGAGTGCAAGTTCAGTAACGGGAGCGAGCTTGAAACATGCGAGAATGTGAGGCTTGGTACTCAGGTCATTCTCGAAAGGAAGCTTCAAGTACCTCGGGTCTATTATCCAAGGAAATGGAGAGATTGATGACGATGTCACACATCGTATTGGAGCAGGGTGGATGAAATGGAGGCTCGTATCTGGAGTCTTGTGTGACAAAAAGGTGCCACCAAAACTTAAAGGCAAGTTTTATAGGGTGGTGGTAAGACCGACTATGTTGTATGGGGCGAAGTGTTGGCCAGTCAAGACGTCACACATACAAAAGATGTGAGTGGCGGAGATTAAGATGCTGAGATGGATGTGTGGGCATACAAGAGGGATATGATTAGTAATGATGATATCCGGGACAAAGTGGGAGTTGCCTCGGTGGAGGATAAGATGCGGGAAGCGAGGTTGAGATGGTTTGGACATGTGCAGAGGAGGGACACAAATGCCCCAGTACGGAGGTGTGAGAGGTTGTCTATGGACGGGTTCAAGAGGGGTAGAGGTAGGCCGAAGAAATATTGGGGAGAGGTGATTAGACGGGACATTGCGCATGTGCAACTTACTGAGGACATGACCTTAGATATGGGGTTGTGGAGGACACAAATTAGGGTAGAAGGGTAGTAGGTAGTCGAGCGTAATCCTACTTACGCTTACAGACAGGTAGTTGTAGTGTTATTATTGTAGGTCTGTTTAGCATATCATACGAATAGGCGTAGTATTGCTTTATAGTCCCCTGCAGTTTGATTTCTGTTGCTATGTGTTAGTTACTGCTTCTTTCTTTTAGAATGCGCTATCATGGCGTATTCGCTTTTGATACAAGCATTTCCATATTGCTTTAAATTTCTTGACCATGTCTGACTGTTTTCTCTTGTTTTGCTTATGCATATGCCTGTCTTGAGCCGAGAGTCTCTCGGAAACAACCTCTCTACCTACCAAGGTAGAGGTAAGGTCTGCGTACACTCTACCCTCTCCAGACCCCACGATGTGAGATTTCACTGGGCATGTTGTTGTTGTTGTTGGCTAAGTTTTCTTTGGAACCGAGTCTTCATGTTATGTTATACTATTGTATTTTCTCTATAACAAATTTCTCTATAGCAACCAAAAAATATCTAGACAAATGACGTTGTTACGGAGAGGTTTTACTATACAATTTCATCAACGGGTCAAATTAGTTATTATAGGCAACATCCTTAAGCTTTTTCCCTTATTAACTTATGCATCATTTATCTCTGAAAGTACATATTATATGGAGAGACAAATGCATGAATAAACAAATTTTATAGTGGCACTTTTTACTTGAGATCATTTCTCTACATTGATGAAGACACTAGATAGTGTCAGACCTTTCTATAACAATATTTCACTATAATGGTCAAGCTTAATTTGAAAATCATTTTTCACGTTATGTTGTATTATAGTTCTCTACGATAACATTTCGCTATAACAATTAAAAATTATCTAGACCAACAGATCGTTATAGAGAGGTTTGACTGTACAATGCATTTTTAGACAAGTGAGTGCAATCTTTTCACAGGTCGAGCGAATGAATGATCCTTATCGACATACATTATGATGGATGACATCATCAGATGGACCTATTTGAATGCAGATGTTGATTTTGCCAAGGCTGTTAGCATAGTTGCTTCTTTTATGTGGAAATTACAGCAAGAAATTGAACTCTATTGGGAAGTCTTTGGTACATAAAAATGAAAATGGAGCTAAATGAGGCTACTCTCTTGTACAGTATTATATGATTTATCTTCTTTTCAAATTGTCTCGTCGTTTACATCTTCAGTTTTGTTTTAGTTTAGATTTTAACACTTTCCCTTTTCTATCTATATATACAGTTTGTTTGTCCTTAATGAGAGGCTTTAAATTCTGACTTGTCCACGTATAAACTTGTACGTTCCTCCTACTCCTAATACGCAGTAACATGCAAGTTTGTCTGGCAGATGGTGTTAGTTGAAATCGTTCAAACATGGTGTCCGGGAATTCGAAATATTCAAAATGCAATTCCTAAAAAAGAAAATGGTAGAAATCAATGGAATCCGAAGTATATATCTGAAAGTATGTATGTCCTAGAGACAATCATTATTAGGGACAAATGTACTTGAACACATTCGTATTATTAATAAGATTAATATTTATGGCATATGTGATTATTGAATTATTATTTGATTGTTTATAATTATTCATTAATGTGCATCCCTTGAGCTTACGTTATCATTAATAAAGTGAGATATTGATGATAGAGCGTGACTCTTAAAATAGCCTCGACTAATGATCATCGAGAATGGGATATCGATGATATGTGATAAGTCGACATGTGGTCTGCATTACATCCTTAGAGGATGTAGTATGTCTCACCTGCTACGAGTAATGACTACTCGTGATGGACACATGGATACTTTGGAAGTATTGGTATACCCTGCTGATATACTGTTTGTTAAACTTGTTTAAAGTATGATCAGTGTGTGGGAGATAGAAGTCCTTATACTTGAGGTCAATACGCATCTTGTCTACAAAGTAATGTACTTTGATCCCGTCCTAAGCTCAAATGCCTTATAGGTTGAGATACGACTTGTATTGGGTACATTACGATGTGGATTAAAGGTGGTAGTTGAGCTAAGATTAGGATTCATTCCTCGAATGTATATTCGAGAGAACACTCGGATTCCTAGTGATATTAGGTTGACTAAGTCATTGGCCAACGCAATAGACGTATTTAGAATATGGTCTAGTTGTCAACTAATATAGATGAGATACAATGATTAAGCCATTTGGTTAAACGCTTGATAAATCCTAAGCTTGATCGGGTGTGTCGTGAATGAAAAGATTTTATCTTACCACATAAAGGTTTAGTTTGTTGGATTCGCGTAAACATACTTCACATATTGAGTTCGTCTTGAGGCGCCGTCTAGGAGTTCCGCGTAGACCTTAATTTGATTAATGTCGATATGAGAAGGCATGTAGGGTCACACTATGTCGATTGTCCATTTCGATCTAAGGATGTATTGAGAGAGTAATTAAATGTTCGATTTAGAATGGAGACATTTAAATGAATAATGATTATTTTAATTAAGTCAAAATTGGATTTTGGATTTAATTAAGAATGCGCAGAAAATAAATCGAGACAATGCAGAAACTCATCAAGCGTTGTGGCGCCCATACCCTAGGACCGCGACGCCTCTGCATCAATTTTTAGGTCAGGCCCAACGTCAAACCCTAATTCGGGTTTGACATAATTTTCAACTATAAATAGAGGCATTCCCTTCATTATTCATACAATAATTTTCAGATTATCATTCTAAGCCTTAGAGACTTAGAATTAAACTCTCTCGAACCTCTGCCGGATTTCCTAGCTTTCCGAAAGAGAAATACATTGAAGCTTAGAGCTTGCAATCGAAAGGGCAACCGCGTGTCCACCTTACAGTAGATAAAGACTCCAGATATTCTAACATGTAAGTTTATACTTTATGTTATAGGTTTGATTGTTGTATAACCGTACCAGAAATATTGTTAGGGTAAATAAGAAACAAAAATTTTAAACTTCCGTCGTGCCTTACTTATGTGCTTATACCCAACAAAATCCTACAATATCGTCCTCATGACTCAAGAGTAATAAAGAATATCAATAGATTAGTTAAAGACTCACATAAAATCTGAAAATTTTGGAGTTGAATCTGGGACGGAAAAGGCAATGTTACCCCCCCCCCCCTTAAACTTTGACACATCTTACCTTTTCAAATGTCCTATTACACTCCTGAACTTTTTTAAAATGGAATAATTATCACCCTAAGCGCTGACGAGACAAGAAGAGTGTATTTCACTCTTTTTGGAAAAGTGAGAAGCATAAAATCTGACACGTGTCATTTTTTAATTGTGTAATTCACATTTAATTACACCTAATTAATAATCATTAAAACTTAAAGTTTTTTTCTAAACTCTTTTTTTTTAAAATGTGCAAAATCTTTATTTTAGAACATATATCTGGAAAACTGAGTTTTCTTATTAAAAATCTGGACTTTTTAAAAATCTGGTGAAGTGATTTTTTAAAGAAAAATGGAAAATTGATTATTCTTTTTATATATGAAAATAAATCTAGTTTCCCAGATTTAGTTTTAAAAAATAGATTTTCTACATTTTTAAAAAATAATTAGTTTTTCCAAAATTTATAAAATCCAATTTTCACCTTTTGAAAAGAAAAAAATACTTTTTCAGATTTTTTAAAATATAATCCAGATTTATTTGAAAAATAAAAATATCCTAAAAAATAAAATCATGAAAATCTAGATTTTTAGGACATTTGTTTTTTAAAAATGTAGTTTCCTTTAAAAAAAAATCAATTTTTCCATATTTTTAAAAAGGTTAATTTTTCAGATTTTTTTAGGGTTTTAAATAAAATCAAATTTTCAAATTTGTTTTAAAAAATCCATTATCATTTTTTTAAAGAAATATCAGTTTTTCAAATTTTTTTAAAAAATTCTACATAAGCGAAAAGAATTAAAAAAATATATACATGTGGCAATGAGAGTGTATGCCACTTTCATAAGAGAGTAAATATCCAGTTTTAGGGTGGTAACTATTCCATTTAAAAAAATTCAGTGGTAATAAAACTCCTGAAAAGGTAAGATGTGTGCAATAACTTTGACCAAAATTGTGGGGGTAACAATGCCTTAATCCAATCTGAGAAGAACAATTTTTTTCGTTGGTAAGTGCATATTTCATTAATAATCAAGCTAAAGAATTACAAAGATAGCTTAGCAGTACATAGTTACTTAGTTAGCTAATCTCAAGAGAAACAAAGTCTCTATGCCTTTGTAATCTCAAGAGAAACACGGTTAACTATAGTATTTTTCATATAGTTTTCAAATATATACTTTAATTTTAAAATATTGAGTTAATATAATTCAATTTAGCTTTAAAATTTAATCATATTAACTCTCGAAAAGCTAAAAGTCGCATAAATTAAGATGGAGAGAGTAATTTTTTCTAGTGCAAACCTTTTCCCCCTACTTTTTTGTACATTGCATATCACCTCACCAACTTGATGAGCATTGGGATTAGGGGTGTCCAGTGGGCCGAGTTCGGGGTGGGCTGGGACCCGGCGTGACTGAGGATTGGGTCGGGACCGGTCCTCCGGCGGGACCGGCCGGCCATGTCTGACGGGACAGGCCGATGTCCCGTCCCTCATCCTGCCGGAAAAGGGGACCGGTATTGGCGGGGTCGGGTCCGGTTTCCTTTTTTTTTTGACACTTAATTTCAAAAAAGTTGTGAATATAAACACTTAAATAATTGAACAAGATAGTGTAATAAAAACATCTCAAGGCTGTTTTTGTGCCTCTTATATTATTTAATAATTTTTTTTTGTAATATAATTTCAAAATTACAACTTTGTGGTGTTGTTCAAAAGTTACAAAATACATAGTAACATTACAATTAAAAATTACATAGTTATAAACACCTTTTCTAATTTCTTCACAATGTCTTGTGGTTCTTCGGTTGGAATTGAAATTTGTTGGTCAAATTGGTCGACGTCACTTCCAGTTCCCTCGGACAATGTTTCGTTGTTGTTTAAATCGTCTTCTTCGTTGATCTCTGGTTGACCACACCTTCTACGCTCTGCTCGTATCCAATCTCTGAATAAAACTACAATCTCCAAGCTGTCTCCCGCTAATAAGTATCTGTGCTCTCCTATTTGAAATCTTTCGGCAAAAAAAACATTTTCAGACGCTATTGATAACGCTTGAATGTTCAACACATCTCGGGCCATCTTTGCTAGTATCAGAAATGTCTTCTCATTTTCCCTTCAGTATTTAAGCAAGTCTTCACGTCCTTCTTCATTGAGAACTGCTTTGGTACGGTACAACACCCTGTAAAACAAAAATATCAAACTCGCTAACTTGATTAGCAGTGGTACCACTAAACATTCTATTTCTAGGGCTTTTAATACTAGCCGCAAAAAGAACATGTCTTTTATAAGGTTGCATTGAAGAAGAAGAAGATGCTGATGATATAGAAGCCGGTTGGTTGCTAGCACTTTCTTGTTGGTAATGCATATATACTTTTTTACATTCATCGTGTATGCTAGACAAAACTTCTTCTTTAGTTGGTTCCTTAGGTGGTTGTTCATTTGGGTTTTTGGAGTTGGAGGTGGAAGTACTGCTATACAATCATAAATAATTTTAATAAGTGCTTTACAATCGTCTATTTTAATAGTCGAATTTAATACAACACCAATGATATAAATAGTGGGAATAAGAAAAAAATATTTTTTTAATTTGATAAATATTTTTTAATAGGTGCCTTATAAGATGTTTTTTCCAAATATTCACTACGTAACAAAAATATTAGAGTTATATAAAATAACATAGTTGAAATAGTAGGATAATAAAAATTGAAAAATTCTTTAGTTGCTTGAAAAAAATTCTCTAAAAATTCAATGAGTTCTGAAATTTTCCCCCAATCATTATCTATAAGCATATCAGTTGGATTTCGATTATGAGTGTTAAAAAATAAAGTTATAGGTCTTCTATAATCGTAAGCAATAAGAAGTTGTTCATATAGAGAATTTCACCTAGTCGCTACTTCTTCATGATTTTTTCTAAAAGGTAATCCACAATCGTGACAAGTTTTTTATATTCTTTTTTTCTTTGTATTCTATTACTTCTAAAAATAAAGTTTATAGCAAATTGTACTTTATTAAGAATGCCTTCAAAAAGTGATAGATCATCCTTTACAACTAAGTTATAAATATGACACACACATTTTATATGAAAATGATTAGGAAAAGATGGAGTTAATAGATCTTTTAAAAGTCTAACAACATTATTACAAGATACATTATCTAACGTAACAATCATTATTTTGTCAGTTGTACCATAATAATCACAAACTTGATGAATATTTTCTGCAATAAAATTTCCAGTGTGTCTATCATCAATATATCTATATGCTAAAGTACGTTTTTGCATAGACCAATTATGATTTATCCAATGACATGTTACAATTAAATAATCATTGTCGTTAGCACTACGATCTATATCAGAAGTGATAGATATTTTGCCAGGAAAATAATATAATGCATAACGTAAATATTGTTGATATTCATTTGCGAATTTAAAAACATCTCTCCTAACAGTTGATCTAGGAGAACTGTTAAAAGCATGATTATACATTTCTCTAGTGTAATGAATAAAACCAGGAGAGGAAGAAAATAAAAAAGGCAAACCCTCCACCGCAACTAATTTTGCTATTGCTTCCTTGTCTCTGTGTTTATCGTATTTAGGACCTACAATTCCCCGTGTCGTCGGGTTAATTTGACCATGTACATGTCTCAATAAACCTCCGTCCTACCCTGACCTTTTCCCATTTTTAAATTTTTAAACATTTTTACAAATTTTACATCTAACTACTTGATTGTCTTGGTCTCTATCAGAAAAATCTCATACAATTGATTTTAATTTTCGTTGTGTGGAGCCTCGTCTCATACTAGGGGAATAGGAGTCGTTACAATTTTAGTTTGAGGCAGAGACTCCGTCTTAAGTGGGATACATGACTATCAATCTCAAAATCAACAAAAACTTAAAGATTAAAAAAATAGCCCCACCCCAAAACGCACTGCCACATACACCTACCAAAACAGGAATGTTTCTCTTTGTGATAGCTAATAATGTTCCATTGGTATATTCCATTCCATAGACTAATGAAAATTGTGCTGTGCCTGCACGTTTTTTCCTAAACAACAAGCACCAGACTGTACAGTATTAAAAAAATAATCTATTTATATATATATATAAGAGAAATGAAGGCATTTTTGGAAATGATATTTAATTTTTTGTGTGTATGAATTCAAGATTGAAAAATATTTTTAACTCTATCTTGTCTTTATATTTTGTATGTGTGTTGTTTCATATTATTTGTTGCCACTTGCCATTTAACCTCAACAATAAGAATTTATAATTCGAATAATTGTGAAGAGGTTTTGGTGAATGGTGATTAGATTTGCATCTTCTGAGAGATGAAAGATGAGAAAGAAATGTTTAATATCTATGTGGATTTAGAAAATGACGTGAGAATTAATATATGAGTGTCAATATAAGTAATGACACATATTGATTTATTTATCTGGTCAAATAGTTACTTAGGTAATTAAATTTTGAATTGATTGTAACGTAAGGAGTGCAGTTACACTCTCTACTTTTCAAGGATATTAAAAATTTATTTTCAATCAAATGTTATATCTATATACAATTTCGTCCATTAGTAAAGTTATTGAAAACTCCTCTTATAAGTGTATTAATCTTATAGCCAGTTTGGTCATACTTCAAAAATCAGTTTATTTTCAAAAATGCTTTTCAAAAAAATACTTTTGGTAAAAAGTAGTTTGTATTTTGCCAATTAATTTTACAAGCATTTTTTAGCAGCAATTAATGTTTAGCCAAACTTTTATAAAGTGCTTCTAAGTATATTTTTTTTTTCCAAAAAAGTGCTTTTGGGCAAAAGCTATTTTTTTAGCTTCTGAAAAACTTCTTCTGCTACTCTCCAGAAGCATTTATTTTCTCCCAAAAGCTTGGTCAAACATCCCGCTTTTCTAAAATAAACACTTGTTAAAAAAAATAAACATTTTTGGAGAAAAATAAGCTTGGCCAAACATGCTATTAGAGACATCGACAAAACACCGAATGCCACCTAACAAAAAGATTATTTATTAACAATCTATGAGATTTCTAGGAAAAATATATCATTTAAAACCAATCTAAACTAATTCCATAGCCGAGTTTAGAGTTGCAGCTTGGAAAAATCACTTTCTAAAGTAAATGTGTAAAGACTACAATTGGTTCTTAATATTGTTTAATAATGTCAAATTTACACTTACCACAACTTGTCTTTTTTTGGTTTTCTATATGGTGCTCGGTACCCGATTAAATTCGGATTCATGCCGAGGAGTTTCACATTAGGGGAGGCAAGACGCTCCCTACCAAACGTGATTATGTACCCAACGAAACTTGAACCCGAAACTTCTTGGTTAAGAATGAGTAGTACAAGCCACTACACCACAACCTTTGTTGGTTATCATAACTTACCTATTCCCCTATTGATGCACCATAAGGAATAACAATTCTAAAAAAATGTCCTTTGTCTCAATTTATATGACACTTCCTTTTTTAGTCATTCTAAAAAGAATGACATATTTTCTTTTTGGCAACAATATAACTTTAAACTTTGCTCCCTTTGTCTCAAATTATTTATCGTGGTTACTAAAAATAATTGTCTCAAATTATTTATCATTTTAGAAGTTTAAGGCACAATTAATGATTTTTTCTCCATTTTACCCTTAGTAGAATTTTGTCATTAATGAAGATCACACATAAAATAGACTAAACATTTAAGAGATAATTACACTCTATGCTAATTAGGGTATTAATGTTATCAAAATTAACCCACCTTTATAAATCCTACAAAAAATAACTCACTCCCTCCTCCTCCTCCTCCTCCTCCTCTCTCTCTCTCTCTCTCTCTCTCTCTCTACACTCGGTCCCTCCTCCTCCCCCTCTCTCTCTTCTTCGTCGCTGCCGCCGTCGGTCGGCACCATCGAAAAGGACAGAGAGAGAGTTCACCGGTCTTCTCTCTCTCCTCCTCCTCTCTCTCGCGCTCTCTCTACCACGTTTCCTCTCTCTGCCACACTTCGTCTCTCTTTCTCAGGCGACGACGGTGACTTTTTTTGGTGGCTCAGATCTGGTCGCCTCCTCCTGCGGTGGCTCAGATCTGGTCGCCTCCTCCGCTGCGGTGGCTCAGATCTGATGAGAAATTACCTAGATCTAGATCTATTGAAAAACTCATCGAGGTGGTGGTGGAGCGCAGATGGCGGCGATGAACCGGCAAGGGGGGTCGCCGAGGGTGGTTGAGGTTGGCGATGGAGAAATGGAGAGGGGCGGAGGTAGTGGGTGTATAATAGTGTACATGAGTGTATATGAGGGTGTATATAGATGTATATGTGTGTCTGAGTGTTGATGTATATAGGTGTATAAATATGTATACACCTTCAAACACCTCTATATATAATGCACTTGTCTTTTATATTTAAGTGTATAATATTGTATAAAAGTGTTTTTGGGCTAGAGCTATACAATGTAAATTTTGAGCTTTTTTTTTGCAATGTAAGTGAGCAAATTGTATATTTCTGAAATTTCCACAACATTTAATTGATAGATATTATAACTTAGATATAAATAAGGGTAAAGTAAGTCAAATACCTTCTAATTAATATTTCTTAAGGGGCGTGTAAAACAAAAAAATGACAAATAATTTGAGACGGGGGAGTACCTTTTAAGCTTAACGAGATCATTTATAACTACACAAATATCTTTGACTTGTTTTAGACTACAAGATTTAAAAACCTTTCTTTATTTCTTAAACTCTGTGTCCAATCAAACAACATCACATAAATTGGGACGGAGGAGTACATTTTACGCTTAACGAGATCATTTATAACTACATAAATATCTTTGATTTGTTTTAGACTACAAGATTTAAAAGTCATTCTTTATTTTTTAAACTCTGTGTTTAGTCAAACCGCATCACATAAACTGGGACGGAGGGAGTAACTTATGTATATTGATTGTGTATTTTTTTTTATTCAACCATGTACTTTAACTTGCTGTAGTAAATCGATTACCACATTATCTAGATAATTAGTTTCACTAATTATGAACAGTTACGTATGAGGTATCTAATAACATTAAAAAAAATTACATTATCTTAGTATATTCAAGTTAAACTCATCTTAAATCATTGAATTTTCCACTAAAATAACTAATTCACAAGGTTCATTATTTTTAAAATTTTTCACAAGGTTCAATGTAGCAGTTAAACTTAACAAGAATACGGAACATCGGCCAACCAGAAAGCAAAATAAATAAAATTTAGTTTAGACAAAAAGAAATTCAATAGAGAGAGCCAAAAAAAAAAAAAAAACAGCATAATTGGATAGGTGTACATTTCAATAATCTTGCAGAGAGAGAGGGAACAAACAAACAATCTTTTGTGGGTAAATCCGTTTCAAACAAACACAACATAAGGCAGCTGTTTCTTCATCACCCCTTTCCAAATAATTAAGAAGACTTTCTCTTTCTCTCCCTTTTTCTACATATTTTATCTCCAAACCCCATTTCTTGAAACCCCTTTAAGTCATTTAATTGAGAAATTTCCTAATTTTCTTGAATTTTTGAAAAAAGAAGAAGATTTTTTTCTGAATTTTATGTCTTTCCTTTACATGGGGTTTTGGAAAGTGTTCAATAAGAGGGTAAGAGAAGGAGTTTGATTCTTTATTTGGGATTGGAAGCAACAATCCAGAAAGTTTGAATTTTTGGGTTGTTTTGTTTCATTTTTTCAAAATTTACAGAGTTATGGTTCTTGAGAAACATAAATCTCTGAGGCTTTATCAGGTTTGGAAAGGAAGTAATGTAAGTGTTTCTTTCTAGGATTATGCTGCTATGTTTGTTTTTTTACTGTCCCATGTGACGACAACAACAACAACATACCAATGTAATTCCACAAGTGGGGTCTGGGGAAGGTAGTATGTATGCATACTTTACATCTACCTTTGTAGGGTAGAGGGTAGAGGGTGGAGGGTGGAGGGTGGAGGGTGGAGGGTGGAGGGTGGAGGGTGGAGGGTGGAGGGTGGAGGGTGGAGGGGCTGTTTCCGATAGACCCTCGGCTCAAAAGAACTGTCCCATGTGAAACAAATTAAAAGAATTTTGATATTGGTAGAGCCATGTGAGTTCTTTTTGGAATTCAAGAGATTGTAAAGCTTAGTACTTTAGTCATGTTTTGATTTGAATGTGTGATTTTTTAAGCTGAAATCAAGTGTTTAGACATCATTGACTAGCTAATTGCAGGTTTTTCTCTTAACAACTATTTGATGCTTTTTATCATGCTTTTATAATATTTCGCCATGACTTTTTACACTGCTTTGAGTTGCTTGTACTTGTGTCGAGGGTCTACCAGAAACAACCTCTCTACCTCCCAAGGTAGGGGTAAGGTCTACGTACACTCTAGTCTCCCCAGACCCCGCTTTGTGGGATTTCACTGGGATGGTTGTTGTTGTAACTATTTGATGTTTTTTTGTTTTTCTTCCTTATAGGCACAATATTTCTTTATAGTCCTCTGTAGTTTGACTTCTGCTGCTATGCGTTCTTTAGTGTACTTTGTTTATCTTATTTATCGTGTTAGCTACTGCTTCCTTTTTCCAGAATGCGCTACCATGACGTATTCGATTTTGTTATCAGCATGTTCATACTGCTTTAATTTCTTGTCTGAGTTTGACCGTTTCTCTTGCTTTGCTTGTGATTATCCTTTGTCTTGAGCCGAGGGTCTCCCGGAAACAACTGCTCTACCTACCAAGATAGAGGTAAGGGCATACACTCTACCCTCCCCAGACCCTACGTTGTGGGATTTCACTGGGTATGTTGTTGTTGTTGTTCCTTCTCTTTGCTCTGTCTGTTGTAAGAATGAATATTTGGTAAAAGTTGAGGTCTTGATATCAATAATATAGGTTTATATAAGTAGCAATTTTCACTTAAAGCTGTGGACTTTGTACAAGTTTGAACTTTAAGGTGCTGCTTTCATCTCCTTATGTTCTTAGCTTGTTCATAAGATAATACGGTTTTTATATTCTTAAACAGCTTGTTTCATATGGTCAAATTGTTCTTAGTTTCACAGTAATAACATCTTGCGGCATAGTAAATTATTCAGGCCTTTCTGTATCATGTCTTTGACCTTCATTTTTGTGTTTTTTAATGTTTCCAGAAATTCTTATGGGGAGGAAGATTGATCTTCGGTCCAGATGTGTCATCTTTGTTTCTATCAACACTTTTGATTGCTGGCCCAGCACTTGCATTTTGTATAAAAGTCTCTTGTGTAATCAGACATCATATCAAAGAGCATAAAGACTCTGGTCCTTGGTATCCTATACTTGTAATTGGAGCAGTTCTTACCATTATGGTACAGAGTTTCTTCATAATCCTTAAAAATAGTAGACATGTGTGATTCTGCATTCTTCTTTCTCCCTTTTTAACCTATTCTTGGTGTTAAATAGAATGATCATGGCATAATATGAAAGATATCAGTATGATCATAAGTTTTCATTACCTGAAAAAAATGAAAGACTCTGTATTAGATCTGCTTTGGCAATTGAAATTACCTTATTTAGTACTCCCTCCGTCCCAATTTATGTGGCACCATTTGACTAGGCACAAAGTTTAAGAAAGAAATGAAGATTTTGAAATTTGTGGTCTAAAACAGACCTTGGACATTGTGGCTATAAATCATTTTATTAATGGTTAAAAGTGAATTTTAAAGTTAAGTTGTTTCTAATTGTAGAAAGGTGTTTTGAAGGCAAAAAGGGGGAAATTCAGTTCGTGAAATATAGCTGTTTACATTATTTATACTATTGGGGAGATGGCAATGTTGTATTGAATATACAAAACATGTTGGATATGCTTGAGTGCTTAGGAGTCTAATGTTGTTTTAGCCAGCATTATCTTTGTACTTCCACAGGATCAGCTTGATACTGTTTTTTTCTAATAAAACTTTACCTCATCAAAAAAAATTATAGAAAGATGACATTCTTTTTGAGAAGGACTAAAAAGGAAAGTGTACCACATAAGGTGGGACGGAGGGAGTAGTAAACATTGTTTATGATGTGATCATGCATTATCCCTGAAGGGAGAGGGGGGACGAAACAAAGAAGGACAACATTTTTGCTCCTATGGCAGTTAGTAACTTATAATATTTCCTTTTCTTTTTCTGTCATATGCATATTTTTTAATTTCAGTTGTCTTTCTCCTCTCACTTGCTTTCCTTTTCTCTTTCTCATTTCCAAAATAAGTATTCGAAATTCGGTTTAACATAAACCAATTGAATAATCACCTAGAAAGCAGAATGCTGATAAATTTTCTCTAGTTAATTATGAGTAAATGTATAATTTGTAGCTGACTGATGTGAATTGAATGTTGAAGCAGTTGATCAACTCTTTAATATCTTGTGCAGGATATAGTTTTTCTCTTTTTGACATCAAGTAGAGATCCTGGAATTGTCCCAAGAAACACAACACTTCCTGAATCTGACGAAACATTTGATATACATACCCCTTCCATGGAGTGGGTCAACGGTAGAACTCCTCATTTGAAACTTCCACGAACAAAGGATGTAATCGTAAATGGACACACAGTTAAAGTCAAGTACTGTGATACATGTTTGCTGTATCGGCCTCCTCGTTCATCTCATTGTTCTATCTGCAACAATTGTGTTCAAAGATTTGATCATCACTGTCCCTGGGTTGGTCAATGCATTGGACTTGTACGTATTGCTCACTATGTGTTTCTTCAAGTGAACTTGAACTAGATTTGGGTTGTTTCCTGTTACCAATTGATAAATAGTTGTGTGTGCAAGATGATTGTTATGTCTAAGTTGAAATAATACGTGCATTGTGAAATGAACAAAATTCCATCCCTGCATAGTGGAAAGTAAACGCTCATGCTAGCCAAAATTAAAATAGGTTTTCCTCACCTTTCAGCTATAGTCGTTTTTTTTTCAAGAGCCTAGTTCTGGATTTCTAGTTAGTAATTTTCGTAGATTATCAGTTAAAGCCATTATATTGAGGAAAAGTGACGTACTCATATTTGTTTGGCATGAGATGCTAATTAGCCATATGAACTGATATAAGTATTTGGCATGAGATGCGAATCGTCCATATGAAATATGATTCTATTGACATTCATCACAAATTTTTGTACGATAGAAAGAACAGATTCATTGATGGTGAGGAATATATGCAGACTAATGATTATATCTCATCTAACTCGTGAGAAATTAGATATTCCCTTGCTAGAGTAAGAGTTGTAAGAAGGAGAGATTAAAGAACTGGAGAAAGAATAGAGGCTAACTGTAGCTCTTGTTGTCTCATACTTGAGATATTAATATCGTTGTATTTCCTTTCAGTTCTTGTTATAAATGATGTATTGATAATACAAACAAAATGGATGATTCTTCGTTTATCCTATTTCTGCTCTATCACTTGGGAGTATAACTTGTCATGCACCTCGGAGAAATGAAGTTACTTCTATTACTCAAGATCGTAAAACACTGGACATAGTAGGAAATGAGATATAATGACATCATTCCACCTTTGTATAATTTGCTGAGATTTTTTCTATTTCCCACTTGGTTGCAGCGGAATTACAGATTCTTCTACTTGTTCATATCTACGTCAACCATATTGTGCATATATGTCTTCGTCATATCTTTGGTCAATATTCTTCATCGTGGTGGCAACGTATGGAGAGCAATTTCACAAGATATCTTGTCAGATGTTCTCATTGTATACTGCTTCATTGCTGTTTGGTTTGTTGGTGGCCTTACTATTTTCCATTTCTACCTGATTAGCACTAACCAGGTGACCTTTCTAACTAAGATGTATTCTAACAAATTAGTTATGGTTCTTCTGTAATATTATCTGCAATATGAGTTGCCTTATGATTAATTGGCATCTTTAGAAACTTCCAACTTAAAATTGCACATTTTCTATGGTGAATCATGTTATGTGTGCCTTGCTCATAGTTTAAATATATCCCGCAGTATGAACTACTCTAAGCTGGCAGGAATTTCTGGCTGCTAGGATATATTAGAGCACATAAAAATGAAGGTTTATTTATTGTCCATTTAAACATCTTGCTGGATCTCTCTGTTTTGTTTGAGCTGCAACCTCTGGATCATATTCCTTCTTGTTTTCTTTCTTTTTATTCTTTTTCTTGGTAGGTTGTCCTTTTGTGTCACACTTAATCTGTTTATTTGTGAGTTTTTCGTGCACTCTTCTCTGTTTCACAGGTTTTGTGGAGGATTCACTAGACAAACTTTAGATGTCTTGTCCTGGTTAGAGTAATAATATGTGAAAGTGAACCTGCTAACATCTACAATCACTTAAGAGTAATATTATGTAAAAGTGCTTAGGGTAATAATATGTGAAAGTGAACCGTCTGACATAGTACTCACCCCTCAAGTTTTATTTGAAGTTTTATTGGAATCTATGTTTCCTCTCAACTTTCTTACTCCTGTTATTCTTCAAAGTGTCGTTTGTTTGAATATTTCTCCAAGGATTGAGTTCTTAAATTATCGAGCTATGAGATGGATCTAATGTTATTACAGAGTTTATTAAATAAACCCGCTGCCACCCCTTTCCAAAAAGGTTAGGGAATTTTACACTAAGATCCACTTCCATAATTTTTCTTACTCTGCAGACAATAATCTACCATACATTGAAAATTATGACAATTCCCAGTATAGTGGCTCTAAACTCTCGGTGATGTATAGAGCATACTTCATATAGACTTAGTTGAGTTGTTCCATTGAAAATCAAGATATGCACTTTCAATTAAATGTTTGCTTATAGTTCTCCATATTTACCTGCTTGAAATATAAATTTGATGTGTTGCTTCATATTCTTACAGAACCATTTTTGTTGCTTTTTGCAGACTACTTACGAGAACTTCAGGTATCGATATGATAAGAAGGAGAATCCCTATAATAGGGGAACGATTGAAAATATCAGAGAAGTTTTCTTTTCCAGGATCCCACCTTCCTTAAATAATTTCCGAGCAATCGCTAAAGAAAATGACGTTGTAATGACTGAGCCAGCATCTTCCAACTTTGTGGGAAATATCACTAGCTCAAAAGAGAAGATAGATATTGAGATGGGAACAATGTTTCCAGAGGATAGTGGACTTTCACTTCCTGAAATATTGCGGAATTTGGAATATGAGGAAATAGACGATACTTTAAAAAGCAGGGAATGGACTGGAGATACTTATTCTGATTCTGCTGATGATATGCGAAGCATCTCCAGCTTAAAGGAGAAAATTGATATTGAGGTCGGAGATAACTCTCAAGAAGATAAAGGAGCCGCACAGCCAGAAATTTCGCAGAATGTGAATGGCGATAACATGGAGAGAAACTTCAAAAACAAGGGTGAAAACGGGAGAACTGATTATGAACCTTTTTGGTTTTCTATGGAACAAGAAAAAGAAAGTGCAAAGAGCTCCACTCTAGGAAGTGGATCTAATGTAGAAGAGAACTCGGAAGAAGTAAGTAGCTCGGCTCAGTATATGACACCAATAAATGAAGGTAGCCCAAAGGTACCAATTTTTCATTTTCTTTAAGTTTATCAGTACTCTAGTTTTATGCACTGTAAGACTAGGACCATATGCATTGTTACTCTCTTGAATGGTTGATAGCACGAACCACACTATGAATTAGACACACATATTAGGCAGTGGTGGAGCCATGAAATCTGACTACGGGACTCAAAAAAATACAAAAATGCCACACTTGGAATTATGTCAAGGGGATTAAGAAATTTATAAATTTTACCCTATTTGCGCAGTATAGTCTGGCATTGTTCATCTACCTAAATGATTTTTGACCTCCTTTAGTTATTTAAAGTTTAGTGGCATATTTGTGCTATCATTTCCTCTTTCCTGATGAAGTTTTAGATTCTTGAACAGTAAAATTGTCATCAGAGACTGCTGGAGTCTTTTGGGGCTTAATAAAAATGACAATACCTTTTTTATTTCAGGTCTAGCATACAGTATAAGGAACTCCCCTTGAGTCTTTTCTGTTTACCTTGTGGCAGCATGGAAACGCTTGACCAAGATTCACGGCTTTTCAGATTGTCACGTACAAAATCAGCAACAAATTTGCAGAATTGTGTTTGAAATAATGCAGGGTCTTGCTTGAATGAGAGCAGATACTGTTGGGGTTCGAAATTGTAGATAGTTTGATGAGTAGCTCCCTTTCTCTTTAAATTGTTACATCCTTTTGTCCAACTCCATCTAAGTCTTTTTTTTTTTCTCTTACAAAGTTAGTGTGCATAGTTTGCATATCAAGTGAAGCTATTAGGTGATAGAAAAATTATTGGAGAACAAATATGTAGATAGATTGTTTGTGTAAATTTGATTTTGCAGCTTCTTATCCCAGATTTGTTTTCTATTGGAATGTTTTGATTCATTTTCTTTTTTGCCATTAGTCTAATGATAAATACCAAAGGAATTTCCAATTATCCTAGTGTTCTTTCCATTTTGTTTTTGGTATAAAATATGATCCATATGGACTAGCTTAGTTATGGAACCAAAGCAAGATAAGAACAAACAATAACCAAGGGTGGAAAAGTTACTACAAGTGGTAAAGTAGAAAGAAAAACTATAAGTTGTTATATTAACTTTCCTACATTATGTTATAAGTATTGTTTTTTCCAGTAAAAAATGAATTTTTATTGTGTATGGTACAACTGAGATAAGAACATAAGTTTCAAGAATGCGTTTTTAGTCATGTCACAAATTTAACAAGTAGTGTATAACAAGTAGCGACAATATGCCCCACATATTTTCCAGCTTTCCGCATATATACTTGTGACCTTATATATACAAGAATACTATATTAGCTAACTTTAAGCTCTATTTCTGTTCATTTACAAAAAAAACTTTTAATTCAACTCATAAATCTAACAATGGAAAGAAATACTCTCTCTCATAAATTACCAAACAAAAGACTTTTCACATTGAACGAGTTAAACAAAATTTCAAAATAGTCGTGACTAATGTAATTAGTAGACAAATTAAATAGCATCCGCCGCCCCATATGGATGATTGTTTTCTTTTTTAAAGCATGAACATATAGTCACGATTTCAGTCCCTCATGTCTTGTCTCTATTAATAAATAACATTTTCGCAGAATTAATCTGACATTTTGAGTTTATGAAATCGATATTTTACAAAATATATCTTAGCTATTGAGTTCTATCGAACCCATGAACAAGCTTGTAGCTCCGCTTTACTGGAGTGAGTAGTAACCAATCAAAAAGAAACTCATATGGATTATAAACAAAAAGAAGAATATCAACCATTAGTACATGGTTCAATATCTTGAAAAATCTACATGGAGAAACATAGACCACAACAACTACCACTTCTTGAATGACACAAAGATGCAAACTTTACAAAGCTACGATGTAATCAAGCTCACCCATCATAACATGCCACGTGTCAAAAACCCACTTAACTCACAAGATTTCATTGGATGAGAATAGATTCCATCATTGTCATCTAATATTCATATATCCCTCCTCCACCTTTCATTTCTTTAGTTTCCCTTAGCTTTAGTTCTTTCCAAGAACCAAATTTTCTTGAAAAAAATGGCAACAGAAATGGCTTTAGTAAAACCCATAGCCAAATTCAACACCATTAACACCACCACTTCACGGCTGAGCAGCCGTAGACTGCCGTTCGCCGTTAGAATGTCAGCCACAACTACCCCACCAACTTCAAAACCAACCAAGAAAGCTCAGAAACAAGGAATTAAAGAATCCCTTTTGACGCCAAGGTTTTACACTACTGATTTTGATGAAATGGAGACACTTTTCAACACTGAGATCAATAAGAACTTGAATGAAGCTGAGTTTGAGGCACTATTGCAGGAATTCAAGACTGATTATAATCAGACTCATTTTGTTAGGAACAAGGAGTTTAAGGAAGCTGCTGATAAAATTCAGGGACCTTTACGGCAAATTTTTGTTGAATTCTTGGAGAGGTCTTGCACTGCTGAGTTCTCTGGTTTTCTTCTCTACAAAGAGCTTGGAAGGAGGCTCAAGGTATGTATTTCTTGAGAATTTTTTGTTTTGTAATTAGATTAATTAATTAAGTAATTTGATGAATTAGCTCTTAGAATTTTGCTGTTTGGCTTGTTATAGTTTTTTCTGTTTTTCTTTATGTGAAAATTTGATAGTAATTTGGTTAATTTGAGCTAAGCTTGTCTATGTTATTTTTTAGCTTCTGTTGAAGTAAAAGTTTGAATCTTTTTCTAATTTGTAGATTATAGTGCTGTGCAGCCATTGTTTGAAGAATAAGTGTTGTTTCAAAGTTATAGTTTGATTTCTAGAGAAATGAAAAATCAAGTAGGCAGGTGAACAGCCCACCCCCCACCCAAAAAAACCCGTGTTCTAACTTATCAGATTCCATTGTGAAAGACACAATCTTTTGACAAATTAGCCATGATATACCTGAGCTATGTATAATATCATGAAAAATGGATAAAAAAGGAACAAAAGGTTTGTGCTTTTTACTGTACTGACAAAGTTTACTTCTATAGTTGTGTTCAATATTCAAAATTGAGACTTTAATCATGGTTATAAAATTAAAAAAAAATGAGTAGTTCAATAAAATTTTGAATGTTGAATAGTTACATTTTTGTTACTACTACCAACTAACACTTGTATTATTTATGCAGAAAACTAATCCTGTTGTTGCAGAGATTTTCTCCCTCATGTCCAGGGACGAAGCTCGCCATGCTGGGTAAGCTCATATTTTACTCTCTTTGGGTTTGGTTGATTAGAAATATGCATTGCATTTTCCAGAGGGAAAATCACTTAGAATTTACGAGTACTGAGTAAGGTTTGGTTGGTTGGGATTTTGCAGGTTTTTGAACAAGGGTTTATCTGATTTCAATTTGGCATTGGACTTGGGGTTCCTGACAAAAGCTAGAAAATACACTTTCTTCAAGCCAAAGTTCATCTTCTATGCAACTTACTTGTCTGAGAAAATTGGATACTGGAGGTACATTACCATATACAGGCATCTCAAGTCCAATCCTGAGTTCATATGTTATCCGATTTTCAAATACTTCGAGAACTGGTGCCAAGATGAGAACCGCCACGGTGATTTCTTCTCTGCTTTGATGAAAGCACAGCCTCAGTTTCTCAATGACTGGAAGGCAAAGTTGTGGTCACGCTTTTTCTGCCTTTCGGTAATTAACCACCTGCACTTGAAGTATCCCTTCATTATGATCACATTCACGTTTTGACAATAATCTTATGTTTTGACTACTGAAATGCAGGTTTATGTAACAATGTACTTGAATGACTGCCAAAGAACAGATTTTTACCAAGGCATTGGGCTTGACACCAAAGAATTTGACATGCATGTCATAATTGAGGTGATCACTTGGCCGTCTCTTATTCTTCCTTTATCGTTGCTTGATTAACATGCTGTAGATATGCAGTTCTATATGTTCTATTTTTCATTACCCTTGCTGGAATAGAAATCTTTGGGATGCCATTTCAATCATATTACGTTATAACTAAACGTATCTCTCTTAATTGACATGCTCCGACAGAAAAGAAGAGTGTTGAAAATTCTTTTCCACCTTATGGAAGAGAGATACTTTTTGGTTGTTACTACCTGAGTTATCAGTGAAATATTTAATTTTGTTCATTTGTATATTTACCTTGTCCATGTTATGTAGTACCTGCTCTTGGGACCTCAGTTTACCTTGTAAATTGTTGTATGCAATTAAATTGCATAGCTATTTTTTTTTTGTCGTACCCATAGTATATTTACTGAAGGGGAGCCTTGGAGTAACTGGTAAAGTTACTGCCATGTGACAAGGACGTCATGGGTTCAAGCTGTGGAAACGGCCTCTTGCAGAAATGTGAGGTAAGACTGCGTACAATAGACCCTTGTGGTCCGGCCCTTCCCCGGACCCCGCGCATAGCGGGAGCTTAGTGCACCGGACTGCCCTTTTTTTTTTTACCCATAGTATATTTACTAACCTTTCTAAAATTCTTACCTCGTGCAGACAAACCGCACAACAGCAAGGATTTTCCCTGCTGTCCTTGACGTTGAGAACCCAGAATTCAAGAGGAAGTTGGACAGAATGGTGGAGATTAACACAAAACTAATTGCTGTTAGTGAGAGTGATGACATTCCACTGGTGAAGAATTTCAAGAAGATCCCTCTGATTGCAGCTCTGGCTTCTGAGTTATTGGCTGCTTATCTCATGAAACCTGTTGAGTCAGGTTCAGTTGATTTTGCTGAGTTTGAACCACAACTTACCTACTAATTTCCTTGTCGTGAGAAACCAAAACTCGGTTGTTTCACGTGCAATGTTTGTTGTTGTAAGTTATATAGTGTATTCAAGAAACACTTTCCTGCATAGAGGACACACCCTTGTATTATCTTGACAATTTTGAATGAATTTCTTGTGAGTACATCATTAAGTTTTCATCTTGACTTGTCTCAGTTATTAACCATTCTTTCTTTTTTACGGTTTTCATTCTTCAATTGACAAAGGTTCTAACTAAAAAACTTCCGCCCTCCCCACACCCTTTCAAGTTCTCCTTTAGCTTTATATACTCTTTTGTACAAAAAGAAATGATAGAATTGAACACAAAGATACACAAAAAGTATTGTATTCTAGTCTAGCACATATGAAACACCTACTCAGTGAGAGATTTGTAGCTGCAAGTCTAGCACATGCTAATTCCATGATAAAATTCATAATAACAAAGCGCACACACTATTTTAGACGAACAAGAGTGGTGAAATTGCAGATATTTTACTGGTTATAGGAGCTCTTATATTGATTATACAATCTACTTACTGAAATCTTCTGACCTGTTTCCTATTTAAACAGCAAACGACAATTCCAGCTTCACACCAGCACAGCCGTAAGTGGACTTTCTGGTTAGTCCTAATAAAATGGTTACTATTGCAACTGTCAAGAATCCTTCTGTCAATGCACCTTTATGTATGTCAATTTACTACTCCAAGCCTATGTCAAATGTCAGGATATGCTGCAAGGATGAAGCTAAACCCCTCAATTGAAGCAAAGACCTTAAAAGCAAGAAATTGATGTGAAACCATGCATCAAAAGGAAGAAAAAAACTAACTCCTAAGAGCAAGTTAGGGTTGAAACATGAAAAATCAAATAAATAAATGAAGCTGATGACCAGAAAAGGTAGTTCGGTGTATGAAGCATCTCGCATTCACGCAGGATCCAAGAAAGAGCCGAACCCGAAGAGGGTGTGATGTTGTAGGAAACCTGCGCGAATTAAGTATCACTGGCCGATTCCAGGACGCCAAGGCTCTACTTCAACGACCAAGAAAAGAACAAAAAGAATGAGCCATAATGTCAATTTCACATTGTTGTGGTATGATAGCTTTACCTACATGGGTTCGCAAATTATTGCCACCTTTTAGCTCGGATAAAGGAAGAAGGTCACATTAAGTTGATAACAGAAATAGTCTAATTATGATAATCCTGTAATATTGATTTTATTGTGATGTAAATGGACCTGAACAAAACAATATGACTAGAGAAGATTCATGATGTCAAACCAACTAATTTGAAATTGAGTCTCATCATCTCTCACAAGTTTAACTTGAAAAATAATGACTCAGGCGAGCTTGTTAAGCATACTTCATTGCTTACAAACATGTAGTAGCCTTGACTTTATGAATATCAAATTTACAATATATCAATCAATTATTGAAAACTAAAACTGTAATTAACCTTAAAATTATTTAACGGTTAGATGTCGATTAATTTGATCTAATGATTACTTCCTCCGTCTCAATTTATGTGACACTTTTCATTTCTCAAGATTCAAACTACACGAACTTTGACAAACATTTTAAGATGTTCCTTTTCATCAAATTGATAGATTAAAAGTTACAAATTAGTGGGAGTACTTTTCATCTAGTATTCAAATATATAAATTTTAATTTTAAAATATTAAGTTAATTTAATTCAATTTAGCATTAAAGTTTAGTTAAATTAATTTTCGAAAAGCGAAAAGTGTCGCATAAATTGAATGATTGAAAGTATTATTTTGAGACAGTAGGAGTATATTTCATCTTTACATCTTTTTATTTTATTTCAAAATAATTATTTAAAATTCTCCTCTAAATCAAATTTCATCTTTATATATTTTTATACCTTAACTAATGCATACGTCCACCAACTAAGCTTATAAGAGCTAACAAATTTAACATTTTCATTGTAATTCTGCAATTACTATTTTTCTTTTGCGCCGATGGTCTATAAGAAATATCCTACTTTATACGATTAGACCGGATAGATTGTTGTCGTGAACTTTTGTTTTGGTAAAATAAATATAAAATTTTATTAAGAAATAATTATAGAGTTGAGTACATAATGAATTTGTTTTTTCATTGATAAGTAATTTGTTTTTGTTTTCATGATAGACTGGTTGAGACGAAAGAAAAGTCTTTTATATAATTGGGTTCACTAACTCCGTAGAGAAGAAAGGCAAAAATGAGTAGCATACGGACGGGATATGACTTATCGGTGACGACATTTTCGCCGGACGGCAGAGTATTTCAGATCGAATACGCCGGAAAAGCAGTTGATAATAGCGGTACTGTTGTTGGTATCAAATGCAAGGATGGAATCGTCTTGGTTTGTTTTGCTCCTTATACCTTTCTATATATTGAAATTTATATGTTTGTTTTCTTTTATTCAAGTTAGGGTTTTAATTGATTATAGGGAGTGGAGAAGCTAATACCCTCCAAGATGATGTTGCCTGGATCAAATCGTCGAATTCACTCCGTTCATCACCATTCCGGCATGGTATGTTTCTGTTCCGTGTTTACAGGATTTATCATACGATCACTAATGTTATGCTGGCATCAATTTACCATACTTCTTTTCCTTTATCTGGGATTGGGATAAGTTCACAGTGGTTAATGGATACAACAACAACAACATACCCAGTATAATCTCACAAGTGGGGTCTGTGAAGGGTAGAGTGTACGCAGAACTTACCCCTATCAGCTCAGACAATAGATGACAGAAGTAAAGCATTATGTCAAAATACTGCAGATACATATTATTCATAGAGCGGACTCCAATTAGTTTGGGATGGAGGCGAAGTGGATTGACTAAAATTTAGTGCCAATTCGTAGATGCTTAGTAGTTCCACCAACAGGGGATTATTTGGTTCTAGTACTATCTGATAGGAGTAATTTTGAAAATTTAAGTTGGAGGCATTATTTTGGGCTGGCAATAGTTCTGATTTAGTTATCTTAAATATCTGACTAAAAAGATGAGAGCTTTATATGTGTTTGTTTTTGGGAATCAGGGTTTGAGAAAGCTTTCTTTATTGTCAAGTTTTGTAATGTCTCTTCTCAGTGGGGCAGGTTCATATAAGTAAATCCCAAGCCTTAATATAAGATAATTTGGAGCTTTTTGAGGTTACCAAAGTAAATTTCAATGATGTGCAAATCGAAGTGCATTGCAGCTTCAAAGTAACTGAGGTTACAGAAGCAAATTGATATTGCAAATGAAGTCAAAATAAATTATGACTGAGTTAGACAACTTTGGAGCTAGGGGGAGATAAGAGGTAAATAAATGGAAAAACTTTTAAAGGGATCAGTTTGTGTTCTTTTTCTTCCGAGGTCTTCCTCTATTTGAAATAACAACATGATGTAAAATTTCTTCAGCTTTGATGGAAAGTCAACCCCTTCACCCGTAGTCTAGAAGTGGCACTACCGAAAGACATCATCAGAATTGTGATTCTATCTTAAGTTTTTGTCATTACTAAGGATGTCAGTGGTTGCTGTTGCATGTTTTTGGTTGGAGTAGTCGACTTGTTTGATCTTTGTATAAAAACTGGCTCTTTTAACCTTGAGGTTCTAGAAGTTTGGTATTTTTTCCTAGAGAATCTTTATCATCTCTCATATGTATAAAGAAGAATGGCAGAGATGTGGATAATTGAGCATGATTATCTGCAGGAGAATTCTGTGGTTCCTCTGAGTGCTGCTCCCACTATGTTCTGTATAATCTATCATTGTGATTGCTTAAGGTGCTTATGATTAGCTTCTAGATACTTTTGAGTTTTGGTGATACTATGATTTTTTTTGGGGGGGGGGGGGGGGGCTGAAGTTTAGGGGCCTGTCTTCAACCAACTTCCTTATGGTGAGTTTTTTAATTCCTAAATTCTTTCTGGATTGAGGTACATCTATCAAAATCAAAATTAAGTTCATATCCCCGTTGAGGCAAAAAATACTAGGTGATTTCTTTCCATCTTTCTAAGCCTTGATAAAGAAAGTTACCTAGTACATGTGTTGCATGTGGTGGTAGGAAGTGGCAGGTACCCCCAATTAGGAGAGAGTTGGCCCAAATACCAACCTTATAAAAAGGGGGGGGGGATTTGTTTATAGGCTTATGTTGCCAAAACATGCCAATATGTTTTTGCTACAATTGGTGAGTTTGATTTTGTAATGAATAGGCAGTATGGAAAAAGCTGAAATTCTTGGACTACTGGTAGGTGCTTTAGCAGAAGAGACTCCCTACCTCTTCCTCAAAGACATGGATTGTATGTGTCACATTTCTTCTGTAACTGTGACAAGAGTATTGTGGGACGATGGTGATAGAGAAAAGTTAATCATCATAGAATTTTCATTATTATTACATTAGTTGAGTGAATCTGCTGAGTTCTGTTTGTGATAGTTTGTTTTGGTCAATGAGATACTCTAAATGCAATCTATTGATCATTCTTGGGCTCTTCTCGGAGAAATGGTTAGATATCTCCATTTAGGAACATGTCCTATGAAGAATACCATGAACTTCTAGTTGATTTCTTTGTTTCACTTTGCTATCTGACGTTTTTTTTTATCTAGCTGCAAATATTTTCTTTGGATACTTACCTATTCCTTCATAGACACTTTCCCGTCATTCTTAAATGGTGATTCACTTTCTCTATACTGCTTTATTCTTTATTTACAGGCTGTTGCAGGTTTGGCTGCAGATGGGAGGCAAATTGTTGCCTGAGCTAAGTCCGAAGCTACCCAGTTTGAAAGGTGTGCTTATAGCCACCATGTCTGAGAACAATATAAACATATGTACTTAAATTTCTGTGCTTGAATTTTGTTGTGTTATAGCAGTCATGGGAGTACTTATACATTGTGAAATAACTCAGTGACAACGATGAACAAATTCTGAAGAAATTTAAGTTTATTTCCCGCTCACAACTTTAATAAATGAAAAGAATTATCATTATATTACTGAATCATTAGAAGCATATAATGAAATTACACATGAAAGCATTTGATGTGGCTATGGTATATTGGTATCTCAATAGTCTTATTACATTATGACGTCCAATAAGCGTCAAATAAAATAAAAACCTAACGAAGTGTTTTTGCATTGTGTGGTGGCTTTGAATGGTAAAGGTCACTTCTTGGGCAAGCTATTTGCAGTTTAACATAAATGGGAAATGTAGCTCTTTTTAGGAGCCAGCCATGTGGTTATTTCGGCCTAGTAATAAAATATAATATTGCAAAAGAAATATCTTTTTTAATAACCGTGGTGTCCGGGCCAGTTTGTGCGCACCTCGACTAATTCCACGGGATACTGCTCCCTCCCACCAACACAGTAGTGGGTAACTCTATCCCCCAAGACTTAGGCAGATGGGAAGATAGAAATCACCTAGTGTTTTTGCCTCCACTAGGATTTGAACCTGTTGAAGAAGCAGTATCTTACAGCTAGCTAACTGAGACAGGGAAAATAATAGAAGTGAAATTTCAACTTTGGCAGTAAATTTTCTATTTTGGAAATGTTCCTTTTACTTGTGAGATAAGTAGTATTTAAGATGGCATTCAGTACTCGTTCCCAAGGTGATGGTTGAGTGATTGAGGCATAGAATTTAGGAGTAACATCTGGATATCTCGAAATCCTGGTTACAACACTCAGCACTAGCCCATTTTGCTCAGAACCTGTGCTGGTGGGCTATAGGTAGGTTGTCGTGAGGATTAGTGTAGGTGGACGCAAAGCTGGCCCCTACACCACCATCCTTAAAAAAGATGGTGTTCAGTCTCTTCTGTTGCCATGATTGCAGAAAAAAGAGGCGCCACTTGACTACCTCGTTGTTTCTATACTTGTTCTCTAGCAGAAACTTACATCCACTTGAGCATATTCTATCGCTAACAACCTTTTCCTTAAAAATCCTAGAGTTACAATAGCAGAGACCAACTCGCTGTAAAACAATGGCCATCCTCAGAACGTACTCTTGTCTTTTATGGGATGATCTGCTATATATTTTATTTGTTAAAGGTTTTTAAGTCTCAACTTAAAATTCTGGATAGTGCTGAAAAACGATATTGTTTTCTAGACTGCTTGTCAGTTACATGATTGTCACCCCTAATTTTCTGTCTCTTGTTGGCGGTTTTGCAATTTGCAGTGTATATGGTGAGCCGATTCCAGTGAAAGAACTTGCAGAGCGTGTTGCTAGTTATGTGCATTTATGCACACTGTATTGGTGGCTCAGGTTTGTAGGATTATGTACAGCAGTTTGTATATTGGCGATTTTTCCTGTTTAATTGCATTCTTCGTGTGAAAACTTATCTAAGAAAAAAAAAAGATAAAGAAAAAGTTGGTATATATGTGAAACTTTTGGTGTACTTGCTACAGGCCTTTTGGATGTGGGGTGATTCTTGGAGGGTATGATAGAGACGGACCTCAACTATACCTGGTTGAGCCTTCTGGTGTCTCCTATGTGAGTTGAATCGTTTTTTCAGTTAAAGAGATTTGGTCCACTGGACTCTACTCTTAAATTCACCGAGCAATTTATGATTTATTTTCTGCTTATCCCCCGAAAAAATAATTATAATTCATTTTTTTGTTATGATCTGTCCTATTACATTTTTTTTTCAGAAAATTCAAAATCTCTCTGTTTTCCATTCAAAAGTCAACTCCATAACATGGTAAATATGTCCTATTACATTTGATTTATCCAATATGTGAATAAATATTGCATTTGTTGTAGAGGTACTTCGGTGCTGCTATTGGAAAGGGCAGGCAAGCTGCTAAAACGTAAGTGCGTAATTCTCTTCTCGACATCCTAACTTCCTGATTCATATCTTCATATATTTCTTGTGGTGACAGATGGAATGTATATTGACTGTCAATTAACTCAACATTGAATTACTAAAAAGGGCAGCCCGGTGCACTAAGCTCCCGCTATGCGCGGGTCCGGGGAAGGGCCGGACCACAAGGGTTTATTGTACGCAGCCTTACCTTCAACATTGAATTACTGATAACTCAAAAATTTAAAAGCATATTTGTATAGTAGGTAATGACTTAATGTTGAGTCGTATTCCTACACTTCAACACGAAACACTATAGGTACATAGATATTTTTGCTACAATGCAATATTTAGGAAGTTGTTCCCTTTGCTGTTAATTTAACTTACCAGCCAGCTAAAGTGAGGAACATAAATCTTGCATAGTGTGGTTGTTGGGTCTTTATTCTCCATTTCAACTTTGCCAGTAGGTCTGGTTTTCAAAAATTAGAAATCCAGTACCCTTTACAGTTACCAGTTTTTTTTTTATAAAGGGTAAATTAAAAATGAAGCATATTATTGTCAATGAAAGCACATATCCAAACTATTTAAGTGGATCAAGAAAACTTTGGGTTTAAAAAAAATTGTGAGTATTTGTATGAAGTGTGAGTTACACCGCAAGTTAACTATCTAGATCTTGATCACTATGGGATTTGACTTCTACAAACTAATTTGGTGGACTGAATTGTCAACTGTGCTACAGCAGGGACTAATAGATTGTGTTATTATTCTTCTCTGTGGCATGGAAGTTCGAGACAGTGATTTGCCTCCAACATCCTTTGATTGGTGCCATAAGCTTTCACCCAGTTGCTTATGAAAACAACACATACTTTCCCTCTTCTTTTTTTTTTGTTCAAAACAAGATTAAAAGTATTTGTCTGCATAAAAGACATGCTGGTAATCAGTTCAAAAGGGATGACCTAGTGGTTTAGGCATGAGAGTAATAACCCGGGACAGAGGGAGTAGTACATTATGCAGTCCGAGTCAAGAAGTAAAAATGGTGATGAGGTCATTTAATCAAGTATTCCCTTATATATAATCTAGCATTTTAATTTATTATCCCCTTGGCTTGCTTTGCACTAGATTTTCCGTATGCTGATATGACATAATACTAATGTGATATATGCAGAGAAATTGAGAAGTTGAAGTTATCTGAAATGACTTGTCGACAAGGGGTTATTGAGGTAACCAAAATGTAAGCAATTTTTCCAATTGAACTTTATCATTCACAACCTTACTATATTTATCAACATGTTCTGATTGTCAACAGAAGATTATGTCTTTTGACATTGAGAACTACCTGCAAATCAAGTAGCTTAAGCATGTTTTGTTGTTCGTTCAGCTTTGATTATTGTACATTTTTCTGCAGTTCCACCACTTTAGCTTTGATATGAAAATGTGTTGTGATCTATGAATTCTCTATATGCAGTGTAATCTTAGTTCTGGCTGAAATGTTATTTGATCCCTTCTCATAGTCTGAAAGCCTTCTTATTTCTGGTAATCTATGGTTCCTTATATATTCTATGAAATTAGGCATCAATTTATGCTTTCAACATGTTTTCTGATGTGGCGCGCTGGCTATACAGTAATCTAGTTTAAATACTGTAGTCCATGTGAGAGTCATTCTTGGAGATGTTCAATCAGCCTAATGGTTTTCCACCGATACCATTGTCTACTAGAATTTAACCTTTCAGTGCCTTGTTCAAAAAAAAATTGTTTAGTGCTTTACTGGTATACACTCTCTCCTTCAGTGTTTTGACGATATGTTCTGTTTGCAAGCAGTATTTACGGAGTACATGATGAGGCAAAGGACAAGGTGTTTGAACTCGAAATGAGTTGGGTATGTGATGAGTCCAACCGCCAACATCAGAAGGTAACTGGGGATCCTTCTTAAGTAAATTTCCTTCTAGAATATTCCATAACATCACCTGTTTTCTTTTCTTTCATTTTCATTTTGAAGGACAGTTTGACTAGGAACGGAGTTGGATTGACTTATATATTATCAATATATATCAACTGTTATTCTAGAATACTGATGTCCTTGTTTTGTAGGTTCCTGATAATCTCTTAGAGGAAGCGAAGGCTGCAGCTAAAGCTGCACTTGAAGATATGGATGCAGATTAAGGGTGCAAATAGATTAGGTCTTTCCTTCTCATGCATCTTCTTATTGAATGATCTATCTCTGCCATGTTAACTGGATTTTGGCACCAGTGCGATGATTACTGCTGATGATGAAAGCTATTACAACTGAAGTTAAAAAAATCCAGAGCATTATATTTTGCATTTTAAAACGATGAATGCTTTAGCTAGGCTTTGTTGTTGTAAACGATCTTTGGTCTATAAACCATGTTAAACGTGATCTTCTTTTCTCGGTTGAATTATACTTCTTTCCCTCTTCTGATATTGCAAGAGAAATGGTAGATTAGCACCCTACTGGCCACTTTTTGGCCTGGTAATTGAAAAATAGCCATTGTCATGGAGTTTCAAATTCCATAGTATCTCTGGAGTTGCACTTGTGAAATTTGAAAGGGCTGAAAAGTGGATATTTGTGAATTTTACCTGAAATGGTGCTAATTATTGATTAGTTTTTTTATAGTCTTGCCATTACAGAAGCATAATATTCTTCATTCTTGTCATTATTATTTGAAAACTATAGTACAGAGGTTGTAATTATTGGAATTTATTGAGGATAGTGTTCACTTACACTCTCTCATTGGGCAATGTGTATTTCAGTGTCCCTGTATCTTCGAATACAAACCAAAAGAGCAGAACCAGAAAGAGAAAAACATTGTTTGACACATACATCATGTTACTGTTGGAGGTTGCAAGTAATCTTCTTGCAGCTGTGGACGCATCTGTCAACCTTTTCTACATCTGCAAAAGCCCAAAACATATTTCATTTTACTTTACTGCATTTCAGGACAAATATCTGAAAATTTAGTTGAAATGTTGCTCCGTAACCTACCAAATACACTACAAAATACTGACCAAATCAAACTAGTGACATAAATATGTACTTATGAACGACTTGGTTGTTGCTTTCTTTATTTAGGCATGAAGTATCCTAAATTCAACAGCTTGACCAAACTGGATTTGCGCTGGATAACTTCAAGAAAGGAGTAAATAGTTCTCCTTTAAGAGATTCTTCATTTTCAGACTCGAAAACTTGCATATTACAAGGAAAAAAACAAATACTACATACGCACCTAACAAGGCACATTATACGTACTAACTCCAAATTTTGCACAACGATGAATAGAGCAGCCAGAGTTGCAGTAGTGTAGTGAGTCTGGTTGAGTAATTTTGAGAATAAGACACTTGAACAAACACTTGGTAGCACACTCAACTTTTGCATCTTCATCAAGACAATCCACTAAACACTCTCCATAACAACTCTTGAATGAAGCTTCTACTAATTTTTGGCTTGAAAATATCAGCACTATAACCATTACTATAGTGATTGCTTTAGCTCCATTTCACTTTCCTTCCATTTCTAATGATCCACCAACACTATAAGTTCTTTCTATATATAATTGGAGTTTTGTTACTTCATTTCTTTTTTGTTCTTCATGATAAACAGAATTAAATATGTACACCAAACACTTTTTCAGTCACAATAAATAAAGTTGAATTTACTTGTCCTGGCAATTGGATTGGAAATCAGATTGCCTCTCATCTCTGTTTCCCCACACCCACATTTTTTTTTGTTGAGGTATACTAATTCGTTTTTTAAGTATTGCCTTATTAGTTTTATAGCAGAAATAGTATCCATCAATTGGTCACTATGAGGAGTACACTAGTTGAATAATAAACTTGGTAAAATTTAGAATATGTAACAATGTTAAAAATCTACAATTAAGGTTAATAAAAGCTTTACATTTAGAAGGAAAATAGCATATTTGAACACAGAGAGATATCATTGAAGTTATATATTACAAAAAATTATGTTTCTCTAAATTTTATTAACTGAAAAATTGTCTCTGTCTCAACATGTAAAGGCACAGGACAGAATGATAAATGAAGAACCAACATTGTGTCCCATACTCTGGAGTTTATGGCTATATCGACTCTTGAATGTATATATATACCCATTCCTTGGATTAGCCTGTCACACACACACTTCCCAACAGGTCTCATGCCATTTATAAAAGATCTGTGAGTAAAAAGAAGTACTAGTTCACTAAAAATGCACATTTAAATCGGGTTTTCCATTCAAATACCAAATATCAGTATTTATTACTACTCATGAGTCAAGACTCACTACTATTTGCAAATATTGAAGTTCAGTATCTTGTTAATTATATGGAATTATGTAAGTATAAGTTTAAGATGAGATGTAAAATTTTCACGAGAATATATGTTTTCATGAGTTTAATTGTTATGTTTTCCAAGAGCATACATTTTTGTGTTGGATATAATTGTTGGAATCAAAGCAGTACGAGAAGTAAATAATTATTACAAGTGTTCGAAAGGATAAACAAACATCGAATATTATAATTGCCGCAAGCTTGTTGAGTCTTGAATCTTGATAACCTGAAATCAAGAAACACTAAATCTGGATTGTTACAACTGTGGCTGAGTCGAGAGATGACTCTCTGTCTTTAAGACAAGATTGTCCCGTATATATGCTTTTACGTTAGCGGGCAATAGTCTCCCAAGATAAAACAACAACTAATCAACACTACAAAGCAAATAGGTTGATTCTGACGAAGAAAACAAACATGAAACGACTTACTGAAGAATGGAAAATTTAGAGGAAAATGAAGAGTTTTTGTTCTTTTCTTTCTACTGTTTCTGCTGCTCTCTTATCTTTCTACTCCACTGCCCTCAAATAAGAGTAAGGTCTCAATATATAGTGTTTAGGAGGATGACCTCTCAACTAGCCAACTAATGGCTTTCAATAGCCATGTAATGACACTCATTGAGGGGTTACAATCAGCCAAATAATGACCGAATTCAAGTGCCTTGTAATGGAGATTCAAATCTCCAAAACCAGCCCAAGAACCAGAAACTTTCTGCCTTCCTCTTCCTAATTTTATCTTTCCTAAAACTCCAGGGACCAAACTGTAAATACTAAACAGTTTGGAATCCAAAAGATAATATCAGAAGGCCCGAGACCCCGGACCGGACGGACGGCGGCGGTGGCGCGCGTGTGGGCTTAACCTCGAACCCAAGCACACCTAGGTCCTCTCTCCTTCAAACACATGAGTTACCCCTTGGGGTCCCAAACCCTTATCCATTTTTTAGGCTTATAAAAAGAACAACCCTTATCCATTTTTTAGACCTAAGCTTCTATAATGTTGTAATATTAAGGTCATGAGTCTGATATTTCAAATTAAACAAGGAGAAGAATGTTTTATATGTACGTGGTTCACTCATTTTGCTTTTCTCGCTAGATCAATAGTGTCATCATGGAAGTTTTCTTATGAAATATTACGTTTTCCGAAGTTTAATCCCTCAAGTTGGAATAATATTTTTCTAAAATGGTTGTGATTTCAGATAAAGTTGACTGGAAAACGACAAGAATGCTAATGCATGAAACAAAGTTAAAGATTAGTGATCTTGTGGTTAGAAAAATAAGTTTAACGATTTTAGCGCAATTATACCAATTTTTTGCTGGAAGAGTGAGTTTCACCGGCTAGGAGATCAGAAAAGTCTAATACTGCAGGAATGCCAAAAACAAAAATTGAGGTATAAATGGTTTGACTGGTTGAATGCATTGAGTCCTGCTAAACGATTAAGTCACCCAAACAATAACTACATGTAAGCCTCCCTACGAAGAAATAATTCAATAAGCAAAATAATTCAACTAGACCAGGAATATTCATGAAGCACAGAAAATGATATTCCATGTACAAATGTAGGGATAATATACTGAACAGTGTCCTACTCCTAAAAGTCTGTAAAATAAACAATCACACATATCTCACACAGGGCAATCTCAACAGTTCCTGTCTTTACAACAAATAATCACATTTGACACAAAAAAAAAAAAACACATCTCTGTAACAACTGTTCACAAATGCAAAAGCTAATGATGTGCAGGGGCATTATGCAGGGATGAATTTACCATTAACTGTTAAACTGCAACTTTCACAAAGATGCAGGAAGCATAGGTTGATTTACTGTTCAAGCTGGTAAATGCCAACACAAATTTCTCGACCGGCTTTGAGGACCTTTTTGGTAAGAGAAGTAAATATTATTAAGGCTCCTGAAAGGCTGTCGAGAGCCGCAAAGTATTCGTGCTGCAAGGCTTCCATAGCTGAAAACAAAATCTCTAGCTCGAGGTATCAATCTGCTTTCCATGATCTTCCTTGGGAATATGTCTCTTTAACCTTGTGAGCCAGATATCAAAATTCATAGGATATGGTGTTCCACAGAGGCTGTCAACATAATCTGTGAATGCTTTCAAAACTGCAGAAATATCTCCGAGCTTCTGTTGGATCAACCTTTTTGACCAAGAGGTTTCCCTCCACTGCAATGCCCCTTCAACCGAATCCAAATTGGGCATGTGACTTCCAGAAGAGAAGTAAAGCATGTATACCAGACTCTCTGCATCAGAGGCTGAGCACAGTTTCCCTTCTTGAAGGGCATAGGTAGAGGAGAAATGTAAATTCATTGCAGGACGATCCCGCTCTTCTAGAATAGCATGTCCCCAACCAATGAGAACGAAATAAGGCTGCCTCACACCAGAATTAACAAAAATAACATTTTCAGGCCTGATATCACCGTGCCGAATGCCAGCTGAGGCAGCTACAGATAGGGCAGATAAGCAGTCATGGCAACACCTAACAGCCTCATCAGCACCAAATTGGCCAAATCTCACCATGTCAGCAACTGTTCTGCCAACTGGACTAGTCACTAAAACTGGGGTCCCACCTTGGCCAGGGTGAATTATCCGGCCGGATGCATTTAATTGAGGTAGATACTTACTAGACAACTCCTTTTGCTTCATAACACCCAAAACCTTTGTCTGCCTCTGAACTTGATACCACAGCTTCATATCTTCCCACGCTGGTTCCAGCTGAGAAGGATGTGAACCAACATACAAAAATGAAGTCGTAGCTGGATCTACAACAGAAGATGCAATATAATACGGAATCTCTCCATCTGTTAGGACTTCATTTATCTGATAATCCCTCTTCCAATTTGAATCTTCTATCAGCACAATAGAACCGACTTCAAGCTTCATGGACTTTTCAGGTTCTAACCTGAAGGATTCTTCATGTACTTCAACAATTTCAGGTGAAGCACTACACTGCTGGAAGCGAAATAAACCATTTCCATTCGCCCAGCTATCCCCCAATTGTCTTTCAATTCTTCTTTCCTGAAGACAAGCACTGTGGTCAGCAGCCAAATCTTCAACCGAATTCTTTGACATTCCAGCATATTGTGTGATCGAGTGGAAGGTCGCATAAAGTGCCTGTAAAGCCCCGATATCCCCCCAATTAGCATTTCCAAGCTTGTTCCAGATCCTATCAATGGGAGAAATGGTAATTAAAGCATTATTCTTTATCCATTCAGCAGCACAACCGTATACATCATTCAAATCCATTTCCAACTTGCTTATATCTCCTTCAACTTTCAGAACCCCACCATATTGAGTGTCAACTAAAAGAACAAACACTGAATTCAAACTGAGAGGAATATTGGATCTGCTGATGCTTCTTGCAAGCAATACTCTTACAGCAAAGAATAAAGCTTCACCTAAAATTGAGAGAGAAGGTTTACCGTCATTCTCTACTGTAGCAAGGTTTCCAATATCAGACCTTAGAATAGCAAGTTCCAGAATATCATCCCATTTCCCTTGTGGATGCCTTGGGTTCTTTAGCATTACAGCTGTCGCACAAAGACCTCCAAGTCTCCCTTTCGAAATGGCTTTCTCAGCCTGATAGAATCTCAGGTTTGAGTTATAGATACAAGAAACATAGAAAGGTAAAGTTTCATCCTGACCCCAAAATGCCTCCCACAAACCTTTCACACTTGCATGCAAAAAATCTTCCAGAGCAAGATAACTAGTTGCTTCCACAGCGCCAGAAGTCGAGGCATAAATAGCACTGGGCATACGAATCAGCTGCTGAAAAGGAACTCCTCCCAAAGCATAATCAAACTTTTGAAGATCTATCAAATCAAAAGGGACATCAAACGAGGGTTCATTACGAGTTGAATTTTCTGTTGTTTCTTCATACCACGTTTTGAGGTTTTCAGTCAGGATTTCACTAACTACAAACCTATGGAGGAACTCTTTGCGATCTTGAACCCTGCCACCTGAAGATATACTGGACTTTTTTGCACCAGATTCCACAGATTCCCTGTCTGGAGATCGACCTGTAGTGCCAAATAAAGGAGATAATGCTCATTAGATGTGTTCCAGGAATTCCTACCCATTTGCTTCCTTTACACAAAACTCAAATAAAATTTCTGCACCAAGAACATAAACATGAAAGTTCAAAGTCCACAAAAAAAGAGCACGCCCCTCAAGGGGGAATCAATGAATTCTTTTTGCATGTCAAAAAGACAAAACGAATACACTATGGAGGAAATTATGCCATAGGGTAGAGAATCCGTGGATTTCAAGAATTTTTAAGGCCATTGCATGCAACAAATACTAGCAGCATCTAAATCAGAATATCAATGGACTAGTGGTGCCTAGGACACATTATCGCTATTAGTTTCTTCACTAACTAAAATGATATTTCAAACTCAGCAACTATTTATGCTGCAAGAAACATACTAATAATGTTCAAAGCCACTTTGTTATTGCTATAGCCACTAATACCTATATTTTATCTACTATTCTGCCAACAGCTAGAATGGGCTTCCCAAAGGAGATTGGGCTAATTCACAACCAGCATCCAGTTAAGAAGTAAGCAAGATAGCTCCCACTCAAGTGCACTCTTTTCTATTCACAAATCCGCATTCAGCTCTAAGTTCGGCTTTGGGGATATGGACAGTATGTTGAAAAAGAAAATGATGGTAGTGTTCAAGACTCTTCCGTGGGAAGGTCTCTTTATACGGATCCAAGGAATTTGGTAGTCTAACATCCTTGTTTACAACCATATTCATGTTCTTCATTACATGTATAGTTCCCTGACCAATTTAAAGATTTGTAGTCTGCGTACATCCTACCTTCCCAGACCCCACTTGTGGGGATTACACTGGGTATATTGTTGTAGTCCATCTCAGACGACTTGATTCATATCCATGAAAATAAATAAGCTAGCCCTTCCGGATGTTCCACCATAATAATATTTAAGCATTGCAATTTACACCAGAACTACTGCATATGATAAGTGATATACACCTTTGCACCAATTCTTCTTTTGATACAGTAAGAAGTTTCATCTACAGCATCAAGAAGATGCATTAGGTACGAAAGAGAAAGCTAGCTCCATTAAATAGAGGTTCCGATCATAGGTTCAGGGAGCTAACAAAATCCAGAAACGGATCAATATTATTTACACAAGACAAATTGCACCAGCAAAAAAGATTGAGTAGACATTTAGCTTTCACAGAATAACTTGAAGTCGAAACTCCATCAGAACATTTCCGATTACTTTCTGTCCAAACACCAAAAAATACTTGCAGGGATCATGTGCCGGATACTTTTGCACCAACTCTAAATCAGATAGTTTCCGCAAAAGGTATTAGTCAAACCAGATGCATTTTGCTGAGGTGTATCGGTTAAAATTTTACCTTAATAACACCACAATGAAAATGCGGGTGCATCAACTTTATGAGGAGTGTAAGAAAGATGAAGCATTATAAGACATGCAAAATTGTCATTAAAATGTTAATATAAAATAAAAATCATTATAAAAGATGCACAAAGGTATTAAAATGTTAATATAATTCTAAAAGTCATCTTTGTCCTAAAATTTGGCAACCAAAAGACCATACAACTTAAGAACGTCTAGGACAATATTCAACTTGATGCTCACAACAGAAACAGTTCTTCTTTTCCACAAAATAGATACTTCTAGAAATCAATATCCACGTCCTCAAAATTAAGAAACATAATTTATTGTACCTCAAAATTTAGCAGGATGTGAGACATTAGGTTTAAAGGGCAGGATGGGAGATTCATGATGCAGCCTCTTACCATCAACTAATCAACTAAGATAATCTAAATAGCAATCATTCACTCACAACTATGCATGTTACTGAGTAAAATTGCTCTTTTACTGAAATTATTAACACCTATCCTCAGAGGCGGATCTAGGATTTGAAGTTTATGGATTCCTACAACGATCTCAAATTAATATACAATAATAGTTGGGTTCATGGTCAAATGTTTATAGATACTTAGAACACGTTTGGACATGAATTTTTTTCCTTTTTTCAAAAAGAAAATCAAAATAGCTTTTGGTTATCCATTGGGCTGATTTTGTGAAAGTTTTGAAGATGAGTTTCAAGTTTGAAAAAGTGAATTTGATCAATTTTTCAAGTGAAACTTTTTCCACTCACAAAACTTCTACTTTTTTGTCATGTGACCTGGAGGTCACGGGTTCAAGCCGTGGAAACAGCCTCTTGCAGAAATGCAAGGTAAGGCTGCGTACATTAGACCCTTGTGGTCCGGCCCTTCCCCGGACCTCGCGCATAGAGGGAGCTTAGTGCACCGGGCTGCCCTAAAACTTCTACTTTTTTCTATGTTAATGCATGTCAAAACAACTTAACTACCAAATACCTTTTTTCCATTTTTTGTAAATACTATTATTTTTCAAATATCACATTTTTATATCCAAACACCTACTTAATAGATTGGTCTGAGGAGAAGCACATATAATTAGGGAAGTGGAGTAATTGTGAAGACAAGCATAGAAGTTACTAACTTTTTTTATGGAAACCGAGACCCCTCCTTGACGTGGTGGAACCCAGTAGTTATGTGGTAGATCTGCCCCTGCCTATCCTGACCTAAGAATCCACAATTTTTTTTTGGTAATAAAGATACTAATATTATTACTAATAACAGGCACTACAAGATTTTATCTTCCTAGAGTACATAGTACTCATACAATCTTCTTAAGGATCCAGGATTCACTCTTAGAAAAGGGGAGAAAAGGGTATACTGATTATGTATGCAGAAGTGCAATTGATCTTTAGCTAAGAGGCCAAGAAAGGTACATTTACTGGACAAACAGCGGAACATGGACAAGTATACAATAAGCCAGCTAGAATACATGCATCTCATGACCCGTGGCTCTATCCTGAAGAGGGCGGCATTAATTTAATTATAATTTTTGTCAACTCCTTTGTCCATATAATTGTTTGGATTTATAATTATCATCTCGATTCGCATATATATATTCTCTTTTTAAATTTGAGCAACATAAATATACTCTTCTTTTTTTTCAGACAACCTTTTGTACAATAAAGCCCCAACAGATTCGGCATTTTCTTTCGCTTTTCACCTTTGATAACACAGATTCAGTAAGAGCTTTTCTCTTCTTCTCTCTCATCTTGACAGTTGCTACCGCTTTCTGATGGCACTCGACAAGGGAGGAGAAATATATTTAACGAAAGCTTCAAATTGTCCAACATTAAACATCTAACTAAGTAGGACTACTTAGACTTTTTTCCCATTTGCTACTTTTATTCCTTATGTAACTCATAAGGACATCTAGTCCTCAGCCACTTTCCATTTCTTAACAATTAAAAGACACAGATAAATAATTCAACCATATTTTCCATTTACAGATGCTAAGAATTTGTATGGAACATTTCTCCCACTATCGTTTGATTTTTGTTGTTTTGGTTGGTATTTGAATGGAGATATAAAGCTTCTCCTTTTCATTACTTCTTATTCCCAGTATTAAGCATTTACAAGACCAATTCTTCCAGCAAATGAAAATAAACAGGAGACAAATATACAAAGACAATGAATCACCCTTATGTTTATTAAACACAGGCTGCTTGAACTACAAAGACTAAAACCTAAATAGAACAGCAAGATCATCTTCTCTTTCCTTTTTTTCCCCCTTGCATCTCCTTTTATCAACATAAAATAAGAGAAGGTAGAATTATCTTTGCCCCTCCAATTTGAAAAAAGAACCTTTAACTTAACAAAGCAAAAACTACAAACTTAGAACATAAAGACTGGAACTTTCAGAAAAGGATCATAGCAAAAAAAAATTTGATAACTGTGGTGTCTGGGCCAGCTTGCATGCACCTCGACTGAGTCGACGGGACCCACCACCTCCCACTAGCAACTAGCTATAGGTACCGGGTAACTTTGTCCACCAAGGCTAGAACAGATGGAAGGATCATAGCAATTTTTTTCATGACAAGGAACCCGCAGTCGCTACCCTTCGTATGCGCACAGCTAAACCCCGTTCCTGTGTAATAACTCGCAAACCACACAGGAGAGATAACCCGCACTAGGCAAGCCCATCCTAAATTTAACTTAACAAAGCAAAAATTACAAACTTTAGAACATAAAGACTGAAACTTTCATCCAAAGATCATAGCAAACTTAGCTTACCAAACCATCATTAAAAATCCAAGAATTCACCAACCCATTAACCAAAACTAAATTCAGGAAAACCCCATATTCAAAATTCAGCTATTACTACAAGTTAAACTCAGTAAAATCTATAAAATGGAAGTCAAAGTCAAAGAGTTGGCCCAAATCTCTAGGGTTTTACAGAGAAAATAAAGGGGAAATATATTTATACCTTCCATTACGGAGAAAATAAATCGAAATTAAACTGAAATATTCCTTCAGATCCTTAGCTTTAGCTCCGAAAATACAAAGTCTCTGATGAATTCTCCCATTTCTCAACCTTCTCTCTCTAAAACAAACACGCGCGCACACTTTCTCTCTCTTATTGCCTCGGTGTTATCTCACCATAATATAAAATTCAGTTTTAATATTATTATTCTTTTATTATTTCTAGGTAATACTCCCACAGTTTTATATTAATGGATCATTTTTCCTTTTCCACGTTATTTAAAAAAATCATAAATAAATAAAATATTTTTAATATATTATCTTTATTTCTTTTTAATTAATAATATTTTAATTAATATTAGTTATTTTAAAACACAATTAATATCAAGAATAAAATAGAAAAAACTTAATTAATTTTATATTATTTTAAAAAGTGACTAAATAATTTGAGACGAATACTTTTAATAATATGTTCAAGTAATATGAGACGGAGGGAGTAAAATTCTTTTTGTTTTTTGTTTATTTTTATTTTTATTTTTCTTGTAAGAAGAGACAATGATTATGGGAAGCCGGCAGGGGTGAATTTTTGGTATCATTTCAGTTTGTGAGATGTGAAGATTTTCAAATTTGACTAATAATGACTTGTCTTTGGATTTGGACTATATGTGTCCTTTAGTTAAGCTTCTATACTTTTTGTCTTCTACACGTCAAAAGTAAAATAAAAATATTTTTCGTTCTTTTATTACAAAATTGAAAATTGTCGACTTTCAAACAAGTAGAAATTAGTAATTACTTATTTTAATTTTGATGAAAAACTGAGAATTTTTTTCCAAAAACTATTATTATTTTCTCAAGTTTTGAAAAATTGAGAATTCTTTAAACCAAAATTTAGAAAGCTTGGATTTTTATTGCCATTACTTAACATACACGGTTAAAAGGTTGAATGTTCATTTTTCTTAACTTTAAATGAGTTAAAAAAAATTACATCATTTTTCTTAACTTTAAATGAGTTAAAAAAAATTACACAAAGAAGCTAGACAAAACATGGATATAAAGCTTCTAATTAATTTGTTGAATTGAATCATTTTTCATTTTCTACAAACACTAAAAATTACTCTATAGTGTTTTTAGCTTTTGCAAAACTTAAAAAGCTTCTCATAATGGATTTTGGTTAAAAATATTAGACCTCAAATTCATTGAATAGATGCCTATGCTCGACAAAGGGAGGAAGGTACGACGGGAGAAGAAAAATGCTTCCAAAGGTCAAGATTTTTTCTTTATTGAGAAAATTAGGCACTTTCTTTAGTTTCATAAATGCTTCCGGAGATCAAGATTTTTTAAGCATTGAATGAACACCCAAGTATAAAGATTTGGCGAAGGGAGGGAGGTGTCGAGGGAGAAAGGAAACGCTTTCCAAGATAAAAATCTTCTTTTAATGAAAAACAAAGGTCAAGTATAGTTTATGGTATGTCTAATTCGAAGGCACTGTGCTTATTTGACCATCATAGTAGTATGATTGTCGAGCCACGTGTTTACACCAAACGACTCGCGCAAACAACGAACTCTTTGGCAATAGAAAAGAATAGTCAAACCAACAAATACAAGAGGTATGTACATTTCGTATTCTCACTTCAATTATCTAACTGTCAATAGACACTCCTCCAACCCAACCCTCTTGCCTTCCCTGAACAATAAAGGATTTATCTACAACTCCAACAGATATGGTGCTGAGTTTTCCTCCCATAAATCAATTTGGCCTCCTTCGCCACTCTCCTTCCTTACTAACATACACCAATGCTCCCAAAAACCGCAACCTTAAAGAGAAATATCAAAACTAATGCAAAAGCAGTTGAGGACTTTTACAACTTTTTGGCCTCAAATAGTTTGCATCTATTTCACATATGCAAGGTACAAGAAGCTATTAGAACTGCGTTCATCAATAAATAAATAAATAAATAGTTACAGTCTCAGTAGACTTAGTTCAATAAGACCCCAAAACATAGGGAACTTACCAGCTAAGGTACAAGACTAGAGAAGACATCACGGACAACCAAATAAGAAAAACAAATAGAGCATTACATTCATCCAAGGTACAACCTATTCGGATAAATTTGTTAAAAAGAAACCATTATCCTAAGCTGGCCCAGTTTGATGAATGTTTGGTCTTTTTTCACATATTTAAAAAAAAAAAAGGCAAACTTGAGAAGAGGGAAATCACTTGGCCATCATGACCTTAACAAACTCATCATAGTTAATTTGTCCATCACCATCGACATCAGCCTCCCTGATCATTTCATCAACTTGTGCATCAGTAAGCTTCTCACCAAGGTTTGTCATCACATGACGGAGCTCAGCAGCAGAGATGAAACCATTCTGGTCCTTGTCAAACACTCTGAATGCCTCCTTCTGTATCCTTCATCTTCCTGGCCATGAGGTTCAAGAACTCTGGGAAGTCAATGGTTCCATTACCATCAGCATCCACTTCATTAATCATGTCGTGGAGCTCAGCTTCAGTTGGGTTCTGTCCCAATGACCTCATCACAGTCCCGAGCTCCTTAGTTGTAATGCAACCTATTCAAAGCTTAATTATTAGCATACTAGACCTCAAGAATCAAACAACATACTGCATTTTCCTTTCCGGTGCATACATACAAAAGAAACCAAACTATAAAATTAACAACTCAGAAGGCAATATCCATTTTTAGACCATTATAGGATTTGGCTTTCATAAAGTAAATAAGGCTACCCATTTTACATGCTGACAACTAGTACAGAATCCGAACCTATGATTACCATTTAGGGAAAGCGACGTTGGCCCCTTTTTTATAAATAAAGCCAACGATTTCACATCAAACATTCTATTTTTCTGTCAACGGAGATATCCTTCCTATATATAAATAAACAATTACCATCTCCGTCCTTGTCGAATAGGCTAAAAGCTTCCTTGAATTCAGATATCTGCCATCTCCCAGACTCCTCACTTTTTTTCTTTATATAGGTATAGGGGATCCTCATTTAACAACAAATATTACTTTTAAGGGTGGGCTCTTTCCTCCATTAGCAAAAACGTGCATTGTCGCTTTCGCCCTTTTCTCACCACAGCCTTAGTGGAATCTATTATTTTCTTCATTTTTAGTTAACATAAAAAGAGTAGCATCTTTCAAATTTTGAAACTAATCAAATTATAGATTTCCTATTTAATGATATGATTTCACAGTTAGCTAACAGAACAGCCTTAGTGGAATCATTAATGTTTGTATATACAAGAGCATGCATGTGTTTGCTCTGTCTTTTGATTCAAATAATGAGTATATGTCTCGAGGAATAATCTATTATTGTATAGAGTATTGCTATAACTTCAGAAAACACAGATCTAGAGATAAATTAATGTATTTAAACTATGTATAGGTGGTTGTGTGCATGTTTGTGTCAGTGTGTATTTGCTGGTTTAGCATATGACAGCTACTTTTAAATCAATTTCTATCTAGCTTCATAGTTGTAGGGTAAGGTAAACTATGCAAATTATATAATGACAGGGACAAGAGGCTATAATAATGAGGGCAAATATGCAGTTGTTACCAATTTGGTGGTGGCCATTCAGAATTTAAACTTCACAGTTCAACTTTTAGAGTTTAAGGTTCTTAGCATGAAACTCATAGTACGTTCAAGAATTTAATATTTGTTGAAATTCGGTGATTTTTTATGTATCTATGTTCTGTGCCAAAAATATTGGGACCAATTGAACCCGCAGATGCATGCATGCTCCATCTGTTTCTGGTGGTGGCAACAGTTATAGTATTGAAGCAGTGGTGATACATGGCAGTTTTGGTGCCAATAGATAATCAGTCATTAGCACTATAGGTGCCGGCTGGTGTAGTCAGTGTCAAGCAACATACCAAACCAAGAAAGCTTAATAGAGAGGACAAGAAGATTGTTTATCTGAAAATTGTCTCACTATTACTTTCCATAGAAACACTAAAACAATAACTTTTACATGCCAAAAAAGTAGATTGTTTATCTGTAACAAGTATTTCTCCCACTAATCTCCAGAACTGCTAAGAAAAATACTTCAAGAAATCAAATAGAAACTTATTCTTGAAGAAGAAGCAGTTAATTCAATGTCTGACCAATGCACAACCAAAAAATAAAAAAAGAATACTATAACTACCCATAACCTAAACATAAGAAAAGCAACTTGAACATCTAATCATTCATCCACTAACAAAGAAAAAAGGTGTTTCAGAAAAGAAACCCAAATGATACCTCTTTTTCTCCTAATTTTCTAGCTATCCTCATTCACTTTCGGAGTCGCTCGAACTTGAACTTGAGCCTGACTTGTGGGGTTTTCTTTCTTGCCTGTAACATCACCTGTAACTACACCTGTCTCTTGAGGCAACTCAACTGCATGATCTGGCTTTTCAGTGGTTGTTGCCTTAACTTCTTGTTTTACAACATTCTGATCTACTTTTCCAGCATCAGCTTCACTTCTTACAGATAAAACAAATTCTTTAAGATTTAATTCCGGATTCTTGGATGAGCTGGCTTGATGTGGTCCAGTTTCTGATTTTTGTTGAAGGCTCGCATTTGGTTTATCTATATCATCTTTAAAGACTTGTTTCTTATCTGAGTCTATCCCGACATCCTGTGAATGTAAAGAATCTCCCTTACTTTTGGATTCTCTTGCATGCATATCGCCATCAATCGAATCAGGAAGAATGTGTCTGTCAGCATTCTCTTCGGGGAGACGCTTATGAATCAAATCAACGTCTCCAGTTGGTCTTGGTTCAAGAGTTGGTAATCCCACCTCATGGTCTTTCAAACTTGACACCTTATGCACTGGTCCATTTTTCGAACTCTCAGATTCTTCAGTTGCCACCTTAGCATTAGGTGGCTTAATAACAGACTCGGGACTCCTGGGAGAGTTGATATTAGAAGGAACTTCTTGGATTTTTGACACATTCGAGCTCGCCATGGTCCCTGCTTCCTCAATCGAAACAGGTGCCTCCTGTATATCAGAATTAGATTCATTTCATGATACAGATCAATGTGAAGACATGATACTAGTAGAACTTTCGTGATACAGATCAATATGAAGACATAATACAAGTAGAACTATATTGATAACTCCCGAGTTGGCATTCATGACATTGGAGGCCTCCAGCATAACATCAAGAGCTTAAAGAACTTCAAGAGAACATGGAAAGAACTAGTTGAAGATGCAGATTCTGGGCATTACAAAGTTGACCGCGATCAAGAGAGAAGGCCAGGTCACCAGCAGCTGCGTTTGGAAAGCCATCTCCGCTACCGCGGAGCTCTGCCAGAAATACAATAATGCGATCGCGATGGTGATCTAGCGATTGCAAAAGCGTACGTCCAGGCCAGAGTTTGAGGCTTAGTTCATGCAAATATGGAGATATGTCTAATATTGTCTGGAGAAACCATTTGAACATGCAAATATGGAGATATATTTCTCCAATTCTCCTCGTGCCCACAATTTGATTATGAAGTGAGATAGAGGTAAAATGAACTTAAGCTTAAGATTACTAATAATTTTTATTAATCCATAATACACAGAAAAAGTTACAAAGATATACAGGAGAGGCTTGAACAATTCAGATCCTACCTTGAATAAAAATCATAGAGGCTTATTTGAGGCTCTGTGAGCCAGCTTTATTAGCAAAACTAAATTTGTATCTGAAATATCTCAATTAAGTGGTACATATTTGCTAGAAGAAGACACAAGAGAAACAGAAAATCTCCAAAGAACATTGTAAACACAAGATTGTGGCATCACTCAGTTTTTAGAAACTAAACCCAGAATTCCACAAAAGAATTTGCGACTCCACTCGTACTGTTTAAACAAATAGATACACACTAGACAAAATAGGTTTGGAGGAGGGGGAGTTATCTTCGTTCCTATCACTATTACCGGTGGACCTTGGACATCAAACAGTTTAACGAAAGCATCTCACACTGTTAATACAAGGTTATAATGTGGTGAAACTTTAACTTTGACATTCAAATGCGCACATGTTCGTAAGATGGAACATATGTATGATAACTTAAGGCGACATTTTCTTAAGGACAAGTTACAGTATATCATAGCTACCAGATTATTTACTGAATTCGTACTTGTTATTTGTAAATCAGATGGTTGGCTCATTGTATGAAAATACATGGAGTCAAAATACAAATAAAAAAAATACATGGTATATAATCTAAAACATAAGTTTAGTTAAATTGGAAAATGATTTGTTTCCAACAATTCTCTTAGCCTATATTACATCACTTCAAATCCAACTTAGTGTTTGGTTTATATAATCATATACAATTAAACATAATTGGATTAAGTAATTGAGAATGATAAACTATTTATAAATATCAATTTTCAATTATCTCAAATAAAGAACAATTTTAAGAGAAAAGCTAAATAAGGTGTATTAAAACATGACAAAAGCTAAGATCTTGGTATCACCCAATTAATGACAACTAGATTAAATAATATGCATGATAACTCTCTTCATCTGTAAAAGGATTGATTCCTCAAGCTTTTGCAATTTATAGTACTGAATAGTGAATAATACTAATTACTTACTTTTGTGGACGATTTCGAGTCAATAGGTGCCTGACTATCTGCTACGGGCACTGGAGGAGCACTTGCACTGCCAACGACTTCATCATGTTTTGATATCTCCAACTTTGCAACATCAAGCTCATTTTTGTCCGTTACCGCCTCTCTCAGCCGCAATTCTTGGGAATCTACTGATGAAAATATCTGTTCCTTAGTCGGAATGGACTTCTTAATGTCTTGACTATTTTCCACAGTTTTAACCAACTCAGGGACCAGCCCCATTTCAGATTCTGGAAGCAGATCAGAAGCAATTGAGGAAGAAGAAATGTTTTTCTTAATGGAAGGAGGACTGGCATCATAAATAGGTTCCACATGTGAACTCTCGTCCACTGAACTGACTGTGATGTGCAGATCTGACCCATTAGGTGAAGGTTGCTCAGAGATGGTTTCAAAATCTGGACTTAATCTCACTTCTTTGTCAGCAAAGATCCTTTCACTTACTTCTGACGATGACGAGGAGTTTGACTGACTACTGCTTTTTTGTTCAGAAGTTGCTGACTTTGAACAAATTTTAGACGGATCAAGTTCCATGGAACTGGCTGCTGTTTCTTCATGGAACACAATTGGTCCCACTTTATGATGATTTTCCACATTATGTAGTTTAACATCAGTGTCATCGAGTTCAATATCTCGCTTCTCAGTTGCACCTAGGACCAGACATTCTACTTCTTCGGAAGATTGGCTTCCATGTCCAACATCCTCGGAAGCATGCTCTATCTTAGATATTATCAGCTCCGGCTCCTTGAAGATTTGTTCATCTGTTAGGTTTTTCCCTTCCAGTTCTTCATTCAGGTTCTTGTCTTCCAGATCTTCAATTGAACCCTGTGACTCCGTTTCAAGAACAGAACTTGCCTTGGACTCACTCATATCGCTAGGTTGCCTTCGAAATGGCGAATAACTTGTTCCTTCAGAAGCCATCACATCAGGAACAAAATAAGGTCTAAAACGGATATTATCTTTCTTGTCTTGCTTGTTCATCCCAAAGATTGAGGGTCCAACACTAAAACTTTCATGCCTTCTAAAAAATGGTTCTTTTGGTTGAGATGTGATAAACTCTTGTTCTAAAATGTCTCCTGTAAGATCAGGTTTTTCTTCACTCAGGTCATAAGGAAGATCGAATGGGTTCCGCCTCGGCAACAAAATAGATGGAGCAGAGCCAGGGATAGGAGGCAGTCCAAGGTCATAGTTATCGTTAGGAAGATCAAAAGGGTTCTGTCTTGCTGTTGAAATGGGAGGGATGTTTGATGGAAAATCAGAGGTTACAAAGTCTATTAAATTCTTATCATCTATCAAACTCATGTTCTTCCGTGATCTTCTCCTTTGAATAAGACTCTCCAATCGTTGATTCCTTTCTAGCTCGGAGGTTCCCAATTCCATTAGATTTCTCTGATCTTCCTCCGTCCATGTAATAGCAGACTTTGGATCTTCTTTATCTCGTGTTTCTTCTTCATCTTCCCCATCTTCGCTCTCATCATCTGCAGCTTCTAGTTCTTCCTGATCTTCAGAACCGTCGTCAGATTCATCATCATCACTCTCGGAGGAATTGTTGCTAGAACTTTCAGAAGGAGCATGAGAAACATCTTGCGACAACAAACCAACAGGTTGAGGAGTGTCTTCATCTAAAAGCGGATGGAGCTCGTCAAGCATTGGCATAATATCAGCTATTGAAGCATCAGGAGACGAACTCTCTGCTCGATCAGACCCCGAATATAAGGCCTCCTCCCTATGTTTCCAAGGTGAACTGGGAGGAGAATCAAGATTAACCCTTCTAGAATCAAAGGAATCAACTGATTTGTCATTATCAAACTCAAGGCTCTCATCATCAACCTGATTATCCATAAGTTCCGCATCATTAATTTTCTCGTCATTCTTTTCATTCTTCTGCTCATAAAACTCCCTTGCCACTAGCCCCGAAATTCCACCAACTAAAACTCCACCAACTAGAGCAGAATGATCACCAAACCTTTTACCCCTGTGAACCTCACTAAGCGGTGATTGGTCTACTTCATCCCTCTCTTGATCAGTATATCTCTCAACACGAGTAGCATCTCCAGTTTCCAAAGGCACTATATGATCAGTTGTGTTTTCTTCCCATTCAAATTCGGGTATATTATTAGGCTGACCATAACTTAGTAAAGTTCCAAGCAGAGCAGCAGTGCAAAAAAGAATAGGGGAAACAGACACCAATAGAGAAAACACAAAAGGAAATGATCTGTACATAAATGCCAAGAAACATAACATACCCACAAGAAATGGATGATTCCAAACTGTCCTATAACACACTTTAATCTGAAAGATTATAGCTTTCCTCATTTTAACTCCAATCTCTAACAACCCAATACACATCCCTTTATCTCACACTCTTTTTAATAAGCAAATGGGATCTGAACATCTAATGCTTCTTCACTGTACCTACCTAGTTCTTCTCAAAATCTTTAAAGTATGATCAATACCCCTTAGATCAAGTAAAAATCCCACCTTTGACAAATCAATTCAAACACAATTTCAAGAATTTGGTGACCACCAATACTTCCTGCCAAAATATTAAAAACCCAAAAAATTGAAATATCAAGAATTGATGAAACAAAGAGAAATACGAAAAGAAAATGCATACCAGCTATCCCTTTAGATCAATCTTGATCGTGCACAAAAACCCATCAACTGGTAAAACCTATATTATTATGTGGTGGATTAATGGGTCTTTGTGTTGGTCATTTACTGGTGTAAATTTGGTTTCTTTTTCATTCAAAATCCTTCCTTTTTTGTTTATTTTTGTTACTCTGTGTTGTGTAAATTTTGATCCATCATATGATTTGAAGAAACATGGGATTTGAATAAGGACATAGAGACAGCTAATAAGGGTGAAAATCCAACAGTGAAAAATGGTATTTGATTTACTTGTTTAATAATAATGGAGTTCTTGATTTGGAGCTTGATCATCACTCGTTTGCCAATGGAGTTCTAGTTTAGCTACTTTTTGATACTTATTAATACCAATAATAATGAAAAAACAAAAGAATTGTTTTCCTTTAAATTCATAAATATATTAAAGGTCATTTTCAACAATATGATAAATTTATTTCAGTCAATTGTCATTTGAAATTAAAATTAAGAAACTATGCCAAATATATACTCCTATTTGCACTTTTCTCATTTCAAAATTGAGGATAGTGTGTGTAATAAAAGACCTTCAAACAATCTTTTTTGTCATTTTTGTTTTTAACAAATTGGGATTGGAAATTTTTTATCTTTGACAATAAGAGTTTGTAATTTTGTGAAACCTCACTTATAAATCGCATTTTCGAAACGTTACTTATAAATTGTTTTTGTGAAATGCAACTCATAAATCGCATTGGTGAACCTCTACTTGTAAATCGCATCTGCGAACATGACTTATAAATTGAATTTGCGAACACGCTTTATAAATTGCAAAAGCATGTTGGTTTTATTGTTATCATTAGAAATGTACTATTCTACAGAATACTTGAGATTTATGTTGAATTATGTTGGTGATATATAAAATGAATTTAAATGTGAATTATAAATTTCATTCTAAAATACGATTTAAGCTAACGTTATCTCCCATACCATCATTTACCTCAGTTAACTTAGAACACGTGTATATCGCATTTCACTTATGTGTTTTGCATATTTTTGTAATTCTCACAAAAATTACACGTGAATAAAGATTTCCATTCAAAATTTGCATATTTTGGGGAAAGAAGTTTCTATCGTCTGAGTTTCCTTAGGTAGTCAAAATTGTAGATCAGTTCATCCATATATCAGCAGTTTGTTAATTCAACACTTTGTTTCGCGACTTGGAAAAAGAGAAGGAAAGAAAAGAAAAGAAAATGAAGAAAAATAAAAGGGCTATCTTTATATTAATCTCTTAGCACAAAAAGATGTGTGACATAAACTACAACTATTATCAAACATCTTCAAATATTAGACCAGCAATATACATTTCATGAGGAAGTAGTTGTTAGCTGTGATATAATTGCATATTGTTACAATAAATTGCATACTAAGTACCAAATAAAGTTATATATCAAGAAGAAGAATGAAAGAGCAAAGGGGGGGGGGGGGGGGGGGGGGGGAGAGAGAGAAACAAGTAGCTAGCTGCTTCTGATCATGTCTAATCGCTTTGTTTTATCTGTTTTGAAGCATTTGGATCAACTTTGATCTCATCGTTACAACTCATCTGCAAATCTTCAGTCTCGTCTGAACTTTCCAAATTCGACATTGTTTCATCAGTAGATGATATACCATCCTCAGACAACTCGAAACTATTGTCTGGTGCTGAGGATTCTCGCATCTCAGCTGTCAAATTTTGGTCAGAAGGCAATGGAGCACCAGATTTAACAAAATCAGACATGTTTTTGTCGCCCTCTCTCATGTGTTTAGAGTAAGCGACGTAGTCAAAACCTTGTGTGCATTTCCCCTGAACGAAGATTCAAGCTTGTCCATATCGAACAAATCTTCCATTGCTTTTTGAGTATGTACACTATTTGGATAGACAAACTTCACTTTCTTGTATGTCCTCTTCTCAAGAAATGGTTTTACCAACTGCAGCAAAAAAATTAGTTCATTGATCGAAACAGCTACTACAGCCACAGGAGATATCATAAATGGAAGGTTATATTTTCAGCCATTTTGACTTTTTTGCTATACTAGTGAGAGTTGTACGTGTGATTTTTGTGTGACAGAATAAAGCTATGTGATTTTGGTGAAAAAAAGAGATAGTTTGATAACCATTTATGAAAGTTATCCAAAAGCCTGAGGGAAACACGTATTATACTAGTGGTAGTGAAAGAATACTAAAGAAACTATTGCAAAGATTAGTTTGATAGAACAACATCGAGCATTTTTGTACCCTAAATCACAAGTCTTTTATAAGCAAAAATATTTTTGAAATGCTTTAGAAGATTCATGGTCAAATGGAGTAACAGTTTTCGATTCACCAAACAGTAATAAAGCCCCTTTTTTGGACAATGTAAGTAGCATTTTGATATACTATGATTCATGGTGTGCAGAAAAAAACTGTAAGTGGGAAAGCATAACAAGTTAGAGGCACCTACGATCCAGAAGGACTCAAAGACTTTTGGAGGATTATAAAGGATTGCAACGCCTAGTCTCTCTGGATAACGATCTTGCAGAACGCGTGCTGTTTCCCGAGTCACCTTCACTGATATGCTTGACATGTTCCACCCTTCAAAGTCAATTAACCAAACCATTCGTTCCTGCCCCGGTTTTAGATCCAGTATGGCATTCTCCAAGCAATAGACAAAATATCTCATTTGCCTCTCTACTGAGTATGGGTTCTGAAGCGCCAGGAGAATACAAAAACATCAGGAAAAAGGAAACAACAGTTGATAGAAGCTCGTTTTGTTAACTGCTTGGTTATTTATGTACCTGTATTCCGGGCCTCATGACAAGCACAGTCCTTCCATACTTGTCAAAGTAGTTGGCTTTGTAAACTTTTCCATTTTCTGCTTGTTGAGCAATATCATCCTAATTAGACACATAACTGGTGATCAACATATTTAACATAAAAGGAAAACACATGCCACTATATATTCATAAAAGCTTTCCTAGCAGAAAAGTGTAGCAGAACAAATAATTGGTGAAAACATTGACAGTAATCTACACAAAAAATGGTATCTTTGTCTATTAGTAGGAATTTATCATATATGAGCAATTAACTCGTCTCATGAGGCAAATGCTTGATACTAATTAAAGAATAAGGGGCGGGAGACATACCCAACGGATCATCTCTGGTTTGTTTTCAAGTCTCCAAATCAGTGTTTCTTTTAGCATCTTGGCTGACCTTTATGTATGCCAATTCCTTGCCCTGAGAAACCTTAGAACTGATGCATCCGAACACATAGCTGGAAACTTTTCAACAGCAGGACCAAACAGCTTTCTAACCTCATTGATCTGAATCACAAAGACGTGGATTAGTACACATTTAACATATCAAGGTGCATAAATACTTTATGTTCCCATCTAATGGATCTCCTTTCCGATATATCAGATTCTTATTTGCAACAATGTCAGCACTTGGATCATGGCTAGTTAACGATCAATTTGCATTAACTTTCCTATAGTCCTCAAATTTAATATCGTGTGGAAGACCCTATTAGCACCATCTGATTCCTACATCATTACAGCAACAACTTTGTCTGTTTCGTATGTAAAATGGATGGTCGTGAAAACTATTTGCAGATTTGCAGCATATTAATTTTTAGATGGAAATGGAATTACTCATCACTACGCAGCATGGTTTACCAAATAACTTAAATTTTTATAGAGCGGAAACAATCTTTTAGATATGACCCTACAAAAATAAAGAAAATCATGAAGTTGAAGTTGGTTTACAGAGTTAAATAAGTATTTTAAGCAAAATGATTTAAACCAGAAAACTAAGAAAATCTTGCAAGTTGAATGGTGAGAAGTGTATTCACCTAGTAACATAAAGGGCTTAATACATAGTTTACCCGCCGAGCTTGTAGCCAAATCACTTTGACACACCCTAGTTTCAGGGGGAACCTTTTACATGCCAAATGTTTGAGTGTGTCTAATACATGATTGTGAGGCTCATTACACCAAATTCTAGCCTCTTGTAGTGCAACGAGGCATATAATAATATGTGAGACGTAGATGTTAAACATGTATATACAAGGAGAAGCAGTGAAAAGATAGTCAAAATAATATAGAAGAGAATAGAGTAGGAACCTTAGCTTGCTGCTCTGCAGATGACAGAGACAGTTCACCTCCTTGCAACTTTTTGGATGACATATTTATTGAATCTTGATAAAGGTAGAGAAGGCGGAAGCGAATTGACAAAAGCACTGCACAGTCTCATAAGATAATAACAGTTAAACGCTGCCCAACGGTCTGAAGAATATTATTCTTTCAGTAAAAAGAGAATTAAATAGTTATAACCACTTAAGCTACACTAGGAAATGTAAGGCTAATCGTCTGGAAAAGATTGAAGACAGAAATGTAAAGTTATGTTTCATTTTACTTGGGATATTTGTACAAGTAATGAATCGGGAAAGAAGCTGAATTATGCACCAGTTTGAACATAACAAAAGGAGAATCGGAAGGACAGAACAGAGACTTTTATATCCTTCAATAGAGTATAGTAAGCAACAATATGAATTTCTATGCACTCTTGACCTTGTGTAAGAAACTAGATGCTTAGAAACCTTATTTTACACCAATATTAAGAAGAATATTTAGTTGAATCACATGTGGAACATAAAGAAAGTGTCCAGTATGATACAGACTCGTTAGGAGCTTTTGCTCGACAATGACCAACTCTTAATCAATCCCATCAATGACAACTTTCCTCCTTTTCATTTGCATCACCAAAATTAGACCATTTTCATGATTTGCTTACATCAGAAAATAAAACACGTTTCTACATGTCAAATGATGTATGATTGTTCAGAATAGCACATGGAAAATATAAGTGGACACACGTACATACACACACACAGAGAGTGCGAACAGGGAAAGAAAAGGAAGAACCGCAACTTTTTGCAATTCCAATCAACATAAACTGAGATGGCAAAAACATTTGAAACTCCAAGTAACATACATTACATACAATAAAGAATAAAACTGCTTAATCTAAACTGCAGAATCATAAAAGTTGAGGATTGTCCTTAACAAAATTGATTTTCCAGTGTTATCCATTAAATGACATCTCAAAAACTAGAACTCATCACCCAAATCGAAAATGCCAAAAGTTCTGAATAACCTTTCAAAGATTCTACTAGACAATAACATTGAAGGAGAGGGATGGACTATAATACATTACTAATTGCAAAATAAATCATAAGCAAGAAGAATATCATTACCCGAATTGAAAATGCAACATACTTCTGATCACCTTTTAGATATATTCTTTAAAAGTTCAAAATTTGAAGAGAGAATAATATATAGTAATACATTACCTATGGCGTTGATATTTGAAAGAGAGAAGAAAACCCATAAGCAAGAAAAGGGCAATATGATGGAACCGTTTGGCAGAAATTGGAATTTTTTGTGAGAAAAAAAAACCAAACATATGCTCCGATATTTCAGCAAGCAAACGGATGCTAAAGAAAAATGGTTGACAAAAAAATGAAAAGTTGCTTGAACCAACGGCTATTCGCCATTCGGACACACTTTTTGAATAATTTCAGTCCTTTATTCAAGCTTTTGCACCGTATGCTTTATTACATGGTCAAATAGATAGGAGTATACAGTAACTTCCTATCAATAGTTCATATATTATTTATATTTAGGTCATATAATCTATCATCACTTTTCTTTTATAGTACCAAATAGCATTCGAAGGTCTAATTATTTTTTTTATGTACACATAAATGTATCCATATTTAATCTCCATATTGATTCTTTTATCTCGTATTCCTGTTTTCTTAAGTTTAACTCTCTTCGTCGTGAAAAATTACTAGCATAAGAATAAAAAAATTAGAAATTACGTAACATATATTATAGATCAACCCTTTTTTATAAAAATATTTAGAAGATGTTTTAAAGATGGTAATCCAAGAAAATTTTGTTTGACTTCTGAGCTAATTATATTGTCCGTATTGGAAACTAATCTAATAATTATGGGCTTATGGCTCTACCTTGTATCATTAGGTGAAGGATTCTATGAAAGTTTCTCTCTTTCAGGACCTCACAAATCTTTTTAAAAGAAGATAAAAAGAAACTAATATTCACTCTGCCTCGGATTGTTTGGCATTATTATTGCATGAGTCATTGTTTTTCTTTGGGTATGGTTTTGCTTTAAATAATCCCAGTAACTGTTAACTGAAAATGTGACTTGTAATACTTTCTATTTGTAGTTTGTACATATGTGAAATTACGGGATGAAATGATTTTTGAAGTTTAGGACTATCAGGCTGAAGTTTGCTTGCTTCCTAATTGTTTGAACTACTTAAAACTTCAAACTCGGGCGTATGAAGTTGATGTCGAAGCGGCTAACTAAACTTGCAAATTTTTTATGAACTTCTGCTATGGTTTAAATAACGATCCTGAAATCGGTCATCTGTGTACTTCCCCCGAATTTGGACTATGTTTCTGAATATATTTGGTGTGGCAATGGACTACGCCTGGAAGTTCGAGAGAAACATTCTGCAGCTAGCACAAACTAAATATTTTACCTGATCTCTATCAGCTAGCAAACTAAAGCAATACCCAGGGTGGCAAAAATAAACAACTACAGAGGGCACTGACAAGAAAATTAATAAGGCGTCATTTGCTGCATCTTAACCAAAGTAGCCAACAAAGACACTCAAAACATTTCAGCCAGAAACATTTAAGATCACATCAACTACAGGGCTATAGTATCGGAACACACTAGGCCTCAACAGAAACAAGCACTGCCTACCGGCCGGCCTTTGGAATTTGATAATTTCTGCCTAGTTCTCACATTTTCTTAACAATACAAACATGGCCAGAACATGAAATACATAGGAATCTAAAAGTTGAAAGAATAACCTAGCTGATCCAACAACTAGCTGAATACATGAATACAATCCTATGCAAATGGATTTCCGCCAATAGGAGCAACCGGCCCATGTGTCGACACATTCCTGCACAAGGAACAATCTAGTGAACACTTGAATCTTTAAAAAATAGTTGATGCAATCCAGAACTGCAGTACACACTCTTCAAGATGCTTGACAGTATCCAACATGCATATTTACGAGAACTGCATTAGAGGGACTGCTCATAAAAGGATCTCTTTGATGTTTCAAAACAATGAATAAGTCAAGCACATATGGAATGATATGCAAGGCTTTCTTTTTTTACTTCTACTTTTTCTAGAATAGAAAAAGAAGAAGAGAAGATCTAATAACAGCTCCATTTACTTTAAGCTACTGAGAGATGTCTTCTCTTGAGTCATGGGTGACTGTTTGGGTACTATCCACTGCTTCCCTGCCAATGCGTTGAGAAAACAGATGTTTTGGCAACTCATTTAAGCGCAGCTCCACTAAGCTTCTGCTCAACGAGCCAACCTTAAAATTAAAGACTTGTTAAATTACCAGTGTGCAATCTCACTCATCGAGTGGCTCCTCAAAGAGTATCTAATACATTTTTATCTGAAACAGCTTCCTCTTTGAGTGGCATCTGATAGGATTAACCAAATAGATTGGCATCTGATACGATTAACCAAATAGACTAACTTAAAGGGGTTATTTTCTCATCCTATGGCAGTTCTCACATTATCTTTCCTTTTCTTTAGGTACAGTCATGCTCCTGAAAAGGACTTCTCTTTCTAAGTTATCTGATTTATAAGATTGCATCCACACATCACACCAAGCAGCCACAAAAAACACACACACACTTGCTTCAGCAACAAGATATTTCAGACTTTCTTAAGCACCTCCCTCTTATTGCCAGTTCTACCCACTCCATGTAATACAATTTAATCGTAAAGGATTCCGGCCCCACCCCCCTCCATATCATCTCATCTCATCACCTTCCTCTTTCTCCCAAGGAAAACTCCAATCTGGGAAGGTCCTCCTAAGATTTATGTCACTTGATCACCCAGCCTCCCGTTTCAACTGAATCCCACATGACATCCCAATCATCAAGTTTCAAGTGATGGGTGCGTGGATAAAGACTACACACTTGCAGATATGTGTTCCCCAAGAGTGCCCCCCCCCCCCCCCCCCCAAACACACATACATCTTTATAGAGTCGTATTTTAGTAGAGCATTCACCCACATTATACCTAGTACATCTGCAAACCCTCTGTCCCACAAGTATTATAGTCTCTTCTACGAACTCGCTCTATGAGAATTTGCCCCACCGTAGAACCATTTTTGAAAACGGTAATTTGCCCCACCCAAGAACCATTAACTACTAATCTATATTCCATCAATATTACCAATTCCATAAAATATTCTCCTCTTTGAGAATCCCCACGATTCCAGAAGTGCTTCCTTGAAGGTGCACAACCTTAGAATTCACAACCCCCACCAAGTGCGAACAGTTGTACTTTTTCCATACTATCATAGATGATATTCTTCTCCTTTCCTCCCTCTAGAAACCTCTAATCAGTTTCTCCAATCTAGTTGCAACATTTTCAGCATACAAAACAAAGACCTGCGTAATCCTCCTTCCCTTAGACGTGTAATTTCTTTTTCCAACCACTGATTTTTTTCTCACATTTTTTTACCACAGGTCTTTATCTACGTGGTAGACACATATATTGTTTGTAATGTAGCTACCTTGCAGCCGAAAATCTGTACCAAACTAGAATGTTCTTCCCAGCAAAAAGCAATTCAATAAATGTAATCCTGAGACTGCTTCAACCCATACTAATGCCTCAGATAGATGCTGAAGTTGTGTGCTTTCTTTTTCTTTTCTTTTCTTTTTTTGATAAAGTAATAACATTTCATTAAAAGAGGGCAAAAAACATCCCCGTGTACAAGGTATACCAAAAAAATAGAAAACCTTACAAAAGGTGAGGGTACAACCATATTTCCTCTTCCATCACCACTTACCTCGAGCCCCTCGGATTCTTCTTCCACAACCCTATCTATGTAGTCCCTCAATCACAACAGGAAATTCTGAAGGAGACAAGGGAACACCTTATTTAATTCCTCTCGAACTTCGAAAAGCTTCAAAATCCCCAAACAGAAGGAACGAATCAAGATTTCTTCTTAACACAAACAGTATCAGCTCTCTAAGACCTTCATAATCATTTTAACCAAAATTTATGTCCATGGTATAAGATTCAGTAGCCAGACACTGATCTACCACGACAAATCTGGCGACAACACGAACTGTCACCAGATTCACTCGGCATCTAAAAATCACCATCTACTTCTTGTAAACTAACTGTACTTTTGTACTTATCATTATAAGCAATTTAACAGCACCAGCATTCTAGTGGAGACACAAAATTCCCACCACACAGCAGATATCAGCTAGTCCCTTTTTTTTTATTAGGTTATCAGCTAGTCCCTAAAAAACCACTTGAGACAAGAACAAAATAGAAATTAAGTGAAAAGCTAGTCAAAATCAAACATGTTCAAGCATCTACATAGTAGAGGATTTGTGCATTAAGTTATCTTTTAGCAAGTAGAGAGCTAATAGTCCTGATAAAAATAGGATTTCATGAAATTAATTTTGCAGATGTTTACAACACAACAATGGCAAAAGTAGAATGACTCACGATATTTGATTGCCAGCTGGTTGTGGGGAAACGAATAATGTCCCTACAGAGAGAGGAAGTGTTTTGAGAGGCTGATAATTTGCCAGAATAGTCCTTCGAAAAGTAAACATCACGTACCTTGCTGTCCAGCAGGAACATAAGCTGTTGCTGAGTTCTGGGGAAACCAAGATTCGGTCACACCACCAACAAAGGAAGTTGGCATGTCGTCACTTGGCAAAGCAGCTTGTAATGAGCTCATGTCCCAGTACTGAGGCTGGCATAAGTCACTGTCACATCAGAATGCAGCAAAGCAACAAATTTCTAGGAAATCAAGTTTTCGTCGACATTCGTGTGTGTTAGAGTCCCACATTGTTTGATGGTACAGGTTATTGTCTTCTTACATGGTTTTGGACAAACCTCCTGCACTAACTTTGGGCTTCACTCTATTTCATTACATGGCATCAGAGAAAGGCTCATCCATGTTATTGTTTCTCAACGTTGGGTTATTATGTTATTCACTCCAAATGTCGAGCTCTGAGCTTGTCGGGGAAGGGGGTTTTACTTGTTAGAATTCCACATTAGTTGAGAGTAAGGGTTGTTGTCAGCTTATATGTTCTTGGACAATTATCACCTCATGAGCTAGATTTTGGGGTTGAATTAGGCCCACCCAAGGTCTGTTTTCTTTACAATATGGCCCCACATTTAGCCTAGATTTCTAGTGTAAATATCAGATAGAACATTTGCAGAACAACGTAAGAAACCTCCTTTAGTACAATAAAGGCAGCAATCCCTAAAAGTTCTTTGTTCTTGGAGGGAACTGCTGTCAAGGGAGATTTCTCTTAACATAGATGGACTCAAAGGACCAAAAACAAAACATCAACTCTCTCACTATATTTTTCAGAAAACAATATAACGAGAAATGTGATATACCATATTGCTGCATTCCATGTCAGCATCGTAAGGAAGATCAAATGGGTTGCTGGACTTCTGCTCGTTTGCGTGTGAATGCACTACTGTCTGTTAACAAGAACCTTATGTCAAAGAAGCAGGAAACAACATACTGATATCTAGATGTTTACAAAGAGTGGACACCCAGGACACGCCAGGTGAGTAAATTCACTGACCGCTACAGGAAGAGTGGAGAATCCAGAGGTTGAGGCACTGACATACGACGGCAAACTAGTAATAGGATATTCACTATCCAGCACAGCTCTTTGACTTTGACCTGTAGCTACATTCTGCAGAATAGAAGTCTTTAAAAGAAAAGGGAAAAAGCAAAACTCATAATTTTTAACCATATTAGGAAGATAGTTACCGCTACTCCTCTTAAGCCCATGTACTGATCATGAACTAGATCATGGCTCATTACAACTTGTTCCTTACTACTAGGCACACTCTTGACAGCTAAGTGGTCATTAGAAACATCAAAGGCACTCCACAACTGCCAAAAAAGACGAGCAAATGTTATCAGACCTCATATATTAAAGGGTTTTAGTGTGTCACGTAAAAATAAAATTAAGTTAAGCAAAAGTCATCAAGAGATGATTTTCAACTCATAAGTTCCTTATGCCACTTCCCAAACTCAATTAGATTACACTTACGTCAGTACTTCCACTTGGAGTTTCTTCAACATTATGCACACCTCCATGAAATGGGGCAGGCATCGATAAATTTAATGCACAAGTAGTAGAGTCTCTAACGGCTGGTCCACGAGGAGCAGATTCTACTGGTGATGGCCACTGCATGACAGAGAAAATTGGGTCCAAATGTGGTTGAGAATCACCCTTGAATTGAATCTTGTTGGACGTAAAGTTATTACTGCCAGTGAGTGCCAAGTGCTGAGGCGCATCAAATGTTGCCCATCCATCATTTCTCTCTGGAACGACATCCAATGACTTCTCAGTGGATGTTACACCCGATTGCTGCTGTGTCTTTTCAGGTAAGAAAAAGGAATTATGACCATAAGCAGGTGTTGGTGCTGGGGTGAACTGTTCGGTGCCTGTTGTTGCTGAGTGCTGTGGCATATCAAATGTTGCCCATCCTTCGTTTTTGGAAGTGCCTACACAAGATGGTTTTTCATCAGCACTTGTAGCTGAAGGCAGATTTGGCACCTCTGGGAATAAGTCCAAAGATGAAGGTGGGAGAGTGAGCAATGGTTGATGTGAATTACCAGTTGGACCAGTAGAAATAGATGGCTGAAATAAATCTATAGAGCCATTTGGTAATGACACTAGCAACTGAGACTTTGTTGAAACTGTAGGATGAGTGGTTTGAGGAACTGAGGGAGCATTGAACAGATCGGGGGCATTTGAATTTCCGGGTCCCGATGATCGTGGCAAAGAGGGGAAAGTTGACAATTTACTAGAGTGGGTCTCAATTGTTTGCATTGATTCTGAAGTAACATCCGATAAACCAACAGAATTTACTGACTTGAATGACAAGGAGTTGCTGTCAAATGATTCAAAACTTCCAGAAGATGCAGGTCTCTGAATTAACAAATACCATCATGTCAGTTTCACAAAGAAATGCTGTAGTAAAAAGGAAAAGGAGCCTTTTCTATAAGTCAAATAGAAGGAAACCCAAGTTCCAATTGCATGATCATAATATCCAAATTATGTTTCATTGATCATGACTTTAACATGCTCAATACTTAATCTTCCATTACGTATCATAATCAAGGATAAAACCAATTTTGTTAGAAAGAAAAACAAAAAACAAAATAGAGTAATACCAGAAGATATGTATTGTACTATCCCAACCTCGCTAAAAGCTGCTGTAAGAATGTTACTTTTCAACTCATAAGCAGAAGATTGTCATGCCAATATGACATCACCTCTCTTCTTTCTTTTTTTAAATCAAAATAGTTATTTCTCCTGACCTTTGGCGCCTCCACTTAGATATTATTCTTTATTTTTTTATAATCGTGGTGTTCGGGCCAGCTTGCGCGCACCTCGACTAATTCCACGGAATACCTGCCACCTCCCACCAGCAACAGGTACCAAGTGTCAGGTAACTCTGTCCACTAAGGCTAGAACATATGGGAAGAAATCACCTAGTGTTTTGTCTCGGCCGGTAATTAAACCTAAGACCTCATGGTGTTCAACCCACTTCATTGACCACTAGGCCACACCCTTGGTCACTTAGAAATTATTCTATTAAAATATGTTGAGTTAAAAATGTTAAAACTCTCTACATTCTGCCCACATGCTTTGCCAAGGTTCATTAGTTGTTCATCGACAAGAGAGGCCTTCATATTTAACTAGGAAATCCATGTTATCATGCCCATTGATGACATCAAGGACTTACCAGAAAGAGGAGAATAAATTCCTTAACAGCATATGCTGATTAGTAAGGACCCTCTAACAAGGAACTTAACCAGAAAGAGGAGAAAGAGAATTACTTAGCAGCATATTCTGATTAATAAGAACACCTCTAATCCAGATCTGGATAAGCTCCACCAATGAATAACCGAGTAATTTGAAGTTTAACAGAGACAAATAAGTAATATTTATATGACCTGTGCTCGTGATATTCTTCCAGCATCTTTCTTGGAATGTCGTACATCTTCATATGAAATATCCCTTGAGGTGTCACTTAAGGGACTTCCCATGCCTCTCTGAAAGTTAGGAGAGTGTGCTTCAGACCTGAATGGATCACCTCCACTAGACATAGAGTAATCTGAAGCTCTGGGATTAGATCCTTCATTAGCAAACTTATCCTCATACATATGATCACTTAAACGACTAGGACTCAAGAAACTCGACACCTTTCCTTCATAAAGTCCTCGATCTGATCCAGGCTTTCTAGAGAGTACTGGTGCATGTTTCCCGTAACGCCGTTCTTCATACTGAAAGTCATATGGTGGACTTTGAGAATAGGAATGATAAGAACTTGCTCTTCTCATATCATCGTCGTGGTTTCTCAAGTTCTGGCAACTCAATGCATATTGGACACATTAGTCTGGATCCAGTGCTGATTTGAATATTATAAATAAATCACAGCTAGAAGTTCAACGAAACATTCTAGTCTAAAGTACTGCATAGACAAAATATTGCTCAGTACCTGAGTATCTCTAGGAGGTCTATCAGAGGACTGTGCCCCAGCATATTTTTTCTCAACATAGACTGTCTTTATAAAGTCCCTCACTTTATCAACATTGCTGACGAGAAAAGAAAGTTAGGATTTTGTATCTTGAATTGTAAATTCACCAGGAACCTAGTAATCTACTAACAATAACTTGCTAATCTTGTACCTGTTACTAGGAAGCCACTGATTTTGCGAGTCCCAACTTTTTAAATACATCTCTCTGGCCCGCTGAAAAAGTAAAGACAGGACGAGAGAATCTTAACTTCAAAGTGAAGAAGAATCAGCAATTAGTTTCTTGATGTTTGGATCGGTAAAAAGTACAATATTTTCACCTGATTACCACCCTTTTGAAGAGCTTCCACTTCTTGGGAAGTAAACTTAGCCATGGAAACTGACTTCACACGGTGAGTAAACTCACGACTGCAAGACGAATAAGATGAATAGATTTTAACTTTCACATCCTGATATACAGAACTTCAAGCTTAGGAACTTAATACAAAACATCACAAACAGACACGGGAGAAACTTAAAATTCTAATTTAACACAGTTTTTATTTGGACAATGCTTAGACACTGAATATAGATGAACATCACTAACCTGTTGCACCCTCACATGCTAGCTTAAAATTAACACAAGGCTGGACATTTTCTTATCACAAAATACCAAACCAATTTTTCAGAACATTAGTCCAATAGATTTCAGACAGATACGAAGCAGTACGCGTAACAGGTCAAGTTTTGGCCAATAGAATGTAACTGACTCAGTTAGAAGTGCCGATGCATTTTAAAATTCTGAACAAAAAACCCTTCTTGAATATGCCCAGCAGCTTTCCCTACTTTATTTCTGGACTAGGCTGAAAGTCAAGAAATTGTACAGCATAGACTTAAAAAGGAGCAAGAAATCCCCCCCCCCCCCCCAATCAATCATTGAGCTCATTAGCAAGGTTTCAAGTTCAAGGAGGAGTAAGTTGCCTCGTAGCTCAAACCAGGTTCCCATACGCATATATTGCAACTAAAATGTAAGAGCATGCAAAATGGTATTACTTACTGTATTCCGCTGCATGTCATGCAGACAAAGGTCCAAAAGTTTGTGCATACATACTGGGGACCCTGCAAATTGTAATAGGTGCAATGATTGATTGATTCAATATGAAAAATGAGCCAAAATTATTCAGTAGAATAGCAAAGAGAGAACATCCGGATTGGTGACATTAGCTTTTCTACTGTTAATCTCAAGGAACTACTCCCTCCGATCCTTTTCTCCGGTTACTATAGGCAAAAAGTTTGTTCCAAATATCTATCACTTCAGAATGCCATGAAGGCATCATATTTTTTCAATTTCAACTACTCGAAGAAGGCATATTGTCGTTAATTACTTTAATAAGAAAGATATAAGAGTCAAATACCCCTTATAACTAATGATCAGTTATCAGATGAGTTTTTTTTTCTGAAGAAGTAGTTAGTTTCCTTGATGGCATCAAGGTGAGTACAAAAGAGAGAGTGTTAGCTCTTGTTATCATGTGTCAAAGTCTCTAAAAAAAGGGCAGACCGGTGCACTAAGCTCTCGCTATGTGCGGGGTCCGAGGAAGGGCCGGACCACAAAGGTATATTGTATGCAGCCTTAGCTTGCATTTCTGCAAGAGGTTGTTTCCACGGCTTGAACCCGTGACCTCCTGGTCACATGGCAGCAACTTTACCAGTTACTCCAAGGCTCCTCCCCTTCCGTCAAAGTCTCTGAAGATAGATAAAAATGACCGAGGGGGTAACTCGTTCCAGTTTCTTATTTAAGTTATAATAATGCTCATAATATCACTCTTATCCCTATCTTATTCCATTTCGTTCCAATAAAAAAGTTTGTGTTTTTACCTTATTCATATCCATTTCATTCTAATGCTAAAAAATTGCCTTTTCAGACGGATTAAGGGTTCCCTAAAGAATATGTTCTTTAAATCTCAAACTATCCCTGCCTTAACCTAGAATTATCTAACAACAACAAAATGATCTCTGCACCTGACATAATTTTAAGTGTAACAACAACATTAACTCTTAACACAAAGTAGGGGTTCTCAAACCTAGAGGTTTTCTTAAGTATCACTCTTATCCCTTATCTTATTCCATTTCATTCCAACACAAAAGTTTGCATTTTTACCTTATTCATATCCATTCCATTTCAATACTAAAAATTGTCTTTTCAGACAATTAAGGGTTCCCTAAACTACTGGGGAGGGTAGAGGGCTGAAAAGAATAAAGATTCCCTAAAGTAGAGGTTGTTTAAATCTGACACCTGAACATTCAATTCTCTAATAACAACAACAAAAATTAAAAGAATAATTGAGAATAAAGCTACACACACCAAGCTATTGCAGTTGATGCATTTACGATTGGGAGGGAGCTTAAGAAGCCCTCTTATTATCTTCTCGTTCCTCTCTTCTTCTCTCCTACTACTCATTTCCTTCCCCTCATTTGTCAAGGAGGAATCAAGACCTTTCAGATTTCAACTTCACCTTCTTTCTTTCATTCAAGGTGTGAAAAATAAAAATAATAAAAAGTTAGCGGTCAAATTACTTGTTTCATACGCGGGATAAGTATTTTATGAGGTAAAAGGTGTAAGTTAATTTCCACATAAATTTATAACTTCTACCAGAGTATAAAATGAAGTTTAAATTTAATTATTTTATTTCACTTTCTAAAGGAGATAAATTAACGTTAAGATTATAATTCTAGAATTATAACCCGGAATAATATAGCCCGAGATCGCTTAGTTCAATGCACATTGCATTTAAGAAAAAAAAAATCGTAGGAGCATTTTATTCATTCCTTCTTTTTAAAAGTAATTGATGAAAAAGTTTATTTACTTTTTAGAAGCTTTAATTTGTATAGAGTCCGTGGATAAGTGTGCGTAAGAAGTAAAGGAAGTTGATGATCAAAAAGGAAATGGAGGGTGGGTTTTTATGTCGATGTCAGCAATGCAATACTATCAAATGGTTACACAATCATTTATTGGACACATTAGTGAATTAGATCATTCTGATTTTGCACTCGAAATAGAAAAGGCCCATTAAGATGTGTTAGTTAGAGAGAAAATGATAAAATGGCGCGGGTTGGCCACTTCTTGGTCTGATATTCAATTTTTAACTAGTTTCTAGCCGGTATTGAAATGTAGTTAACAAAAATGGGAAAATGGTCAAATATATCCCTCTACTATTCAGTATTGGCCACATTTACCCTCCATTGTACTATAGGACCAAATATATCTCTATTGTTAGCAAAGTATTAAAAATACCCCTTATTTCTAACAGATTTCCACATAAGTTGTTACACCTCGTAGTTTCGCGCTCCGCCGTGTCGTCAATGAATATTGAAGTCCTGAGAAGAGATACGACCTTACAAAAGGGTAATGAATGTTCACAACTTATTTATGGAAGTACTTGAGTGTTTGAAAGTTAAACAAGTTGAAGAAAGTATGTTTCGACAAAATCAGGAAACTATGTATTTTGACCGGGGATTTGACGAACCGTCAAAGTTCAAGACGCAACTGTTAAATGGTCTGAAATTTTTGGCTCTCAAGGCTGGATTGACGATCCTAGTTGACGGACCATCAAACTAGCCGTCAATCTACAACGGTGAAAAAATTGTGTCGGATTTATTACGGGTCACGTGATTTGAACCCTCATTTTTTCCATGAACATGTTCCAAAACCCTCCCCCAATCCTCTCTAAAGTTCTATAACATCCCGAGATCATATTCAAGTCTAATTATGCAAGATTTACGTGATAATTTTTGTGATAATTCTATAAATCATCTTCTCCGAAGAGCATCGATTTTTGAAATCCTTGGGAAGGAAATACTCTACAGTTGTGATGAAGATTTTAGTGTATCAAGGTAAGATTTAACCTCATTTACTTATGTTTATGATTATTTGTTAACTTTGATAAAGTTATGGAAGGATTTTCATAGTCAAAACTTCATAAACTTATGAATTCTTCATAGTAGAAGTTGTTGGGCTGTTTCACTCTAAGTATGAATGGAATTGAATAATTGGATTGATTGTGTAAATTATGGATTGAGAAGAATATGGTTTGGAGGATTGTGAAATTGAATCACATGAGACTTTCCGTATAAGAAAATCTTAAAGAGTCGCTTATGTTTAAAGTTGTCAAAAGACACATGAATAAGTACTATGGAAATTGCAGTTTTGATTGAATTGTGATATTGAATTACATGAGTATCCCTTGTAAAAGAATTTAAGAATATGAGGTATTCGAAGTTGTTGATAAGATACCTACATGTATTTTTCTATGGAAGTTGGATTCAATGTTGATATCAACTTTTACGTGATTTAGATGATCGTCCATAAGAGGAGCGAGAACTTGTAAAATGATTGTAACGGAAAGGATCAGGTACGTTAAGGCATACTCTTCATTCTGCTGGCATGATCTATGAATAACGTAATCATAACGACGTCACATAAAAAAAAGAACTCTATTCTTGAAATTGAAAGCTTGCGAACCTCATTGTTTCATGTTGACGTATAATTTCTTGATTTTATTGTTGTCCCTTGTCAAAGACACTTCTCGCCTTGTTTTCCTTTGAAGCTTTTATTTTTCTTATGACTCTTATCGGCTCTCAGATAAATGATACAAACACAACTACATAACGATAATCAGAGGATAACGACCTTGAGTCAATCCGATTGGTTTCATAAGGCCCTTCAGAGTCTATATTGCATTTCACTTATGTATATGTAGTTATTTTCTTACCGAGCCGCGCTATAGTCGGCCGGGTATGGCACGTAGATGTACACCCAGCTGCAATTGGTTTTAACATTATCGAGTCTCACATTTGGGTCGGGTACGACCGAGTCCTCATCGAGGTCGGATATGATATATATATATTATGATATGCTTTGCCCCACAAAGAGGCTGGATATTACATTATGTGCCCCCTGAATGGCTTGATTTTTTCATACATGCATACATTTTCCTGATTGTGATAGATAGGCCCTCAGAGGCTTGTTATGAGTTTCAGGTTGACTTATGTACCCTTATCTCTTATGTCTTTTGTCTATATTTGTTATCTGCCTTACATATTCAATACATCTTTTGTACTGATGTTCCTTTCCTGGGATACTCTGTTTCATGCCCGTAGGTAGGGATAAAAATGCAGATGCTTTCCACACAGTAGGATTTGACTTAGCTAGAGTTTGTCACGCTCCTTTCTTCCAGAGCGGTATAGTGAGCTGATAGGTATAACAACTACGTATATGTATATAGTTGGGTATGGCGGATCCCTAACACGACCATATGTTGTCCTTTCACTATGTAGAATCTTGTAGATAGTTGTGTAAATGTGATAGTCATGTGTGACCTTGTCGGCCTCTTCAGTAGATTTATTATGCTTATGTCGGCATTGTTATAGAGATGTATGGTTTGGGCATTTTCTAAGTTCGGGTAGCTATGTCCTTATTCAATTGAGTATGTGTCAGAGGCCTCGTTGGCCCATGAGTTGTTGTATATCTCTCAGGTATCAGAATCGGTACGCTCGGGCCTTAGGACGTCGCGTGCCGACCACACTCCCAAGGTTCGGGTGTGACATAAGTAAGCATAGTCATTGAAATTGAATGACACAGATGACATTGAAATCTTTATATTTTGGTATAAAGTTCAATTTTATTTTGGGAAATGTATATCAAAATTAAACACCAACCCACATAAAGAATTCAACTTTTCTCTATGTTGAATTCTTGAAATCTCTATGTTTTGGTATAAAGTTCATTTTTTTTCTAAATTAAACACCAACCCACATAAAGAATTCAACTTTTCTCAATGTCCGATTCTTGAAATCTCTATATTTTGGTATAAAGTTCAATTTTTTTTTGGGGGGAAATGGTTATTAAAATTAAACTCTTGCGTATAGCATCTAATTTGGCTGCCATGGCTGCTGCAGCCGGAGAACTGACGATCTCGGCAAAACACGACGTCCTTTTTTCCAACAAGACGTCGTCTTAGAAATTAGGATTCAAGTTTTCTTTTTTTCTTTTCTAAAATATTAATTAACAAAAATTAAAATTCAGAATAAGTTAGATGTTATTTGGCGTTTATCTCACCCAATTTTAATGAATAGGCTTACTTATGTGAAAAATTGTTAGAAATGAAATGTATTTTTGAACACTTTGTTAACGATAGAATATATTTGATCTTTTACTATAACCGAGGGCAAATGGGCAAATATTCAATAGTAAAGAGGTATATTTGACCATTTTCCCTAAACAAAATATATTAACTTGGGGAAGTTTGTTGGCAGACCCCAAATTAGTTTTTTTAGGAGTTTGGACAAAAGTTATTAATTATTAGGTGGCAAAATCACAATTTGGATTAGTGCTGATTAATTAGAGGTAAGTTGTTGAGGCATCAAAACAAACCCCCAAGTTTTAAAAAATACATTTTCGTTTAACAATTTTTTTAAAAAAAAGAAAAAAAATTACAACTATTTCAAGCTTTCAACCCAGCCCCCAAGTTTTAAAAAATACAGTGTGATTCAAAGTAAGAAAGAATAAAATAAACTAAAATAAAAATCTAAAAATGTATCTTTTACCTTGTAAAATAAATATAAAATTATATTTCTCTCTCTCAATTTATTTCCAAATAATAAAATAAACCTAAATAAAAATCTAAAAGTATATCTTTTACCTTAAAAAAAGAAATATAAAATTATATTGCCTCTCTCAATTCATTCGGACGTTTTTATTACTACATCTAAAATATGATTCATTGACAGCCATTGTTGGAGCTTGAGCTTAAAGCTTGAAAAAATGAGTTTTCGAAAGAGTAATTCATTTTAAGTGAGTATTGTTGAATTTTGTTAGAGATCTTTTAATGAGTTTAAATCTCAAATTTTAGAGAATTTCGATAAGATTTAAGGTGATTTTGGATTAAATTTTGAATTTGAGCTTGAGTATAGCCATTATTAAAGCTTAATAAGCTTCAAATCTCAAAAATAAATTTTATGAATGAGTGTTTTATTTTAAGTGGGTGTTATTGGATTTTGTTGGTGAGGAGTTTAAATCTCAAATTTAAGGGAGTTTGGAGAAGATTTAAGGTGGTTTTGCATAAAATTTCATATTTGAGCTTGAAGTACAAGATGAACATTTTAGATTTGAGCTTGAGGTTGAAGATGAACATGGGAAAAAATGGGGAAAAATGGGAAAAAATGAAATGATAACTAAAAGTTTCACGCATAGACACTAGACCTTATTTTACATTCTACGAAGCATTGTTGAAAATGGAGAAAAACGCACTGATAATTAAATGTTTCGCGCATAGACACTATACCTTATTTTATATTCTACTAAGCTTTGTTGAAAAATGAGGAAAAACGCACTGATAATTTCAAGTTCCACGCATAGATACTAAATCTTATTTTATCTTAAACTAAGTGTTGTTGAAAAATAAAAATAAAAACGCACAGATAACTTAAATTTTCGCCCATAGATACTAATCTTTATTTTATCTTCTACTAAGCATTGTTGAAAAATGGGAAAATATGCATTAATTCTTGAAAATTATATTGGTTGACATTTAAAAGGGTAATTAATGAATATACAACATCATATTAATATAAACACCAAAATTAATGGGAAAAGGGATTACTATGCACGGTTAACTGCCACACATAGACACTAGACATAATTGTATCTTCTACTAAACGTGTTTGAAGTTGTCACACTAAATGGATAAATTATAGTTATGTCACCAATTTAAAGTTGTTATATATGATCATCACAACCAATATCAATGAAAATATCAATATAAAACGTCATATTAATATAAACACCAATATCAATGAAAATATGTATGATATTCACATATAGTTATGTCACAAATGACAAAGTTGTTACATATGATCATCACAACAATGGAAAAATATGCACATTAAATGAGTAAATTATAGTTATGTCACCAATTTAAAGTTGTTATATATGATCATCACAATCAATATCAATGGAAACATCAATATCAAACATCATATTAACAAAAACACCAATATCAATGAAAATATATATGATGTTCACATATAGTTATGTCACCAATTTATAGTTGTTACATATGATCATCACAACCAAAGACTTTCACTAGCATATTATTAACATTACTCAATCAGTGTCATTGTTTAGATCATTATAATGTTGTTTCACCAATTGAATAATGACTACATATTGAGTTCTTTACACATCACTGGGCTTAGGTGAAAGATGATGTGTTTGCAGATGTTCTTAATTCTTCAACATTGGTAAGATGCATAGGGCCATAAATTGTAATGCAATCACTCTTATTCCAAAAGTATCCTCCCCAAACTCAGGTGAAGAACTATATGCCTATAGCATATTGTACTATCATATATAAATCATCACAAATGTGTTACCTGGCAGGATCAAGTGTCATTGGTGGTTTGGTTGAAGGGTCACAATTTTCCTTCATTGAAGGAAAGAGTATCACTGATAATATACTTTTCACTCATGAATTGTTCAAGGGATACACAAGAAAATGGATTTCAGCTAGGTGTGTACTAAAGGTGATTCTTAGGAAGACCTATGGCACTTTAGACTGGTATTTCTTGAAGAAGATGTTGATTGAACTTGATTTTTCCCACAAGTTTGTGATGTGGATAATGGAGTGCATTTCAACTGTCACATACTCCTTAATCCTAAATGGTGGCCTTACAAAACCATTTAAAGGGTAAAAAGGGGATTAGACAGGGAGGTCCTATGTCTCCCTACCTGTTTGTGTTGGCCATGAAATATTTACAGAGGGAGTTTGCATAACTGGCAATGAGCAAGAACTTCAACTTTCAACCTAGATGCAAAAGACTAGGTGTGATACATGTGTGCTTTGTTGATGACTTATTAATGTTTTGTAAGGCTGATCTCTCTTCCATTAGGCTCTTTTAACAGGCCTTTATGAAGTTCTCATTGGCCTCAATATTGCAGGCAAATGTAGACAAAAGTTCCATATATTTAGTTGGCATATCCGAAACTTTGAAGCAAGATATTTTGGAGGAACTGGGGTACACATAAGGTAAGTTGTCCTTTATATACCTTAGTGTGCCTTTAGCCTCTAAGAAGTTGTTCAAAATACAATACTGGCCACTGGTGGATAAAATTACTGCAAAAATAAACTGTTGGAGCTCCAAAATGACATCTTATGCAGGAAGGTTACAATTGATTAAGTCGGTTCTTTTTGGGGTTCAGTTTTATTGGGCTCAAATTTTCCTACTCCCAAAGATGATAGAAGCCACCTGTAGGTCTTTCATATTAACTGGTACATTCATTATCTCTTAGAAAGCATTGGTGTCTTGGGAGAAAATATGTATGCCTTAAGTTGTTGGGGGTATAAATGTTATGAATCACTATCTCTGAAACAAAGCAGTTGTGGCTAAACATCTTTGGGTTGTAGCTATGAATAAAAAGTGTCTTTAAATTAGATGGATACATGCTTTTTATATTAAGAATCAGGCTGTAGAGTATATGCCAATACCCAAGAATGCAACATGTGTTGTCAGGAAGATATTAGGCCTCATAAGTCTCATTCTAAGACTTCATTGTATATAAGGTGACCTCACATGTAGATTTGCACAGTACAATCCTCTAATGGTAGATTCAGTATAAAAAAAAACTCTATCAAATGCTTTATCTTTAATATCATAAGGTGCCTTGAAGAATATGATCATGCAGCCAAGCCTGCATCCTAGATTTAAATTCAATTTCATGGCTTGCAACTCATGGTAGATTGCCTACTGTGGATAGACTTTAGTAATTTGGAATTCATGTCCCTCAAGTATGTGTTTTTTGTGGTCTAGCTGATAAATTGTTCGAGCACTATTTTTTTATTGCATCTATGTTATGTTTATTTAGTCCATGCTACTGACATGGCTTGGTCAATCCAGGCCAGTCACTACTTGGCAAATTGAGGTACAATGGGTGACCAGGTGTGCTAAGAGAAAATCTGGATACTGGCCAATAATTTCATATGTTTTTGATATATTTATCTACTTAGTATGGCGGGATAGAAACAAGATCAGATTTCAGAGTGGTCGTACTTCTGCAGACAAAATTGGTAGAGAGATTGCGCTCAATATACACACCAGACTGGCAGCATCATTGAACTCATTTTCATAGTACTTAGTTAGGTTCTAATGTAATTTTTATGCTTATTAGATGCTAGTTGTGTTGTGTATATGTTTTTGTCAATAATAGAGTTGTAATGAACAATTTGGTTGAATAGAAGAAAACTGTTTACAAAAAGACTTCTAAATGAAAATTAACTTCAACACAAGAATATGAATCCAAGTCGGTGTCCAATAATCTTGAAGTATTAACAATCCCATCCAATATAGAATACACAATTAAAATAAGGAGAAGATTTTAAAGTCCTAAATATTAAAAATTCATACATACTTCAAATAAAGAAATTATTAATAAGAAAATTTTATTTGATCTCAAAGTCCTAAACTTTAGGTACATAATTCAAATAAAGTAAGGTTTAACAATCAAATTTTAATAGATTTTCAATTTCTAAATATTTGAGAAATAATACAATATATTAAATAATAATTTTAAAAAAAAACAATAAATGACAAAAAATTCAATCAATACTTTAAAGTCATTCGTATTTTTAATATAATATAGATAGATTACCTTTTTCCATCTTCCCGTTGAGTCACTTTCCTAATTTTTATATGGAATATCTCTTATCCCCTATATTTCTATTATATAGAAATGTAAAGATGGTCGTTCAAGGGCAAAACGTAATTTCAATTCAATCATAGAAGTGCCCTGCCTCTGCCTCACGTGTTCAATGATTCAGTCTAACTGCCACGTGTGTTAAGTTAAATGTGGGAGGAGTAAACTAAATCCATTACTCCGAATAGGATCATTCCTTATTAGTTTATCTCAAAAAATTATATATTTTTATATTTAAAAATAATTTAATTTTACTGTATCATTTATATCCACATAAATAACTAAAATTTGGTTTGGACTACAAATTTCAAAAGTATTTTTTTAATACTTAAACTTCGTGTTAAGTCAAATTAAGTCAATCCTTTTGAGACGAATGGAGTAGTATAAATTTGAAACTGTGGATCCCATTTTGATAAGCTGTAAAAGTAGCACTCAAGACCATACAATTTCTTTACTTTTCTTAAATTAGCGCGAGGAGTATAATTTAATTGATCAATATTATTGTTCATTTGAGATCATTTTATTTATCATATTTATTAAAAATAACTGATTTAGAAGATAAAAATATAATTAATTATTTTTCACATTTACACTTACTCTAATAAATATGAAAAGAGATTAATGCGATGAAAAATGAGTATTATTAAATTGAAATCAAAGAGTAAATAAAAGTAATTTATTTAAAATATTTTCTTAAAACGTTCAAAAAAACAAACATAACAAGTAAAATAACCATATGGATTACTTGAAATTGAAGTAAACTAGGAGTGTTCACCAAAATTTTAAAATAGTGAACAACAACAATGACATACCCAGTAAAATTTTATAAGTGGACTCTGGAGAGGATAAATCAACTTTACTCCTATCTCGAAAGGTAGAAATCCAAAAAAAATATAATAAATCCCATGAATATTGATGTATCTGAATTTTTACACACTCTATATTCATAAAAAAGTTAATATATAAAATAAAGCTTTGGATACATACTACGTGACCTATTATTGATCGAGAAACTGTACCACTTTCTAATGGTACTTCAATGTCCATCTATTATTGGTAATTTCATATCGAAACAAATTCAATAAAAAATAGTACTTTCAAACTTTATCGTATTGGGCCAGTGCTATGCACGGATAGTTTGAATAAATACCAAAATTGAATTTGGTCATCTTATGTGCTACACTATTAATGAAGTGTCATATTTTTGTCCTTTTGACTAGGTATGTATGTTGTAAATGCCCAATCTGCATCCTAATAAATAATGCCATTATGTTTATGGGTCACCATTCACTAATATAATATTTTTATAGCAATTTGAGTGAAAGAGCCAGAAAGTGGTTCATATCAAGTAAGGAGTTTTATCAATGCATTATTCTAATATATATAAATAATAAGTCTTGAGTAAAGCTGTTGAATCAAAATCTTGATAGATATGCTCCATATCTTTTAAGTGCATATAAAAATAATGTGCACGCAATTATTTTTCTCTGCTCCTGATTTTTGTAATAGTATTTGTATTTGTCGTAATGATGAGTAACATGTTGGAATACGGGAAGTAATATTTATAAGTGTTCGAAAGGATAAACAAGTAACCAATATTCAGAACTGCCGCAAGCTTGTTGAGCGTTGGATCTTGATAACCTGAAATCAAGAAACAATAAATCTGGATTGTTACAACTGTGGCTGAGTCGAGAGATGTCTCTCTGTCTTTAAGACAAAATTGCCCCGTATATATGTTTTTACGTTAACGGACAATAGTCTCCCAAGATGAAACAACAACTAATCAACACTACAAAGCAAATAGGTTGATTCTGACGAAGAAAACAAACACGAAACAACTTGCTGAAGAATGGAAAAGGAAGGAAGAGTTTCTGTTTTTGACTGCTCACGTTTTTGGACAGAATCTGTGTTGTTTTTCTCTTCTGTTTGTCTCTGTGTGTATATCTTGTTGTCTCGGTTTTTGTCACCCAAAATTGAGCCAAAAGGCTCCAATATATAGCATAAGGGGAGGGACTCCTCAACTGCCAAGTAATGGTTGTTTATGGCCATTGAAGGATGAAGTTAATCAACCATTACTTGGCTGATTATGGCCATTGAAGGAGTGAGTTAATCAGCCAAGTAATGGCTGGTTAATGTGCAATAACGCTCCAAAAATCAACCCAAATCGTTCCCAATTTCATCTTTCCAGAAACTCCAGGGACCAAAATATAAATATTAAATAATTTAGGGGTCTATCAGACAAAGCCCAAAGCCCGTGACCGGACGGGCGGGAGGGCGGCGGCGTGCGTGGGGGCTTAGCCTTGAACCAAAGCACATCTAGGTCCTCCCTCCTTCAAACACATGGGTTACCCCTTGGAGTCTCAAACCCTTAGCCAATTTTGAGACTTATAAATAGAACACTTCTTCATTTTTCCACCGATGTGGTAGATTTGTCCCACACCATATTTTCATGCCTCAAACACCTTACTTTGTGGATCAATATCTCTTTCATTTCTCAATGAAATTTGATGATCCTTGGCCCTACGGTCATCTACTCACTTTGTAGATTATGCACGTATGAAGAGACAGAGTCTCCAACATACGGAACCCTAGTGTTTAAGTCATTAAATACGGGTGGATGCACCTCCCACCAAAGACAAATTTCCAACATAACATACATATGAATACGTTAATATAACTATTTTTTTTTAATTTTAGATTAATTTCTCTTTTAGTTAATGTCTAAAATTGTTAATTACTCCTGATCATAGTTCTTTTATTATAACAAAACAAATTTTTGTAAGTGAAAAATATAGCAAACACCTTTATTTTTTAAAAATGGAATTCCCCAATCAAAAACTAATAAACTTCCTTCCTTCTTTATCTTGTCTTACTATATGTGAAGGTACTGTAAGAATGAACGAACATATTTCATCACTCTGTCGGAATAATGATTCTTCCTTTTTGTTGTTTTTAATAACATTATTATTGGACACATTTAATCAAGAAGATATATTTGTTAATCTTTTGTTTGCTAATATATACTAGGGCTGGCCAGTGGGCCGGGACGACCCGACCCCGGCCCGACCCCGCCCCGGTCCCGACCCGACCCCGCTCTAAAAAAAAAAAAAAAAAAAAAAAAAAAATTAACGGGGCGGGACTCGAACTCGGGACGGGACGATGTCTCGTCCCGCCGGACCCGAGCCCGCCCTGAGCCCGCCGGACCCGAGCCCGCCCCGAGCCCGTCCCGACCCCGACCCCGACCCCGACCTTACCTTTGCAAAAATAACCGTTGCACCAACGACCATTTTAGATTATGGCGGTTGGCCAACGGCCATTTTAGGCCCCCCTCCCCCAACCCCCCCCTACCCCTTAATATTTATTTTTAACCCATAAGTTATTATATTTACACTTTAACCCAATTTTTCAACTATAAATAACTCATTTTCTCTTCATCTTTCTCACAAATCTTCCTACAATCTCTCTAATTTCTCAATATATCTCTCTACATTGTTTGCTAAATATTCAATTTTATTAATTCATTTGGGAATTGGGAGTGAAGTTGGCAACTAGCTTGAGGATCTTCCATCGAGCAAAGTTTCAATTTTCAACCTCTCGATTACACGTCGACGTTACGTCGGCGTTTGGTACATTCGTTCCTTCATTAAATTATTATTGTCTGTTTATTTTATTTAGCGCACTTAATTTCATTTACTTTAATTATTTGTTAGCATATAATTAAAATGGAAGGAATTAGAGGTATGTTTAAGGGTAAGGGTAAGACTTCTTCTAGTAGGGGCAATCAGGGCAAGGGTACTTCTTCTAGTCATCTTATTCCTACACAGGATGATTTTGTTGATACTCAACATTTTCCTACAATACCATTAGATTTAGACGAGGAGTTATTTTCTTCGGAACTCAAGAAGACTTTAATTTAGACGATGATCTAGACGATACACCCACTAATATTGATGACAACACGCCCACTAGTGCACCTTCAACCGAAATACCTCATATTCCCCCTAGTATGAGACGAGGTCCAAGAAAAACGACCATTAAAATCGATGCATGGACATTTTTTGATAGGGACGTAGAGAATCAAGTAGCCATATGTAAAATTTGTAAAAATGTTTTAAAATTTAAAACTGGAAAAGGTCACGGTGGGACGGGGGTTTAATTAGACATGTAGTAAGTGCTCATCCAGCTAGGTATGCCCAATACCAGGCTTCAAAACCGGGTGCGCAAACGGCGCTCCATCGGGACAAGGTTCACATCGATACATCGTCCCGACCAAGTACATGGTCAAATTAACCCTATGACGGGGGGAATTGTAGGCTCTAAATACAACAAACATAGAGATAGGGAAGCAATATCAAAATTAGTTCTTTGTGGAGGGTTTGCCTTTTTCATTTCCTTCATCTCCGGTTTATTCATTACATTAGAGATATATATAATCCTGCTTTTAACGGTTTTCCTAGGTCAACTGTTAAGAGAGATGTATTTAAATTTGCGCATGAATATCAACAATATTTACGTTTTTCATTATATCATTTTAATGGCAAAGTATCTATCACGTCGATATAGGTCGTAGTACTAACGGCCATGATTATTTAACTTGTAACTTGTCATTGGATAGATTATAAATGGTCTATGCAAAAACGTATTTTAGCGTATAGATATATAGATGATAGGCACACCGGTACTTTTATTGCGAGAAAATATTTATCAAGTGTGCGATTATTACGGAATTACCGATAAAATTATGACTATTACATTAGATAACGCTTCTAATAACAATTACGCAATTACAATGTTAAAAAATAGTTTAGCTCCATCTTTTCCATACCATTTTCATATAAAATGCGCGTGCCATATATATAACTTAATTGTAAAGGATGGTCTATCACTTTTTGAAGACATTCTTAGTAAAATACAATTTGCTATAAACTTTATTTTTAAAAGTAATAAAGTACAACGTAGAAAAGAATATAAAAAAATTTGTCATGATTGTGGACTACCTTTTAGAAGAATTCCACAAGAAGTATTCACTAGGTGGAATTCTTTATACGAGCAACTACTTGTTGCTTATGACTATAAATTACCTATAACTTTATTTTTTAACTCTCATAATAAAAAGCCAAATTGATATGATTTTAGATAGTGATTGGGAAAAAATTTCTGAACTTATTGTATTTTTAGAGAAATTTTTTCAAGCAACAAAAGAATTTTCCGGTATATATTATCCTACTATTTCAACTATGTTATTTTATATAACTCTAATATTTTTATTACTTAGTGAATATATGGAAAAACCAAACTTATAAAGCAAATATTAAAAAAATGTTTGTCAAAATAAAAAAATATTTTATTCCTATTCCTTCTATTTATATTATTGGTTCTGTATTAAATCCTACTATTAAAATAGACGGTACTAAATCACTAATTGAAACTATTTACGATTGTATAGAAGTACTACCACCTCCAAGTCCCAAAAATCTAAATCACCCACCACCTATTGAACAAACTAAAGAAGAAGTGTTGAATAGCGTAGAACACCACCGCAAAAATATATATAGATTTTATCAACAAGAAAATGCTAGTAACGTACTCAAGCTACCATACCATCTTCTTCATCTTCAACACAACCTCACAAAAGACATGTCTTGTTTACGCGGCTAGTATTGAAAGCCTCGAAATAGAATGTGCGGCCGTACCTCTACTAACCAAATTAGCGAGTTGGATATTTTTGTTTTGCGGGGTTAAATGTACCGTATCAAGAAGTTATCAATGAAGATGGACAAGAAGACTTGTTTGAAATACTTGGAGGGGAATGAGAAGACCTTTCGACACTTTCAATGATGGCTCGAGATGTTTTGAACATTCAAGCGTCGTCAAGCGCGTCGGAAAGCGCTTTTTCTCGCGAGCGAGATATCAAATAGGAGACCACAGACACTCATTGGCTGGAAATTGCGGTATTATTCGAGAGATTGGATACGAGCGGAGCGGAAAAGGTGCGGTCAACCGGAGATCAACGAAGAAGATGATGAAAACTACAACGAAATCTTAACCGAAGGTAGTGGAAGCGACGTGGATCAATTTGACCAACAAATACCTATTCCAACCGAAGAACCACATGAAATCATCAAGCAATTAGAACATTTTTTTTGAAAATGTAATTTTTTTAATTGCAATTTTATTATGTAATTTGCAACTTTTGGACAACACCATAAAGTTGCAATTTAGATTTTAGACAATTGTATTTGTATTACAAAAAAATCATATGTCTATTAAATAATATAAGAGGCACAAAAACAAATTGGGATGTTTTTATTACACTATCTTGTTTTATTTATTGAGTTTTTTTTTATACATATGTTATTTTAAAAAAAAAAAAAAAGGAAAACCCGAGCCCGCCCGCCCCGACCCGAGCCCGCCCGACCCCGCCCCGCCCCGATACCGACGGGATCGGGATCGGGACGGACCGAGCAGTCCCGCCCGCACCCGACCCCGCTAGGCCCGATCCCGACCCCCGGATCGTCCCGCCCCGACCCCGACCCCGCCCGACCCGGCCCGCCAGACCCGAGCCCGGCCCACTGGCCACCCTTAATATATACTCATTTCATTATGGGCTAAATGATGTAAGGGTGGTTGAAAATCCCATTTAAAAAGGACACGAGAGTGGAGACAAAAAGAACTCCAATAATTGGGTTGTGAGAAAAAAAACAAGGCAAAGGGAGAATATAATACTGAAATAAAATTTTGACTTTTTATTTGAAGAAGAAAAGTTGAAAGGTGTAAATTAAACTGCTAAACTCTTTTGAATAGACAATTTACAAGTTTTAACCGTTTTTGGTATGATTATTTAGTATTCAGAATTCACAAGTACAATTAATTTTAATGTTAACTTAGAAAAGAAAATTAGTTGGAAGGTGACAAGTTTTGATTGACGCACATCTTGAAATATTTGATTAAGAAAATATGGACCGTGGTGACTTGTGAATATGGTAAAACTTTTTTGTACAACATAATTGTAATATGTTTAACAAAAAATCCTTGTTATATATTACTACTATCTAACAATTTAAGTATCTCTCGTTATATATGGTACATATCGATGGAAACATTATTTGCAATGCCACAAAAATGATATATAGCTATCAAGCACGATGATCT